>CM076576.1:783684252-784284252 GCA_034641835.2 Pinus albicaulis
ATCAACAATCCACAAATAGCATCCTGCAACTTCTGAAATATGATCACCATGTCAAAAAATAGACATAGTCTAAAAATAGACTTGCACTAAAAATAGACTTGCGCCAAAAATAGCCTGCGGGCCCACTTAGTGAAGGTGACTCTTTTCACTAAGCTCATCATCTTGTTGAATCTCAACAAACAAGTTATTGTCTTGGCTTTAAATTCCCTCACCCTAATACACGTGAAACAACAAATTAGTTTGGTTGTCTTAGATAGTAGAACATACCCACTTCTTTTTGGTGGGGATAAGGGTGTTCCTGGGGATGAGGACTCTCAAATGACCATCTGCAGTGTCAAACCCTATTGAATAAGGAGTTACATCCAGAAGAAGTGTTTCTCGAATCTTCTCATCACCCCATTGATTTTGAATATATGTGAAAACATCAACAATACAAGAGCTCCCACCACCATTACCAGATTATTATAGTTATCCATAGGAGCTATTATTCTTAAATCCAACAAATTCTGATCTGGATCATGTAGGTCTCAACGACGGAATGGGTATTTCAAGCCCATTGTAATTCTACCTCCCTGTGTTATGTCTTGGATAGTCAAGAGCTATTTATCTACCCAAGGAAAAATTTGGGTCCATTTATTGCAAATAATGCTCTTCTCCTTTCCTGGTTTGGAGAACCAGTGGTAGAGATTGGGATAGTGAAATTATGATCAACAAGCCCAGTGGTTCCGAATGGTAAATATGTACTTCAAGCTGCTGCGGACCTGGCTGAGAATATAAAACCATAATCTTGGTAGGAATATTTTCATAAATGTGGAACACTAATAGAAAAAAAGACTGCGAAAGAAATTAAACCCGAACCCAAACCCAAACCGAAACTGAAACCCAAAATCAAACCCAACCTACTTCATTGATTAATACCATTGTTGGTATCTTGATCTTGATCAATTTTCTTCAACACAAAAGATGATTCAGTACTCAAGACTGTAACAACTGCATTTGGCTGAGGTTTTCTTCTGCATCTATTGTGATTTCCAAGGTTTTTTTGTAGCTCCATTTGACATGTTAATTTTTCATAGGGCCATATTGTTCTTTTCTTTAGATAATTGCATCTATAAAATTTTCATCATTTACATATTGAATTCACCCCATAATGTCATTACATCATTAGAAATCATGTAGAAATAACAATAACATAAAAAAATGCATCAGAAAATAAAGGAACAAAATGAGGAAAACATGCAAAAACAGGGTGCCGAGAATTTTGGTCAGGGACAAGAAAAACTGCACAAGGGGGAAAACCCATCCAATTTCATATTCTTCTATTAGATTTTCATAGTACATAGTACAAATTCCATTAGGTTTCCTAGATCTTATACATGACTTGTTCATAGCTAATATTATGGTTGAAACATATAAATACTATCATTGCTTCTAGGATATAATGATTACATACATATAGCATACTGCCATAGAGCCAAAACAAATACTGCTATAGTTCCAATACCAATACTTCTCATACATAGAATTTTACTATGTAAGATCATGAGCATAAATAACATTGCACTGTGAGACAACATATATATATATATATATATATATATATATATATATATATAACAATGATGATAATTAAGTCATACATATGCAGAGGACTTGTGCAAGAGATAATGCAAAGGATTTATATCAACAATATAGTAGAGAAAAAATCACATAGTGCCAAAGCAATCCTAACGGTGAGATAAAACTGAGTTGCGATGAAAGGAATTACAGTGTCCATACTAAGATGTGATGAAAGTTATTACATACATAACATAGTAGAATTAGATCAAAGAAAGTACGACAATTCATAGGTGCAAGAGTCCATGCAACAAAGAGATACATTAAGCATTTGAGAATGTAAGGAGATGGATACACACTAAAAAAAGCATAGAGGAGCTAACTATCTGATTGTTGATAAACTTAATGAGATAACAGTAATGCGCAAGAGTATCCATATGTGCCATTTTAAATGCAGACTTATGTGACATACTAAGATCAAGATTCATTCATACAATGATGACATTGGAAACAAAGGTTTGTGCCATTAATTAGAGAGGTGTGAGACCCTGTGCCATAGACAAAAGTAGAATTAGAGAGATAGAGAGTATAGTTATGTACCAATGTGAGAGGTGGCATGTGTCTTATAGCCATAATAGTCATCCAAAAAGCGACATCATGAGACAACTAGAAATCGAAGTTCTATGTCTTGAGGAACCTTATACCCATCAAGAAACAAATTAGGTGCCTCCAAAACTATCAATCCTTTAAATTCCACCAACTCTAAACCCTAGCCTTTCAGTTTATATAACGTTACATAAAGGCTGCCCTTAAATTTTCTCGAGGATTTAATGTGTAATCCCGCTAAATATTTAGAATTATGACATGGAAAGCACGAATATGAGTAAAATTTAAGGCATGTTTAATCTAAAAAAATAAATTTGCAGGCAACAAAAAAGGAAAATACCTTTGGAATTGTAGATTGCATGGAAAACATCTATTGTCGATAGTTGCCATGTTTTAATGAGAAATTTTCATTAATAGCGAATATAGAACTTTGCAAACTTTATACATTGAAATAAATTGCAAATCTGTGCTAAAGAATTATAATCACAATAACCCAAGAATAAACCTTAAATGGTCGACCTAGTTAAAAGATTCCATAGCTTCTTCCTCTCAAGCTATCTAAATAGCTCAGTTTGGCTTTGCATATGGCTTTAATATTTTTCACTATGGCTACATGATGGATTGGAGGTATTATTGTTGTTGTAAGAGTTGCATATGAACTATATGGTGATCAAGATTTCATAATTTTTTCTTGAAATTGAAAGTTATAAGATTGGGTTGAAACTAGGATGGTTGCGTAGATGTCTTCTTCCTGATTTCGGCGTCGTGAACGATTCAAAAAAATGATGTCGTATGAGGTACATATCGCATTCTGATTGAATTCCCTAACTAGGATGCCCAGTTAGCATGGAGGGTGCACAGTCGGCAAAAGGAATATTCTGAGGAATATTCCTTTGCTCAGAATGAATCCTAGTTTGACAAGTGGCACGTTATGATTCATTGGTGGATTTTATGTTGTTTTGGGGAGGAACAATTATAGGGTGACACGTGGCTAGCCCTAAGGCCACCATGTGTCCACAAGGTGTTAGTGTAAATTTTTATAAAGGTCTACAGGGCTCAACCCCATGACCTCTGGTCGCACATGCACACGTCTCGACCGTCTCCACTACAACATGTTACTTAACCATATGGTGCACCGAATATATTTAAATTTTAATGTAATAAGGTTTGGAATATTGATCACATGACAATGAAATTAAACCATAGCATAAAACATTAACGCCGACAGAATTTTCCGCAATGATTTCACCTTAATACTTATCATTAAACTCCGATAGTTTTGTTAACATAACTGAAAGCTAGAGTCTCCACCTTTACAGCCGTGGTTCAACCCTTGAGTTCCCCCGACCTTCAATGGTCAGGCTGTGGTTTGGCTTGGCATGTGGCCACCCAACCACTAACATTAAGTATTGTGGTTAGTGTTGGTGAATTTTTAGAGCACGCCCTAAATTTGTGCAGTTTACACTAAAATAACTTCAGTTAAGTGGAGTTCTCCACAATTAGTGAAGTTTTTCTAGGTGTTACTAGGAAAATGAGCTGGAGGCTCAATTTAAGCCCATTCTGAGTGAAGGAAGAGTCAATACAAACTAATTGGAGGATTCTAGAGCCATTGGTGCAAAGAAAACAACCATTAGAGGCATGTAACTACATGAAATTGCAAAATTTTGAGCATAAGGAAAGATGGACATGCCATTAGGAGCTAGACCAATAGATGTAGCCCAGGAGGGGTGAACTTCTTCATCATGCCTGCTGTGTAAATGTTATGTGGTGTTTTTTTCTTTGTTTTGCACTACTGTTCAGTGTTATTTAGGCTTATTTTCATGCTTCTAAATCACTAAAATCATCTACATTTCAGGGTTAAAATCCTCAATCCTTAAGAAAACTCAAGAGACAAGTATGCACATGTTTATTAACTGAAAAGACACTTAGAAAATCAAAACTAATATAGTCCTTTCAAATTAAATTGGTATCAGAGCTAGAGTTTATTCTCTGGTGTTGTTTTGTGCAAATATTTGTTTAATTGCTTGCAAATTTTAGATGCGTACAAGGCTCAAGCTCAAAAGAGGAAAATGCAAATTGGTCAGAGCAGAAGGGTCTCAAGAAGAGACAAAGCAAAGGAGAGCAAGATTGCCACAATCGCCACCACCTAGTTCACCTCCTAAGGAAGAAAAAGATGCATTAAACATGTCTCACAGAGAAGGAGAAATCCATGAAGAAGTTGATCCCAAAGAGGAAGAAAGGGGGTTTAGGAAAGCATTCCTTAACATGACTGAGATGGTTAAAATCCTTTATGAATAAAGGAATGAGAAATTGGAAGGAGAAGGATCCAAACGTCAAAAGGAAGGACGTGGATCTTCAAGAGGTCACAATGATGAAGATAAGTCAAAGAAGGGAAATGGAGGAAATGGAGGTGATGGAGGGCCATCATCCTGACCCTTATCATCAACATCCTCTACTTCATCTTCCGTACATCAGCCACACAAGTCAAAGAACATTGGTAAAAGTCTTTTTTTAAAACTTGATGTTAAGTTTCAATTGCAAATGTTTAATGGTGAAGTCAATGTAGAAAATCTTGATAATTGGATTAGGAAATTGGAGGTCTATTTAGCAATCCAGAACCTTCAAGATGACAATACCAAAATCCAATTAGCTTCATTGAGAATGGAAGGTGCAGCAGTTGTTTGGTGGGAAGCCAAGACAAAGGAGGAGATCAAGAAGCATGATAAGATTATTCTATCATGGGCTAATTTCATTACTGTAATAAAACAATACTTTTATCCATTAGCTCATATGCAGAAATCCATAATGAACTAGAAAAAATTTAAGCAATTGATGGGACAGAATGTGCAACAATACACGCAAGGATTTAGGAGAAGAGCTATCTTATTAGGGGTAGATTTTCAGAGAAAATATACTTTTCTCAAGTACATAGGAGGCTTACACAACTACCTAAAACACACTATCCTCATTTTTAACCCCACAAGCCTATATGAAGTATGTGTTTAGGCCACACATCTAGAATCTAGAGGGAAAAATATTTCTGAAGAGGGTAGGAAGAAACCTTTTAAGGGGAAAAACAAAGAGAAGACCTCAAAAGGTAAAAGAAAAAAGAATGCATTTTCCAAGAAATAGGGAGAAAATTTGGTTTGTAAAAATTGTTCAAAAGAAGGCTATGATGAAAATCATTGTTGGAAATTACATCCTAAAATGAGGCCCAAGAAATACAACAACAAGGGGAAACAGAAAACTACAGCTACAACTCAACATGATTTAGGAGAGGATTTAGGTGATGAATCTAAAATTACAGTCATGGGATTGAAGAACATGAACGGGAAAGAAATTGAAAATAAACAAAGTACTAGTACATCAAACTATCACATACATGCTCCAAATGAAGAAGAAAGAATTGAATTGTTTCATATGAGGGTCATATCCAAATATACCAAGATTGACGCATTATTTGATAGTGGATCACAAGAAAGCTTAATCTCTGAAGACTTCGTTAAGGAACTTAACCTTGAGAGAATAACACATCCAAAACCATATCCACTTGGTTGGATTTTTAAGGATGAAAATTTACAAGTTTCAAAGCAGTGTATATTGCGGTTTGCAATAACTGCACATTTTTTTGACATAGTTGAATTAGATGTGGTTCCGCTTGATATAACAAGTATTGTGTTGGGGATTCCTTACTTGTATGATAGGAAAGATATATTCCATAACCATTAGAACAAACACCATTTATTCAAAGATGGAAAGGAGTACATTGTTAGAGCACATCGCAAGAAGACAAACATTGCTATGGTAAACGTTGGACAGGTAAATAGGTTGGTGAATTCAAGTAAGAATTTTGTTCTTCTAATGATTAAGCCAAAAGTTGATGTTAATAATGAATCATTTGAGGGATGTGATCCTAATTTTAAATCAGATTTATATGATGTAGTTGATGCACATCATGGGATGTTTCAAGAGCCAACAATATTGCCTCCAAAAAGGGAGATTCAACATGAGATTCAGTTGCAACAAGATTTTCCTCTTCCAAACATTGGCATGTATTGCATGTCGATAATGGAGAATTCTGAAATAAAGAGGAAAATCAAGGAGATGTTAGACAAAGGAATCATAAGGTGAATCACTTCGCCATTCGGTTCACCCATAGTCTTGATTCCAAAGAAAGATGGGACTTGGCGCATGTGTGTAGACTTCAGAGCTTTGAACAAGATAACGGTAAATAATCGATACCCACTCCCAAGGATAGATGATTTTCTTGATCAACTGAAAGAAGAAAATTATTTCACTAAGTTAGATTTACGAAGTGGATATCATCAAGTAAGAATTGCAGAAAGTGACATATGGAAAACTGCATTCAAAACCAAACAAGGACTCTTTGAGTGATTAGTAATGCCCTTTGGTTTGTGTAATGCACTGGCAACTTTCATGTGTGTTATGGATATTTTTTTGCGTCCATTCCTTGATGAATTTTTGATTGTGTACTTATATGACATATTTATTTTCAGCAAAACAAGAGAAGAACATGCCTTGCATGTGAATAGAGTGCTTGATGTTTTGAAGAAATAGAAATTGTTTCTTAAAATGTCAAAGTGTGAGTTTGGAAAGACTGATTTGGTTTATTTGGGACACATTGTAGGAGTAGGAGAGTTAAGAATTGATCCTTATAAAGTGGAAGCCATTGTGAATTGGTCCACACCCAAAATAGTAACCGAGGTAAGAAGTTTCTTCAGTGTAGCTTAGTATTGGAGAATGTTTACGGTAACTTTTCTGCCATCGCAGCTCCTATGCATGCAGTGAAAAGTGTGAAGAAATGCTCCCAATGGGGAGGAAAACAACAACAAACTTTCACAAATTTAAAAGACAATACGAGTTCAACTCCATCCCTTGCATTACCAAATTTGAGATAGCCATTCGAGATACAAACTGATACTAGTGATTAGGCCATGGGCGCAGTTCTTTTGCAGCATGGTAAGCTTATCGCTTTTCATTCCGAAACATTCAATGGTGTTGTAACTAATTAACCTACATATGAAAAAGAACTGTATGCATTGGTACAAAGTGTCAACAAGTGGAAAAAATTCTTGATGGGTAAAGAGAATATTGCGCATACTGATCACCAACCATTACATTACTTGCAGTTGCAAACAAAATTATAGCAATCAATAATTTCAGGTGGATGGGATTTCTTCAATAGTTTCACTTGGTTATAAGTTACAAGAAAGTTATTTTCAATAAATTTGTTGATATTCTTTCAAGACCAATCATTAGTGCATCTACTTTATTAAAAAATGATCCTATTGTACATGAGAGTTACATAGAACAATATGCACATGATGTCAATTTTCAAGATGTGTATGCTAGTTTGAGTGAAGGGAATCAGGTTGAAGAAAAATATTATCATATGCATAACAATTTTTTGTTTCATTTGGGCAAGCGGTGTATACCACAAGGAGAGAGGCTAATTTTCATGAGAGAAGCTCATTCATCTCTTATTGCTGGACAATTTGGGGTATGAAAAGCATTGGCACATCTATAGAGTATTACTATTGGCCTCGCATGATAGATAGTGTGTTGTGTAATAGGAATATTGGGTTTTACACGCCACTACCAGTACCATCAAGGTCATGGGATAGTGTCTCCATGGAATTTGTTGGAGGTCTACCTATGTCAAGAAAACTACATGAATATATTCAAGTAGTTGTGGATAGATTCAGTAAAATGTGTATACTTATGCCATGTAATAAAACCATTACTGTTGAATAGACTGCTGAGCTTTTTTTTCAACATGTATGGGTTCATTATGGATTGCCAAATTCTATTGTTAGTGATAGGGATTCAAGGTTCATTAGGAAATTTTGGTCCAATATTTGGAGTATGATGGAAACAAAGTTGAAAAAAGGTACTGCTTTTGATCCGCAAACTGATCTGAAATGGATTGTATTTGTTACGCTATGCAAAGTATCCATTCTGATATAATAAAGTGTGCAAAGTGTTCTCCATGAGTTGCAGGTTAAAAAAAGTAGTTTTGGCTATGTTTCTGAGTTTTATGTGTGAGGATTAGTGAAGTAAATTTATTGTTTAACATATCACAGAAGAAATACATAGCAAACAAAATTCACCATCACATAACATAGCAAATTATTGAGGAAGTTCACCCCTCCTAGGCTACATCTGTCGGTCCAAGGCTCCCGAATGGCATGTCCTTGCTCTATTAATTTTCTCAAAATGGTTACACAAATAAAAATATGCCTCAATATGAAAAAAAACTATAAATTCAGCTTCAGAAGATAGAAAATATCTAGAAATGGCTTTTGTTTCACACTAAACAGTGAAATATTACCCAATATAGTGCCTTCTCCATGATGGCACTGATGGATTCCTCATCTTTCTCGAATAAACCACTATTTTAGATCACCTCTGATCGACTTGGAACCTATTCCAAACTATTCAAAAGCTTGAAAAGACCCAAAATTGACTAAAATTTCATCCAATTTAGTTCAATATTGAGGGAGTTATAACAAAAACAAAATTTACCCAATATCCCTAAACAAACTCCTCCAAAACTGGAGGAACTCTAGTTAACCCGACCAAAAATGGCTGTCCACCCAAAATTGTAGGACCCACTCCAAATCTGGCGGTAACAGTTTAATGTTGCATTTAATGTTAAATGGGTTGGGGTCACATGTGATCACTGCCCTAAACGCCGGGGAAGCTGCTTCATAACTATGGCATTAAACATTTCAAAGTGGTCATATGATGTGGTTTCCAACTTCCGTCATGACCGTTAGGTGGTTAGTTCTTGGGCATCGAGTCCTGGTCTCATGGTGTCATATAGTGTGGGGGCTGGCCCCCATTTTCCGCTAACTCAAAGTTTTTTAAACTTCATAATAAACCCGACTGCAATATATGGTATGAAACACTCTATGGTCTAATGGTAATGAGCATCCATTGTGGGAGGTAGGTCCGCGGTTGAAATCCATCAGACTATATAAAAATTTTACCATACCATTTCTCCTCGGCCTGGGACCACGTGGCGGCCTTCGAGCCTACCATGTGGCACCCTCTAATTTGCCTAAAATCTTCAAAGTAAACCAAACATAAAATAGAAATCTGCCACTTATGAAAACATAATTCATCCTCCAAGGAATATTTCGAGGAATATTTTGAGGAATATTCCCAGAATATTCTTTTTTTAAATTTTTTTCCAAATTTAAAAAGTCAACTTTGGTCAAATGAATTTTGGATTTTATTGGAGATTTCAAACCTCAATAACTTTCACATACGACCTCGGTTTTTAGAACCATTCATGCCACCAGAATCGCAGCAATGAGACCTTTCTCATCGTTCAGACTGCAACCAATTTTGACCACTTTCATTTTTTAGCAAATTTCTTAACTTGGAAATGATCTCCTGATCACACCTCCCCAATGGGATGCTTTTGGTCCCCAAAATCTCTCTGGACTACTAAAACTGATCTGTACAACAAACAAGAGTACTGCACCCTCTTCTCTTCAGCCTCCAAACACCTTCCTTGCATGGCTAGTGACTTTGAACCACAACTAGAAAGAAATTCGTACTTCCCTTCCTCGATGCGCTTGTTCCCCTGTCAAGAGCTATATTTATTTCACTCACTTAGAAAATTTCTAGCGAGAAATTTGTAGAAGGAAACTAAACATCACTGCCTTGATCAATGATTCAAGGTGCCTCAAACAAACGAGAGATTACAACATAAAATACATGCATACAACTGAAATTTTCATATGTACAAAATGAGTACGTCTTACTATGCTAAGAAGTCTATCCACTTCTTACCAAGCCACTTCCATGGCAACTTTTGCTACTGCAATTCTTCCTGATGTGAAACTTCCATTTTCACTTCAATAATGGAATCCTTGGTTCCCTCTTTTCCAACCTTTCTGTCCTCTTGCTGTATGTGCTCGGGACGACTGGTTGGATTCAAATTCCAACAATGGGAGACAACATGTCCCCTCTTTTGGAAAAATGTGCAAGTCTTATACACTTTCTTTGAAAGTTTCCTTTTCCTCATCTACTTATTGTATGCTTTCTTCCTCATCGAACATCTTGAAACATCATGGTTAAATCGACCACAATATGTACAACAAATCTTTCTTCCATTTAAGCATGCAGAATTATCATGCCTTGCAGAAACACAATCAAATTGATCATGAAAAGATTTATACCTCTTGTGCAGCTTTGAATGTTTATCCTTTTTGTCTTCATGAGAAGATGAACTGGTAGATACTACAGCTTTCATTTCTATACTAACATAATTGTTTTTATCTTGAAAACTATCTAAACTTGCATGCTTTCCATAAGCTGCATGTCTAACATCTTTTTGTTGCAACAAAGGCTTAAAGCAATGGAAATTCTCTTTGAAGAAAATTTGACATATTTGCATCTTAGAAATTGGAATAAAGGTTCTCTTTGAAATAGTCTCACACGCCTTCATGGCTTTGGAGTCTTTGCCATTAAATTGCACTTAACCAAGACCAATATTCTTAGGTCGTTCCTCAACCGAAATAGGTTCAACCATAACTTCTGCATGCTTGCCTAACCCTTTGCCTTCATAGCCCATTTTAATCATTACTTTGGACCCTATACCTCTTGCATGTTTTTCGAAAGAACAAACACATATTTCTAATGATGAAACTAAAGACAAATTGGAATGGATTACCTCTTCCTCATGCATTTTCTTGGTCAAAGCCTCTTGGGCTTGATGGAGCTACCTCTCCATATCATGCAATATTTGAAGAATTTCTTCCTTCTCTTCCTTCATGGAAAACAACTGTTCACAAAGTTTAGTTCTTTCTCTTTTATCCTTAAACAAAATCTACAGCATGTCCTTCAATATAATAAAGTCACGCTTCATATCATCATCAAAGAATCTTGTGAAGGAGGAAACTTCACTTGTATAAGTTGTCATTATGATTTCAATGAACAAAAGGAACTTCAATAAAGTTCTCAAAGCTTTCAAAACAAATTAAAAACCTTTTTTAGCCAAATGGTTGTAAGGAAAAACTCTTATTCAAGTAGCCAAACAACAAACAAACTCCAAGAGCTTCTTAACAAACAATCGTCAAGAGGGTTTGTGTTTCAATGGTGACCTTAAGGTACTTTGGGGTAAGGAAGAAGCCTTCAGCCCTTTCTTCCTTTTTTTCCTCTCCAAAACTTAGCTATCCATAGCTATTTCTTCACCCTCTAGCAAACTCAGCATAGTAAGCCTCAAAATCCTACAACAAATGCTGCCCCAAAATGGCTCTGCACTGCTTGCAAGGGTTATAATGAAAACTTTAAAAAAAATCCTTATGCACAAGAACAATACAGAGTAAAAATCTAGCTCTTCTATTGCTAAAAAAAACTAGCTTTGATACCTACCTCATCTGAAATGGATTGTATTTGTTACGCTATGAAAAGTATCCACTCTAATATAATAAAGTGTGCAAAGTGTTCTCCATGAGTTGCAGGTTAAAAAAAGTAGTTTTGGTTATGTTTATGAGTTTTATGTGTCAGGATTAGTTAAGTAAATTTACTGTTTATTATATCACAACATAAATACACAAAAATAAAATTCACCATCACATAACACAACAAATTGTTGAGGTAGTTCACCCCTCTTGGGCCACATCTGTCGGTCCAAGGCTCCCCAACGACATGTCCTTGCTCTATTAATTTTCTCAAAATGGTTACACAAGTAAAAATATGCCTCAATAGAAAAAACCAGCTCTAAACTTAGCTTCAGAAGATAGAAAATAACTAGAAATGGATTTTGTTTCAAAGTCAACAGTGAAATATTACCCAATACAGTGCCTTCTCTGTGATGGCCCTGATGGCTTCTTCATCTTCCTATAAGAAAAATCCACTGTAGATCACCTCTTCTAGACCTAAAACATATTCCAAACTTTTCAGAAGGTCTAAGAGACCCAAAATTGACTAACATTTCATCCAATTTCGTTCAATATTGAGGGATTTATGGCAAAAACAATTTTTTCCCAATATCCCTAAACAAACTCCTCCAAAACTGGAGGAACTCCGGCTAACACAACCAAAAATGATGGTCTGCCCAAAATTTTTGGACCCGCTCCAAATATGATAGTAACAGTTTACTGTTACATTTAATGTTAAATGGGGCGGCATCACATGTGACTGTCGCCCTGACTGTTGGGGAAGCCTCTTCATAACTGTGGCATTAAACATTTTAGAGTGGTCATATGATGTGGTTTACAACACCCACCGTGACCGTTGGGTGGTTAGCTCCTGGGCACTGATTCCTGGTTGCATGGTGTCGTATAGTGTGGAGGTTGGCCCCCATTTGCCGCCAACTCAAATTTTTTCAAATTTTATAATAAACCTGACTGTAATATATGGTAAGAAACACTCTGTGTTCTAATGGTAATGTGCATCCATTGTGGGAGGTAGGTCCGTGGTTCAAATTCGCCAGACCATATAAAAATTTTACCATACCATTGCTCCCTGACATAGGGCCATGTGGCGGCCTCCGGGCTTGCCACATGGCACCCTCTGATTGGCCTAAAATCTTTAAAGTCAACCAAACATCAAATAGCAAGCTACCACTTGTCAAAACATAATTCGTCCTCCACGGAATATTCTAGGGAATATTATGAGGAATATTCTCTCAATATTCTTTTTTAAAAAAAATTTCCAAAATTAAAAAGTCAACTTTCGTCAAATGAATTTTGAAGTTTACTGGAGATTTCAAGGCTCAATAAATTTCACATACGACCTCGGTTTTGAGGATTGTTCATCGTGCCAAAATCACAGTGACGAGACCTTTCCGGTCGTTTAGAATGAAACCACTTTTGAAGACTTTCATTTTTTAGAAAATTTCTTAACTTGGAAATGATCTCCTGATCACAAACTGATGGAAAAACCAAGGTGGTGACCAGAAACATTGTGCATCTATTGAGAGGATATTGCAGCAAACATCCTAAGTTGTGGGATGATAAACTACATTACATTCAACAGACTTACAGCCGAGCAAAGCACTCTTCAACTCAGACAACACCTTTTGAACTATGCTTTGGGTATTTGCCAAAATCTCCATTAGACTTCATCTTTGGTAAGGATGTTGCAATCGATGGCCATAGTGATATTGAAAAGGCTCAAAATTTCCCTGAAAAAATTCAAATTATACATCAACAAGTTCAAGAATAGCTTGAGAAAAGTAAAAGAAAATACAAGGAGAGAAATTACAAACAGAGAGTTGATCACACGTTTCAAGTGGGAGATGAGGTATGGTTGCACATTATCAAAGAAAGGATGCATGGGGAAGGTAAAAAGCTCAAACCCATTCATTATGGTCCATTAGAGATCATAAAGCAAGTTGGTAACAATGCATTTCAACCTAACTTGCCTTCATATATAAAAATTTATTCAACTGTTAATGTTGAAAACTTACGTTTGTATTAGCCACCTTTGATCGATGATCAGGGAAGTGATGTTCAGTTGCCTTCTATTGAATATTTCTCACCAGAATTTCTCGATGATCTTAAGGAAGATACAATTCTTGACAGGAGGACAAGAGCATCTAAGAGGGGAAGTGTTGACTGCCTTTGAGTTAGGCTTAAAGATAGTAATCCAAGAAAGGAAAAGTGGATGGAGGTTGGAAAGGCGAGGTAGTTGTACCCTCATCTACTGAAAAAGTAATCAAGTATTTCGGAGTCCAAAAGCTTCCCAATGGGGAGGATTGATTAGGAGTTCATAAATTTTTCTCAAAATTGAAAGTTATAGGGTTGGGTTGAAACTAGGATGGTTGCGTAGATCTTGTCTTCTTGATTTCGGTGTCGTGAACAATTCAAAAAATTGATGTCGTATGAGGGAGATATCGTGTTCTGATTGAATTCCCAAACAACTAAATTTTGCGACAGGTTTGACTGGGATGCCCAGTCAACATGGAGGGTGCACAGTCAGAAAAAGTAATATTCTAGGGAATATTCCTTTCCTTAGAATGAATCATAGGATGATGAGTGGCACATTATGATTTGTTGATGGATTGTACGTTTTTTTGGGGAGGACCAATTCTAGGGTGACACGTGGCCAGCCCTGAGGCCACCACGTGTCCCCAAGGTGTTAGTGTAAGATTTTATAAAGGTCTTTAGGGCTCGACCCTGTGACCTCTGGTAGCACATGCACAGATCTCCCTTGTCTTCACTACAACACGTTACTTAACCATATGGTCCACCAGATATATTTAAATTTTAATGTAATAAGGTGTGGGGGTTGGGACCGCTGGTGGTCCCGTGGAAGGTTGGTCAAATGACAATGAAATTAAACCATAGCATAAAACATTAATGCCGACATGATTTTCTGGAACGGTTTCACGTTAATACTTATCACATGTTATAACTCTTCACATGGTTTAAAATCTGACAGTTTCGTTATCACAACTGCAAACCAGAGTCTCTTCCTTTACAACCGTGGTTCAATCCTTGAGTTTTTCCAACCTTCAACGGTTGAGCCATGGTTTGGGTTGGCATGTGGCCACCCAACCACTAAAATTAAATATTACAGTTAGCGCTGGTGGAGTTTTAGAGCACACCCTAAATTTCTACAATTTACACTAAAATAACTCTAGTTAAGTGGAGTTCTCCACAATTAGTGGAGCTTTTCTAGGTGTTACTAGGAAAAAGAGTTGCAGGCTCAATTTTAGCCCATTCTGAGTGAATAAAGAGTCAATATAGACTAATTGGAGCATTATGGAGCCATTGGTGCATAGAAAAAAACAATTAGAGGCCTGTAACTACATGTACTTGCAAAATTTTGAGCACAATGAAAGATGGACATGCCATTGGGAGCTGAACCAATAGTGTAGTCGAGGAGGGGTGAACTGCATTATCATGCCTACTATGTAAATGTTATGTGGTGTTTTATTTCTCCATTTTTCACTATTTTTTAGTGTTATTGAGGCTTTTTTTCATGCTTCTAATTCACTAAATTCATCTACAATTCATAGTTAAAATATTGAATCCTTAAGAAAACTCAAGAGACAAGTATGCACATGTTTGTTAACTGAAAATACACTTAGCACAAAAAAACTAATACAATCCTTTCAAATCATATGGGCTTGAAATACACATTCCATGGCTGAGATGTGCAGGCTCTGGATCAAAATTTGTTAGATCTAAGAAGAATAGCTCTAATGGACAGCTATCAGAATCTGGTAATGGTGGTGGGAGATATTCTATTTTTCAGGTTTTTTTGTTACTCCACTCATGGTTTCAGATATCAGATGATTGAAATCATGAAATAATGGAGTAGTCAACTTCAAATTTCTAAAACAAATTTCATAAAAGGATTCATTGTCCAAAACCACACACTCATCTGCATTCTCCACCAACTGATGTACTGACATGGTAGCATTTTAAGGCTCAAAAAATTTATCAGATACCTTAGGAGATGGGGAAAATGATAATGTGAGCATTATCCTATCTAGTTATTATTCTCTAGTATTGGAGATCATAATAAATCCCATACTAGATCCTATGCCTCCTTCCAATGAGTGACATACTTGGAATCCTTGCAAGCAATCAGAGTTCTCAACCTCCTTCCTGACAAAATCTAACACTGAATCAATGACCTCAACTCCTTTAGTATAATGATGCTTATGCAAGTTATTCCCCGCCCCATATTAATCGAAAAAAAAGTTATCTAGTCTGAATATTTGTCCATAAAGGCATTCCCTTAGACTATCTATGGTCTTGAGTTCCATATCCATTAAAACGAATCTCGCCAAAAATCTATCACAACTTGCCTCATTGTAGTACACAATGACTCTCTTCAGTTTAAGATTTGATGTTTCTGTGGGATCTATCATGTGCTCTTTGCATACAACCTCCCTAAATTTTGCACCAATCTCATTCCCACATTGTCCTCCTTGAATATGCAGAATCTCACACATCTTTGATTTAGAGCTCAGAATCATAGTAAGAAAACTAGAGATGGGCTCGAACCCAAATGAGAATGGAGTGAGCCCTATAATGGATTGTAATCAAAATCAAATCGAGAAGAAGGTATGGGCAATGGAAGCTCAAATGTTTTTCTAGATATCGACAAAATACAGCTAAGTGGGTTCGATATTATATGATCCGCTCAAATTCCACAGATGTTAACATAAAAAAATGTTTTTTTATAAACCCCTCCTACAGGCTTAAATATGTGCTAAGTCCCACCAAAATATCGTTGTCCAAAAACTATTTTTTTTTTAAGTTGTTTTTGGTTGGGTTTAGATAAAGTTGCTTGGCAGGAATTTAATTTTCATTTTTTTTAAAGAATATTTGGATTTTTAATAATTAATTCATTTTTTATATTTAAAAAATAAAAATATTTAATCAATTAAGAATCATTTTAGTTGATGTTTTGAAATTAAGAGTATTTTTAATATTTATCAAGAAAATTAATGTGGCTCTTAGATGGAGTATATTGTCAATATTGTTTAATATTCATGTATTTGAAGGATATTGTCAATTGTGTTTATTGTTTAATTTAATGTAATATAATGCAGAATGATTAACCTACTAGTAGCACAAAATTCCATGATTAACCTCCTAGGTAAAAAACCAATCATAGGAATCATCTTCATAGGACATGGAAAATAATTTCATCCTCACATCCATTGAGAGGCAGAACCTTAAAATTATTAGAGGTGATAAAAATTATTCAAGATGCATTGGTGGGAGATCTAACTGGTCATCCTATCCAATTCATCTTAAACCATGAATTATCAACCCCACCCATCCTCCCTCACTCCTCAAACTTTAGGAGAGGATGAAGCTAGTAGTATTTATTAAAATTCTATTATCTGAAATAGAGTGAATGTCACTTGAGATGAAAGAATGAAGTAGAATTGCAAGGAAAAAATTCCATACCATGAGATGTATTCTCATGATCCATAATTCATTACCAAATACTGTAATAAATAGGTGTCACTTCATGGAGAACTTTGATAAGAAATAGGTATCACCTTATGGAGAACTTTGATCTGGCCTCATTCTTCTTTGTAAATATGAGCTCCAAGAGAACGATGAAAACTTCCTCTTATCACATTTAGAATGGTAGATAACATAACTAGCCTACCATAATTTTGGATTAGTTAAAGGAGTAAAACATATTATGTGTAGATTTCATAAATGTAGGGGCTTTCTTAGAGGCTATGGAGAAGTAGTTGATGTAGTATGGGAGACCTTTGTGGTCATCCATAATCTAGGATTGAAGTAAGAAATTATTGGAAATATGATAAAATTTTATGCTGACACCTCAAATAGGAATATTGCATAGCTAAAATAAAGTATGAAGAGCCATAATTTGAACATTTGTAGCAGGCTGCAAATAATTTTGGTGAACCAAGGGATATATGGCCTACACATCCATCATATTCAAGAGGTTATTATCAATATGAATTCCATAATATCTAACAAGGATGGTTCACCTCTTGCAATCCTAGCTCAATGACGCCTCTCATTATCCCACCTACGCGAAACTGTAGAGCCTGCTCAGCTACTCATCAACAATCAGGAAGTCAATAATCAAGAAGATCCATAGGTACTAGGTATGCACTATCATAAGAAAGAAAATTTTTGTTGTCTTTTCCTTTATCTTTTAGTTTAAGTTTATTTTTTAATAATGAATAGTTACATGTAAGTTTGTATGAATGGAATTGACCCATGGATCAAACCATGAGAAATATGATTCACTAGGGATTGGAAATCAACATACTATTGGTCTCTCACATTTAGGTTGAAAACATTCTAGAAGTTAGCAAGGATAGATGAAAATCCATATTCTATAGGTTGTACCTAAAAGAACCTTTACAGGTGATCACTTGGAAATGAAAATCATATTTCCTTAGTAATAAAGATAAAATTACTAATAAATACCATGTATTGAATATCATTAACAAAAATGAAATTAGGCTGATAGCAAGAATGCATAATTTTAATTCTAAAAAACGTGAAAAATATTTTCCCAAGAGATTAAAGGCACCATCCATTTCAAATAATTTTAAATATTGAATTCTCCAAAAATTGAAACTATGAAGAGCCTGAAGTGTTCAAATTCCATTACCCAAAACAAGAAACTATGATGGATCTCTTGAAATGAAGAAGACAAAACTAAATATATAGAAAATGATCTGCCACAAAATTGCTCAAGTAACTACTATGAGAAGTTGATGCACATGTAAATATAGGATTAAAAATACGTTAGGTTGAGCTTTTGTCATTCAAAATTCCTTCCTGTTGAAATTGATAAGCTAAGAAATTAGAAATTTTATATTATTAATTATTTAGTGATGTTATTCATCAATCTCCAAAGTCATCTCCCTACCAGGAAAATTCAATTAAGAGGACCTTAATTAGCATGCATGTAAAATATTGTTCAACTCCTCAATAGGATGCAATGCTAATGGGTTTCTTCCCCGATAAGAACTTATAGACCATATTATTCATTATCCTCTTGACAAACAAAAGGGATCATGGAAGGTTTCTCGAAAGGAGAGAATGTAAGTCAAGATACAACATCCCCAAAGCCCCAAAAATTAGAAATGACACTAGAAAATAGCTAAATGTAAGTGATAACATGCATGTATGAGCTGGAGAATCCCATCTCTAGCTGCATCTGCATTTTAGATTGATGTGGAAACATCCACCGCCGCTCAAACTATTTGGTACTCAATGCTTCAATTCCTTCTCTCCCATATCCTGTAAACGATATTAAACAACAAATGAATTCCTTCATCCAAAGATTTCAAGCCCATATCTCTCCACCCAAGTAATACAACATCAAGACCATAAACCCCTGTGAAGTTTGCAGACCAGTAAAATACCCATCTACCATATGTCATTCAATTCAAGAGAAATTCGCACTGGCTTTCACAATAGCCAAATGGGTGTTAAATACATCAAGTAAACAACTAGCCTGGGGTGTTATTTCTGAAATCTCCTTACAAGAATTAACATATTAAATGAAATTACAGAGCTTTATAAAAAGCATATAACCATATTTTTCTTTTGTGATATTAAAAAGTGTTTCCTTCAATTTCTTCCCCACCCTATGACACTTCTACTAACATCGGGATTAGGGCACAAAAATTTCTTAATTTAAATTTTCATAATTCATTGTATTTCGGAAATAGTGCGGGAAGGTTTTGCAAAACTTGGAGATATTCTATTGGTTTTATTTGATTTTGGTCTACATGATGGTGATGGATTTCTAGATTTGTGTTGTGGTCCTTCTCTTAGTTGTTTTTTTTACATTTCTCTTAGTTATACCAAGTGTTGGAGTAAGTGAGTCTAAATACAAGGGTTGACAATGTTGTGGATGATTATGTTTCATACTTTTTTTTTTGAGTGGTAGAATTTTAAAACATGAGCATTGCACTAAGTAAAAATTTCAGATAAATGAATTGAATTAAATTATTTTTAATATTAGTAAATAGATTATAATTGTTTTATTTTTATGTGAGTGTTAGAGGTTAATAGGTCATGTTAAATTTTCATGAACAAAAAATTTAGTTGAGAATATGGCCATTTAGTATGTTATGCACAATAAGAATAGGTAGCATGGCATTTATTGTGGCCAAACAAGGAAATAAAAAAAATGGACTTAAGTCCTAAATAATCAGTGGCAATTAAAAAGGCTTCAAATCACAACATTAACTATATTCTCCAAGGGATATTTTTTGGCTTCTATGAGTGGTGTGTCTTCCATTTAGAGGTTTTTCACCTCATCATTGGAAACTCATCATTGGACCCGTTGTAGCCGCTACAACACCACACAAAATTTTGGGTATATTCAAAATTTCGGGTCCCCTTCTTCTTGCTCAACCATTAGGGTTTTGACCCGGCCTTTAGTCATTGACACTCCCGTGACCTTTTCCTCGCCAAACCTTGTCTCCGCACCCACTGGTATCAGTGTCTCATTAATACACTAGGGCTTGGGGGTTTCATGCTTCAAAGAGCATTGAAAGTCCCTCCATGAATTTAGACATAGGTTTCCCCTAAATTATCATGGTAGAAGACTTGGATGATCTTGACCTGTTTCCAGCCCCTCGCAAACCTTCTCATCAACATGACAAGATAATTTTGATGCAATCACACCATGCATGGTGGGGTATCATCATGCATACACTTGAATGGAAGCTTTTCTGTACATAGCATATGTCCATTAGAAGCACGTTCACCGTATATCATTTAGGCATTCTATTTGGGTATCACACCAAGATCATGGTCCCATGTAAAGTATTTGGGGACATCATTCTCTAAAAGGAAACTGTGAATTAATTTATATTGTAATGTTTCATGCAGGTCGATCCCACAGATGATATTCCCAGCAATGTCACCATCATGTCGAGGTAAAGAAAATGAAGCTAAAACAACAAGGGCGTAGTTGCGAAACATGACACTTTCATCCCCTTTCCGAGCTGAAATTTGAAAAGTGGAAGATATGTAACACCTATAAGCAAGGAACAAGAGCACACTAGTTGGGGGAATTGTTAATCATGGTTAAGCCACATCGTTCGAGATGTGTAATTTCATTACTAAAGGGAGAAGGTTACCTGATTCAAATGGTTATATATTTATTGAAGCTAACGGTGGCTTGAAGTAGCAGTGTGTATCAATTTGCAATGCAGTAGTTGTGGTAAGGCTTTTGAATGCAACGCTTGGCATTCTGAATTTCCATTTTCATAGCATTTGGTGGGATCCTAGTAAGTTTAAGGACATATTTGACGAATATCACTTTATTGATTTGCCTAGTAATGCTTTGAGGATTGCTATTAAGTTCCCCAAAGCCATGGTTAAAGAGAAAATGAAGGATTTTAATCACCACACATTATGAAATGCTTTAAAAGTGATGGGATATCGTGCGCATAAATACAGATCCATAAATTAATGCCTTACTGACTGCCCAAGGAGTCATATTTCGGGAAGTCCTAAAACTTGTACACAACATGGACACATATGTCTTGGAGGCCTTACTGTTTGGGAGGTAGTATGTTCGAAGGAAATTGACCGAGGAGGTCGATAATACACAGGATCATTGAGGATCCATTAACCTGACATCATCAATATGCTCCACAAAATAAGGTTCTAATCATCCATTTGAAGCTGCTCAAATATGACGTGCAAATTTTCTTTGCATGTGAGGTGGTGGGTGCTCAAAACGGATAAATTCTTTTACCATAGACCACAATAGCACATTAAAGAAATTCAAAAGTTGCGTGGTTAGTTTCGAGAAAGGCTAATGCACTTCAAGGAAGTTCGTAAGGACATAAATCATAGAGAAAGCAAGAGATGTGTCACTGCCATGCAAAGTGACAGCCAATGTGCACGACCGAGAGGAATTTCAAGCATAGAAAGAGGCATGCGGGAGACCCTCCAAACAACCAATGTCAATGAGATCCAATTGCATGAGATGCATCGAGGAGTTGTTTGGTAACGTTGACAGTAGACATGATATTGTACTGTTGCAGGGCGTGACCATTTGACTAAATGGCACTCAAGCACCACAATGCAGGCACACTATGAACAATGCCTTTTCTTATGCGTTTGTCTTAATGGAAGATTCTAACTCAATGTCATAGGTATCGAGATAAGTGTACCACCACTATCATTTCTGTTTGTAGCAACAGTCCACATTCTAACAAGAAAAAACCTCTTGCCTCACTAATAATCATCATGCAAGAATCGTTATCAAGAGCTGCTCCATCATCAGGTCGCACAGTTGCAGTTTTTCTACAGCAGCGGTGGATGCGACTCACTCCTGAACATGACCTTGCGACCTCCACTCAAGTCGCAGGTTTCACGGGTTGCAAAGTCGCAAATCTCAAGAACGAGCGGAAGGTGCGACCTTTTGTGAACAACAACTATGCGACCTCCATAGGTCGCTTTCTTCGCTCAGATCGCTAAGTCACACATTTTATACGGGGGTAGAAAGGATGAGTTGGGACCCTGCGACTGCTATAAGTCGTAATCCTCATTAGGTCGCAGCCTCTCAATACTTTTTTAGGGTTGCACATCGCATTCCATCCCAGCACATAGTAACACATGGGAGTTTCCTTGGATTCAACATCATCACCATTGGGAAGAAGAGATTAAGAAAAAGCTAACTATACATGCCTGTTGTATGATGGATATCGGTTGGAATTTCAAGTTTTTCCTTTGTGCCAGTAAACAAGCTCAGTCTGGACATGCATGAATTGTTCATACATTTCTTACAAAATAGGACTATGCAGGGGTCCAAGATAGTTTTTAAATTCCCCTAATTTTATTTCGATGTTCCCTCAATGTGTCTGCGATTTTATGCTTCCCCAAGGAATATATATATATATATATATATATATATATCTGTGTGTGTGTGTGTGTGTGTGTGTGTGTGGCTAATTTAATGTGTTCACGTACAGGTAACATGAGAAAACTATGATGATCACCCAAACAGAGAAGTTTCTCACCTCCCAGAAGTTTCACAACCTGGATTCAAGCCAACAACAAAACCCACGTTATGTGAATGCTCGGGATCTCGCTCAAAACGGAAAAATCACTTTCCCACTTATCAACTCATGCAAATTCCCTTGGCACTGAAATGGCATCACCGATAGATAGAAGCTTCTAGTTCACGTGGCAAGAGATAAGACTATCCTCAGAAGAGAAAGGTTCTGATATCTCCAAAAGGGAAATGTAGAAAGGATAAAACCCCAGGTTGCATATTGCTCAAGGTTGTAAGTGTCAAGTAGCGTCAGGTCGCAAGTTGCAAATAACCCTGGGTCATAGGTTGCAAATGGCTCAAGTCACAAGCCAGCCCAACAGTCGGTAAAACCAAGAGTCAAGGGCAACTCAAGAGTCATCTCAGCCTATATGTACAACTTCACGAAAGGATACAGGGAATTTTACCTCTCCAATTAAAGCTATTATGACAGAGGAATTGGTGCTAGAGGGCTAAAGGCACTTAGCTCTTAGTATCAAGTAGAGATAGAGGTAGGGAGGCTAGGGTTTTTGTATCATGCATTGAGATGAATAGAACATGTTCCACTACTAGGTTTTGACGAGTTGTAAACATGTATTTTACGTTGCAACAACATTAATAATATATTCTCTTTTCTGGCATTGATTCACGTGATTATTGTGGTGATAGTCCTCGCTGTCTAATATCACACTATGTTGTGCATGTGCTTCCATGCATGCAATGGACTATGAACTAATTCACAGTGGTTGCATGTATGTTGGCTCTTGAATTAGTGTTTATTTTCTCCTTGCCACGTCGATGATCTATTGTGAACTACTTTACAGTTAACTTCTGGTGTGTTTTCTTTCATGTATGTTTGACTGGTTTTTCGGTTCACTGATCCCATTTACAACATACCCACCTTTTATTTTGCTGCTTAGAATTGTTGGTATCTTTGTTTACAGTTCATCAATCTTGGGATGATTTTTCTTCACTGATTGGTCATTTCACCTTTGCCTCTTCTCCATCACCTTCTCACCCAACAACAAAGAGTGGAAACACTTATGGCAGTAGTCGGGCCCACATACCAGATGGGGCTCCAATCCCAAATGGTGTGAGGTCTAATTGGGACCTTTCACCAGAGAGACCCCCTTTTTGTTAGCAGTAAAATTTTTCCCATCGACAAATTTGGCATTAGAAAGAGGGCCGGATGACAAGCTAAGCCTTTAGAGCCTGTAGTTAGTCTCATATATTTAAATGGCTCATCCCCAAATAATTCTCTCGAGATGTTTATCTGATTTATCTGGTTCTCGATGCTCAATCCCTGATGAACCTCTGTATCACTTTGCCCAGTTAAAATTCGATGGTGAAAATGGAATTTCCATAACCGAGCACTTTTCAGGTTTGTGTCAGTTTTGTGAGTACTATGAAATTGACGATGAGGAGTTGGCTTGTGTGCTTTTATCCCTCACTCTCGAAGGTCGCATTAAGAAATGGTGTTGCACATTAGTGATAGCTTCCATCCATTCATTCGAGCAGCTCGTCGATGAATTACAACAAGCTTTTCACAGGTACGATTTTCAAAATGTATTAATAAAGTTAAATGAGATCATAATGGAATTTCAAGAATATATAAAGGAGTTTCCTATTAGATTTGTTCATTTTTGTTTTGAGTTCCTTGAAAGGGATTTCGATTGGACATATTTAATTGAACAGTTTTGACAGGTGGTTTTCATTTCCCTAGAACAATTTCAATCAGAAACCAAGCCTGATCCCAGTATTTATTATGACAATCCTCAAATTCCCAGTTGTTCGGACTTTGTCCCTAATATTTCCTTGTCTATTCCCTGAGTCTAGAACACATGCATGCCTCCAAGAAGAGTATTATTATTTGTGAAATTCCTTGTCCCCTTATTTAATTTTCGTGTAATGGAGTTTTGGTTACAAAAGTTCTGAGTGATGATCGACGTGGACACCTAAATAAAACCTGTTGTATGACCCCTAAATATTTCACACACCTTGTCAAATCAGAGCTTGAAAAACATATTGGCTTAACATCTCTCCCTATCAGTGAAACCCATCTCAAGTCCACTGAATGTTTTCCTGGGTACGATCCTAAATCTCATTCTCATACTGATAATAAATTGAGTCTTGTCCCAAACAAAGTTGATTTCCCTAAAAAATCATTGGACCGTGATGGGAATGCAAAATCGTTGGCCTCTCCAGATGACACTGATGTGCGAGATGAAGGTCCTTGTATGGTTGATACCCCCACATTTGAATCATTTCTTCCATTTTTCCCTAATCTATTTCATGAGTCAGCCACACTAGTAATTTCTTCAAGTCATTCAAAACTATCTTATACTAGTATTGACGACAATCATGAACATGCAAATGGTGTTTCACAATCACATTACAAAATTGATGAATCTCTTATGTCTAATATTTTTCATTCACAATCTTTAAACAACCAAGAGAGTGACTACTTGCCTCGGCAACCTCAAGATGTTTCTTTTATTGATTCATCCCAATCGTTAACCCCAGAGGAGCCTAACAAGCCAGATGTCTAACCTGATCAAATTGATGACTCTAGTGATCACTTCTTATCTGAAAAAATATTCTCTCACGCCTCTGAGAACTATCATTTGTATATACTTTTCAACCATATGAAACCACCGAAATTCGATGATCCACTCTGTGATGATTCAGGGGCCCATCACGAAATTGAAGGAATTTAACTTCTGCTGGTTGTTTCCTAAAGTTCTTATGACCCTGATGAGACCCCTAAAACAAGTCAAACTAGGGTTTCTCGAATTAGGGTTTCTGAAATGACAGGTCCCATGTATCACGCTCCTCTCAGAATAACCGCGCCTGATGTCATCTCACCTGGTAAAGCCTTCCATTTGAGTGATGTTTCTCTGAGCACATATTTCTATCCCCTAAAAACTGGTATGCAACAACCAATATACCTTAATTTATTCACTAGAAGGAAAACACCGGCCATTGTCTTTGCTAAATCCTTACATTAATAGTGTAGTCCCTTATTATGTTAGTGTATCCCCCCTTATTATTATTGTTGTACCCCTGTAACCCCCATATTGTTATTATTGTGCCCTTACGTTATTATTGTTAGGTCCACTAGGATTACATTGTGGCCCCATGGACTCCTATATATAGAAAGGAGGTTTTTTCATTTGTATCATCCAATAAATTTTCATTCATGTAATGTATTGGAGGTTTTCCCCTTGAAGTGGCTTATTTCTAAGGTGTTGATATCTCTTTTCTTCTATTTTTGGAATTGGTTTCACAACATTTGGTATCAGAGCTTTGGATTCTAGGGTTTCGCTGCTCCAAATAGGTCATTGTGGAATTTTCACTATAACTTGTTTTGTAAGAAGGTTCAAAAGCTGAAATTTTTAGAGCTCGAAGAAAAAATCCTGAAGAACAACATCACAAAATTTCAGATCTTGGTTTGAAAATTTTTGGGAGATGTGATCTATGGAAGTTAGGTCTTTTTAAAGCTCCCGAATTTCATCTCAAAGAGGTAATCGTAGAAAAGTATTCATAACTCTCTCTCTGAGCATCAGATTAGAATTCTGTAAGATGTGTCTAGAAGTACACAGACTGTAGTTTCTTTTCTATCAATTTTAGAGCTGAAGGAGCAAATAGTGACACGCGGTAAGTCGTACAAGTTCTCTGTACTAAACCAGTCCATAATTCTGTCATTGTGGGAGATTGGACATAAATTTATCTTGAAGAATCCAAATTAGTTCAAACCTATGCCATTACAAAGAGGATTTAGAGGGCTACCGTAGGTCCCAATTTTAGTTATTTAAGATCCAAAATCAGATAGATAATTCGATTTCAATATAGAGCTCCTCAAAAGCAAGAAAAAGGTGTGTATTTGGTTTTTAAAATTGCATAACATTTTTTTGAAAATGCAGTTCGAAGTGATTCGAAGGGCATATTTCAGAATTTTTATCAGTATTGGGTTCTATAATGCTTCAAAAAAATTATTTCATACCCAATAAGACCTCAAAATGCTATACTATGATGCATGAAGAGGAAGATTTGCAGTATGAGATATCGAAATTATGGTACCAAGTGCAACAAATTTTGAACTTACGAAGAGCAACTGAAGATGAAATAGATGGTTTAAAAGAATAAATGGAGGCTAATCTGGATGGTTTGAAGGATAAAATAATAGCTAATATGAATGATAAATTAGTAGAAGATCACATCAAGCATCAACAACAAGTTCTCCAACTCTCAAAGGATAACTAAACTTTGGTGCAGAATCTAATGAAACAACAAGAAGATGAACATCACATCGAAAGAAGTTATGAAGCAGTCACATAAACAAGAACTCGATAAGTACGATCAATTTTGGAGTATCTCAGCAAGTGGAAGAACCTTCCTGTAGAAGATTTCACATGGGAGGATGACAATTTTATATAAAAGCATCAAGAAATAATCAAGCGTTGAGGACAACACTTGTTTGAAGGAGAGGGGCATGTTAAATCCATATGTTAATAGTGTAGTCCCTAATTATGTTAGTGTAGTCCCCCCTTATTGTTATTTTTCTACCCATGTAACCCCCATATTTTTATTATTGTGCCCTTACATTACTATTGTTAGGTCCACTAGGATTACATTGTGGCCCCATGGAATCCTATATATAGAAAGGAGGTTTTGTCATTTGTATCATCAAAGAATTTTTCATTCATGTAATGTATTGGAGCTTGCCCATTCGAAGTGGCTTATTTCTAAGGCGTTGACATCTCTTTTCTTCTATTTTTGGAGCTAGTTTCACAACCTCGGTTGTTGCCCAGCCAGTACGAGTTGCACTCAGGCAAAAGCATATGATGTTTGGCAAACCTCTCCATTGCTTGAAAATATTCCGGTCAATTTACCCCATCCTGGGAAATCTAAAGAATCTAATACATTGGATTTTCAATTTGATAGTTCACAAACATTTTTCAAAATTAATAACGAGCCCATTGACGGTTGTCCAATCACCATAAATAATGATCACATCCGTTCACCAGTTGATCTCACGAAGCCATCAAAGTTTGGAAGCCCCCTGCTCGAAGCTCTGGAGTTTATCTAAGACGGTGAGGAATTTCAACCTCCACTGAAATTTGCTTCGGATCCTAGTATCCTCAATGAAACCTAGGGACAACTCTGAACTAGGGCTTTCAAAATTAGGGTTTCTGCACTTGGACTCGCAAGCACCTCAAATTCGCCTGGCAGATGCCTATTTTTTCCATTCCATCAAATTGATCCTCCTCAACACCATGATGAGATTCCCGTCTAGTTTGACGGACCCTATTCGATGAATATACCTACAAATAGGCAATGTATTTCCCCACTTCTATCAGACCTAAGGTTGTGTGTGGATGGATGTGTGTCATTTATAAATGATTTTAGGTTTTAATTACATATTTCTATGTATGAGGATGAAAGTGAAATTCAGCTTGAACAATCCATTCTGGCACGTTCTCTGGTAAGTAGCCATGAGCTTCTTCTTATTTCACATGCTCTTCAGGTAAGTCTTGTTGTTGGTGCACAATTTTGTATGCTAGCTCTGATTGTGAACATTGTTGTTCTTGCAGGATGAGAAAGTTGATTTCACATAACCCGACTGCCTCGTTGGTTAAACTAGGGTTTTAGGTTTAGGCTAGCTAGGATCTGTTAGTAAAATTTTGTTATTTGAAGTTGTTAATTAGGTTTACTTGCTAAAGTTTTTCTTTATGGTTTAAAACTATGCTTGTTTTCTTTTCTCGCGGTCAGTAGTTTATGTATTATAATTTTTCATTTATTTTTGCACTCATTATTTTCTAGTTCACTTATTGCTACATAATATCTAGATAATCACTACATGTGGTTTCTCACACCTGGCATTGCATTGTGTCATAAGCCTTGTATGTTGCATCACGTTGTACACTTTCTTCCTCGCATCATTTGCACTAGTTTTTGAGATAGCCGTGAAAGTTTCCATACATTGCATACCATTGCATCAACCCTCATTGAACCGAGGGGCCTTGAAACCCTGGTTCCCAGACTAGCCTTCTTACTCCCCCTTGTACGATTTTAAAACCGGATGGATTTTATTTTACCTCTTTGCATGCATCGAAATCCTGATGATATTTCTTACTTGTTTTTCTCTGATTGCTGAAACCCTAACTCCATTGTTTGCATGAGGTTGTGGTGGTTACATCAAGAGGAAACTTATCTCAAAACAGGTCATCAAATTCATGTTCTCACAATAATGCCTATGAGTCTAAATTCATTAGCCAGGGAGATACAAGCTAGTTGCTTATGGGTAACCCTAACGATTTTGAAGGGCCTATACCTGTAACCTGAGCCTTGTGCCCAACATAGTCTCGAGCATATTAATGATCTATTTTTCATGTTTTGCCTATGGTTGGTAGATCATATGTGAAGGCTTGGCATGAGGGCAAACCCAAATTAGGATATCTTTTAGTTTCTGTCAAACAAGAAACAACCTCCCTTGCCCGTAAAATAAGTTTGGATCCCTCATTTTCCCATGCAAAATAAGTGCCATGAGCACATGAAAGTAAGTGCTACAAGCACATGAAACAAATAAGGGTAAAGGATTGAGAAAGGATTCCTGCACAGAGAGGTAATGCAACGACTCTGCCGGGGTACTGACCAGGCTCGCTGGCAACGGAGCAACATTTGTGATTTCTTGAAGTGACTCTGTTGGGGTATTGTCCAGGCCTTCTGGTAGTGGAGCAACACCAAAAACTTATTTTAAATATCTGAATATAATAATCCCACTCCCTTTCTCTCTACATCATTATCAAACTATTGGCATCCGTGAAATCCCACTTTGGTATTTTCCGATTAACAAGGCCTAGCTGAGGCACAAGGATTGGGCATATCCGCGAAGGTCAAAGTAAACATTGTTACCGATGAAATAGGTAACCTGACCTCAAAACGGGAACTCTAGCAGAAAAAGACTCAAAAAACATGAGAAAACACCCCAAAAACAAAAAAAGTGTATTCCAGAACGCACTTGGTTTTTTTTTAAGGTCAAATTTCAACATTTTATAAAATTATGCTAAAAACAAAATTGTTTCTTGAAAAAAGGATTGAAAAACACCCTCAAAACAAAACCAGTTGATGCTGGAATAACAAAAAAAAAATTGTGTCATATTTTTGACATTTTTAAAAATAGAAATAACATTTTTTAATTTTTAAAATTCAAATATTAAAAAAAACCTAAAATTTAAGAAAAAAAATAAATTTAAAAAATAAAAACATTTTAAAGCTTAAAATTTAAAAATATATAGGAATAAAAAAATAAAAAATAAAACAAAATAAAAATTTTAATTCAAACATTAAAAAAAACCTAAAATTTAAGAAAAAAATTAAAAATTAAAAATTAAAAAAAAATTAAAGATTAAAATTTCAAAATATATAGAAATAAAAAAATAAAAATAAAAACAAAATAAAAATATTAAATTAAAAAGAAAAACAAGTTAAAAAAAGAAAGAAATTATAAAAAATAAAATATAGAAATTAAATTTAAAAAGAAAAAAAAAATGTTTATTAAATTAAAAAAAAAAATTTAAATTTTAAAATAGAAATTTAAATTTATAGAAATATATTAAATTTTAATAAATTTAAAACTCTATAATAAAAAATAAAAATAAAAACATTATTGAAATCAAAAATAAAAAAAATTAAAAATTAATTAAAAATAAAAAAAATGAAATATATATTAAAAAACAAATAGATTTTAAAAAATAAATTAAATTTAAACTATATATATATATATATATATATATATATATATATATATATATATATATATATATATATATATATATATATATGAGAACTTAAATTAAAAATATATTTTTAGATTTTATTAAATTTAAAAAAAAATGTTAATATTAAAATAACAAATTAAATTTAAAAAAAAAATGTTAAATTTTAATAAATAAATGAATAAACAAATAAATTTTGAAATAAAAAATAAATTTTAAATATAAAGAAGAAAAAAAAAACATTATTAAAATAAAAAGTTAAAAAACTTTAAAAATCAATTAAAATTGAAAAATTGAAAAAAATAAATTATAAAAAAATATATTAAATAAAAAATAAAATAAAAAACAAATTAATTTGAAAATATTACGTTTAATTAAAAATTATATATATCTAATTTTAAATACACGATTTAATTGAAATAAAAAAACATATAAAAATTTTATGTAATTAAAAAAATAATAATAAAAAAATTAAAAATTAAAAAAAAAACATTAAATTCAAATAAATTAAAAAAAAATACAAAATTTACTAGATTTTAAAAAATTAAATGAAAAAACTAAACATAAAATTTAATAACAAAAAAAATCATTTAAATAAAAAAAAATACAAAATTTAATAAAAAATATTAACAAAATTTAGAAAACAAAATTAAAAACAAAAAAAAGAGGTTAAAAAAAAAAAAAAAAATTAAAAAACAAAAAAAATGAATGTCCTGATGATGGATCCTCGTTGGGATTCGAAACGTCGACACTCGTTTTCTAGCAATGTGGATAATCCGGGAAGTTTTTTAATAAAAAAAATTAAAACAAATTAAATTTCAAATATAAAAATTAAATTAAAAAATAATAATTTTAAATTTTTCGAATTTAAAAAAATAAAAATAAAAATAAAAATAAAAAATAAAAAATAAAAAATATTAAAAATAAAAAAAATTAGAAAAAAAAAGAACTTTTTTTATCATGGTGGCGCGACGAATCAGTTTCCCGTCCATGTGGCAGCGGAGGCCAGCCGCTGGGCGGGAGGCCGATTCCGAGAATCAGCCTCCCGCGGCAGGAGGCCGATTCCGGGAATCGCCCTCCCATGATGGGAGGTCGATTCCGGGAATCACCCTCCCGGGGCGGGAGGCCGATTCCGGGAATCGCTGTCCCGCGGCGGGAGGCCGATTCCGGGAATCACCCTCTCGCGGCAGGAGGTCAATTCTGGGAATTGCCCTCCCGCCGCAGGAGGGTGATTCCCGGAATCCCTCCCGCCGCAGGAGGGTGATTCCCGGAATCCCTCCTGCCGCAGGAGGGCGATTCCCGGAATTGGCCTCTCGCCCCGGCAGGGTGATTCCTGGAATCGACCTCCTGCCATGGGAGGGTGATTCCCGGAATCAGCCTCCTGCCCCGGCAGGGCGATTCCATGAATCGGCCTCCCACGGCAGGAGTGCGATTCCCAGAATCGCCCTTCTACTGCGGGAGGGAGATTCTCGGAATCGGCCTGTCGCCACGGGAGGGCGATTCCCAGAATTGGCTTCCTGCCCCGGCAGGACGATTCCCGGAATCAGCCTCCCCCGGCGGGAGGGCGGTTCCCGAAATCGGCCTCCTGCCACAGGAGGCTGATTCTCGGAATCGCCCTCCCGCCGCGGGATGCCGATTCCCGAAATCGGCCTCGCCGAGGGTGCGGTAGAGGCCGGCCGCTGGGCGGGTGGGGAGGCTGCATGCCAGCGGCCGGCCTCCGCTGCCACCTGCGCGGGAGGTCGATTGGTGGCACCACCACGATAAAAAAAAAAAAAAAAAAATTATTTTTTTTTATTTTTAATATTTGTTTTTTAATTTGATTTTTTTTTTAAATTCAAAAATTTAAAATTATTTTTTTTAATTCAAATTTTTTATTTTAAATTTAATTTGTTTCAATTTTTTTTGTTTTTTTTTTTAAATTTTGTTTTTAAATTTAATATTTTAGATTAACTATTTTTTAACTTTTAAAATTTATTTATTAAATTTCAATTTAATTTAATTTTTTTTTTTAATCTTTTAGTTTATTTAGCTTTTCATTTTTAAAATTTATAAATTGTTTCATTTAAAATAAAAAAAACAGTAAATTTATGGATATTTGTTTTTTTAATTATTTGCACGTGGTTTTTTTCATTTTTTTTTGTTTTTTAATGATAGTTTCTTTTATTTTAATTTTCTTTTTCAATTTTAAATTTTGGTTTTTTTTTTTAATTTGTTTTTTTTGTTAATTTTAAAATTTGTATTTTTTTTCTTCTTATTATAATTTTTTTAATTTAAATTTTTAAATTTAATTTTTTCTTTTTTGTATTTTATTTTCTTTATCTAAATTTTAATTTTGTAATTTAAATTATTTTTAAATTTTCTATTTTATTTATTTATTTATTTTTAATTATATGGGTTTTTTTAATAACTTAGAAAATAATGTTTTTGATGTTTTTTTTTAAAAAATTTTGCTTAATTTTTGTTTTTTTTCTTTAAATTATGTGTTTTTTTTTTCAAATTTTGTCATTTGTTTTGATATAATTTTCGAATATTTTTGTTCTTTTTTTGTTTTTTTTTAATTTATTTTTGTTTAAATTTTTTATTTTTACTAGTTAATTTTGTTTTTTTTTATATTTTTATTGGTTTTTTTATTGTTTTTATATATATTATTTTATCTAAGTTTTTTGTTTTATTACCAACATGAAAATCACCACTCCAAAAAAAAAGGTTGATGCTGCATCAATACGTTTCAAAATTAGCATGAAAATCACCGCTCTAAAAAAAAAAAAATGATGCTGCATCAATACGTTTCAAAATTAGCATGAAAATCACTAACATTTTAAAACAAATATTCATACTTTATAAATAAAAATATTAGAGTGTCAAAAATGTGCTCCAAAAAAAAAATGTGATTCTGCATCACCACTTTTCAAAATCGGGTGCTTTTTGTGCTACCAAAAAAAAGTAGGTAACAGTGTGGTTACCTATTTCATCGGTAACAGTGTTAGTAATACAAAGGGTACCCATAGAACCTGTTCAATATTCCCTTGCATCACTATTTGGACTTAGAATATTGTTGGGACATTTACAGAGATGCTAGATTCTACCAATGGTTCGCCATTTGTTGTAGCCACTACAACACCACTGAAAATTTTGGGTATATTCAAAATTTTGGGTCCCCTTCTGCTCACTCAACCATGAGGTTTTTGAGCCGGCCTTTAGTCATTGACACTCCCGTGACCTTTTCCCCGCCAAACCTTGTCTCCGCACCCACTGGTCTCAGTGTCTCTCAGTGTCTCATCAATACACTAGGGCTTGGTGGTTTCCTACTTCAAAGAGCATTGAAAGTTCCTCCATGAACTCAGAGATAGGTTTCCCCTAGATTGTCATGGTAGCAGCCTCAAATGATCTTGACCTGATTCCAACCTCTCACAAACCTTCTCATCAACAAGACAAGATACTTTTTTTGCAATCACGCCATGTGTGGGGGGGTATCATCATACATACACTTGAATGGAATATTTTTTGTACATAGCATATGTCCATTAGAAGCACGTTCACCGTATATCATTTAGACATTCTATTTGGGTATCCCACCAAGATCATGGTCCCATGTAAAGTATTTGGGGACATCATTCTCTAAAAGGAAACTGTGAATTAATTGATATTGTAATGTTTCATGCAGGTCAATCCCATGGATTATATTCCCAACAATGTCACCATCACGCCGAGGGAAAGAAACTGAAGCTAAAAAAACAAGGGCACAATTGCGAAACATGACACTTTCATCCCCTGTCCAAGCTGAAATTTGAAAAGTGAAAGATATGTAACACCTATAAGCAGGGAAGAAGAGCGCACTAGTTAGGGGAATTTTCGATCACGGTTAAGCCACATCGTTCCGGATGTGTATTTTCGTTCCTAAAGGGAGAGGGTACCTGATTCAAATGGTTATATATTTATTGCAGGAAACGGTGGCTTGAAGAAACAACATGTATCAATTTGCAATGAGGTAGCTCTGGCAGGGCTTTTGAATGTAACCCTTGGCATTCCAAATTTCCATTTTCATAGCATTTGGTGGGATCCTAGTAAGTTTAAGGACATATTTGACGAAGATCACTTTATTGATTTTCCAAGCAATGATGTGAGGATTGTTAGAAAGATGGCCAAAGCTAGGGTTAAAGAGAAAATGAAGGATTTTAATGACCACACATTATGAAATGCTTTAAAAGTCATGGGCTATCGTGGGCATAAATCCATCTCCATAAATGAGCACCTTATTGACTGCCCAAGGAATCATATTTCGGGAAGTCCTAGAACTTGTACACGGCATGGACACATATGTCTCAGAGACCTTATTGTTTGTGAGGCAGTATGTTCGAAGGAAATTGATCGAGGAGCTCGCCTATATGCAGGGTCATTGAGGATCCATTAACTCGACACCATCAATATGCTCCACAAAATAAGATTCTAATCGTCTAGTCGAAGCTACTCAAATATGATGCACAACTGTTTTTTGGCATGTGAGGTGGTGGGTGCTCAAAACAGATAAATGATTTTACCATAGACCACAATAGCACATTAAACAAATTCAAAGGTCGTGTGGTTAGTCTCTAGAAATTCCAATTCACTTCAAAGAAGTTCGTAAGGATGTAAATGACAAAGAAAGAAAGAGATGTGTCGTTGCTATGAAAATTTACAGCCCAACTGCACGACCGAGAGGAATTTCAAGTGCAGAAAGAGGCATGCGGGAGAACCTCCAAATAGCCAAGGTTAGTAAGATCGCATTGCAAGAGGTGCGTCGAGGCGCTGTTCGGTAATGTTGAAAGTAGACGTGAGATTGTACTGTTGTAGGGCGTGACCATTCAACTAATTGGCACTCGAACACCACAACGCAGGCACACTATGAACATCACCTTTGCTTATGCATTTGACCTGATCGAAGATTCTCACTCAACGTCATAGGTATTAAGATAAGTGTACCACCACTATCATTTATGTTTGTAGCAAGAACCAACTTCCTAACAAGAAAAAACCTCTTTCCTCACTAATAATCAGCATGTAAGAACCGTTACCAAGAGCTGCTCCATCATTAGGCCGCATAGTCACATTTTTGCTACAGTAGTGATGGATGTGCCTCACTCTTGAATGTGACCTTGCAACCTTCGCTCAAGTCGCAGGTATCATGGGTCGCAAAGTTGCAAATCTGACGAACGAGTGGAAGTTGTGACCTTTTGTGAACAACGACTATGGGACCTCCATATGTCGCTATCTTCACTCAGGTCACCAAGTCACACATTTTATACGGGGGAAGAAAGGATGAGTTGCGACCCTGTAACTACTACATGTCACAATCCCCATTAGGTCATAGCCTCTCAATAATTTATTGGGATCCCACATCGCATTCCATCCCAGAACATAGTAACAAATGGGAGTTTCCTTGGATTCGGCATCATCACCATTGGGAAGAAAAGATTAAGCGAGAGCTAACTATACATTCTTGTTGTATGATGGATATCGGTTGGAATTTCAAGTTTTTCAATTGCGCCAGTAAACAAGCTCAGTGTGGAAATGCATGAATTTTTCATACATTTCTTACAAAAAAGGACTATGTAGGGGAAAAGATAGTTGTTAAACTCCCTTAATTTTATTTCTATGTTCCCTCAATGTGTCTGCGATTTTCTTCTTCCTCAACATATATATATCTGTGTCTGTGTCTGTGTGTGGCTAATTTAATGTGTCCACGTAGAGGTAACATGAGCAAACTATGATGATAAACCAAACAAAGAATTTTGTCACTTCCCAGAAGTTCCACAACCTGGATTCAAGCCAAAAAGAAAACACACATTATGTGGATGCTCAAGATCTCACTCAAAACAGAAAAATCACTCTCCCACTTATCGACTCATCAAATTACCTTAGCACTGCAATGGAATCACCGGTAGATAGAAGCTCCTAGTTCATGTGGCGAGAGCTAAGGCTGTCCTCTGGAGAGAAAGGTTCTGATATCTCCAAAAAAGAAATGTAGAAAGGATAAAATCCCAGGTCGCATATTGCTCAAGGTCACAGGCCGAAAGTAGCCTCAAGTCACAAGTCGTAAATAACCCTGGGCCACAGGTCGCAAATGGCCCAAGTTGCAAGCCAGCCCAATGGTCGGGAAGACCAAAAGTCAAGGGTAACTCAAGATTAATCTCAACCTATATGTACAACTTCAGGAAAGGATATAGGGAATTTTAGCTCTGCAATTAAAGCCAATATGATATAGGAATCGGTGCTAGAGGGCTAGAGGCACTTAACTCTTGTATCAAGTAGAGATAGAGGTAGCAAGGCTAGGGTTTTTGTATTATGCATTGAGATGAATAGCCCAGGTTCCACTAATGGGTTCTTACAAGTTGTAAACATGTATTTGACATTGCAACAACACTAATAATATATTCTCTTTTCTAGCATTGATTCACGTGTTTGTTGTGGTGATAGTACTAGCTGTCTAATATCATAATATGTTGTGTGTGTGCTTCCATACATGCAATGGGATATGAACTAATTCACAGTGGTTGCATGTATGTTGTCTCTTGAATCATTGTTTATTTTCTCCTTGCCACATCGGTGATCTATTGTGAACTACTTTGCAGTTAACTTCTGGCATGTTTTCCTTCATGTATGTTTGATTTCTTTTTCAGCTCACTAATCCAATTCACAACATACCCCCCTTTTATTTTTCTACTTAGACTTGCTGGTATCTTTCTTTATGGTTCATCAATCTTGGGCTTATATTTCTTCACTGATTGGTCATTTCACCTTTGCCTCTGCTCCATCACCTTCTCACTCGACAACCAAGAGTGGAAACACTTATGGTGGCAGCCGGGCCAACATACCAGATGGGGCTCCTATCCCAAATGGTGTGAGGTCTAATTGGGAACTTTTACCAGGGAGACCCCCTTGTTGTTGACAGTACAATTTTTCCCGTCAACAAGACCTTAATGAAGATTATACATATATGTATTTAGAGACCCCTTTGTTTCTAAATTTTAACACTGCATATGGACTCATAGACCCCTATAGTGAAATGTAACACTTCGGTATCAAAATTGCAATTTTCCATGACACAATTAAAAATTAATAACATAAATGACTAATTCATATACTTCTTGTACTAGATATTTAGTCATATTTTTATTCTTGTATAATAGTCATTTACGTTCATCATTATTAATTTTGTCACCTATTATCTAGTCATATATTTTACTCCTAGACTAAATTGGTCATTTAAGTTAATCAATTTTATTTCGTCACTTATTATCTAGTCGTATATCATATATCTAGACTAAATTAGTCATTTTTAGTTCAGTCGCTTAAAATTTTTCAAATTTAGTAGTAATTCACTTGAAATAATTGCGGTGACTAAATGGCTAATTAGTTACTAAAAAACGACTAAAATTTTCATATAAACGAATATTTTTCAGTCAGTGACCAATAGTAGCTAATTTACAGTATCTTATAACACAACCAACTTTTGATCGTTTTTAGTTTAGTCATTAATTGGTTATCTCAATTTTGTTGTCTAGTTGTATATTTGGTCATTAATTTAGTCACTGATTTAGTCATTAATTTAGTCATTGATTTCATCATTAATTTATTCATTGATTTGGTGATTAATTTGGTCATTTATTTGATCATTGATTTAATCATTGATTTAATCTTTGATTTGGTCATTAATTGTCACAATTAATGACCAAATATACAACAAAATATATGATTATATCATCACCCAAGAAAACCCATTAATGGCCAATGAAATATGACCAAAATATTGGCCGTGTTATAAGATACTGTAAATTAGTAACTAATAGTCATATATATGCAAATTTTAGTCATCGTTTGAAACCAATTAATGACCAAATAAATATGACTATATTTTAGTCATGTTATAAGATACTCTAAATTAGCTACTAATAGTCATATATATGCAAAATTTAGTAGTCATTTGTAGTCACAAATTTATCATTTGTAGTGTTAGCCCCCCTATAAATTTTTTGACAAGCAAATAGGGGGAGAAAATGTTTTTTGAGCCTTCAAGGGATGCGTTTCCCCTGAAAACACATCATCCTTGAAGTCTCTCTACGCTTTGCCTTATACAAGTCACCTCTGCTGATTCCCAGTATAAAGCCTCTCTGTTTGTGAAGAAATGCCCAAAGGCCCTCTTTCCCCCTTATTTCACCCTCACATAGCCTCTTTTTATTCCCCCTTGTCTCCCCTTCTATTTCCCTTTGTACACTCTTAACACTCCCAAAATCCCCTTAAAATGCTACCCTTACCTTTTGTTTAGCCATTTTCCCCTTTCCCTCTCTAACGTTCCCTTCCTTGGCCTTCAAATTCCATTTAAATGGGCCAAAACCCACTTCCGACCTTATTATAAGGCCTAGCCCCTTTTCCTCTAGCCCCAACCACTTCCCCCACACATACCCTTGCGCTGGGACCAGGCACTTAAGTCCCAAGTGCTACTCGCAATCAGAATATCGGCAAGGGGAAAATTCCTTTGTAAAACTCTAAAGTGCCGATGCGATTGGTTTAATAAACAAAGTCCCATGACTCATTCTTTACCGTTGATATGACATAAATATTTGATGGTGCAGCGCTAATCGCAACCCCTTTCCGATCGCAATCGCAACTTCCGTCGCGCCTCCCCTTTGCTCCCTCCGATTGTGACCTCCCGATTGAATCGCAGCCATCCGTTCCCCTCACTGATCTAATGGCTATCGCTCCTCCCGACCAATTGCAATCGCAAGTCTCAGCAGTGCCACCCCGATTGCAGTCCTCTGATCCACTTCTCCACCATCAATCTCCCCGCCAGATCGGACGGTCCAGCACTAATCGCATCATCTGCCCGATCGCTAATCGCAATGTATCTCCCGATCCCCCGATTGCATTCTCCCTCTGATTGTACGAGAACCGTCGATCTAATCCCCAGTCCCAACGGTCAGTGCTCAATCATGCCCTGGCCTCCGATCACAATCACGAGCCCTCCCCTCCGATTCCCAATTCTTTCGATTCAATCCCCTTCGTCCATCTGATCAACGATCCAACGACTATCGCTTGTCCCTGCTAATCGCAATTGGAAGTTTCAATGTATGTCACCACTGTCCCCCTCTGATTGCGATTGCCTGATTTCGTCTCGATCTTCCGTCCTCCCCTGACCTAACGGTCAAGATCTAATCACCCTCCACCATGACCGGGTCCCACATTCACGCCTCCGTTCATTGTTTTTTCGTGTTTTCCTGTGTAATTCGCCCAAATGATAATCTTCGGGCTTTACACTATGTTATCATTTCTCCGCCATTTTCATTGTCTCTCAACTGTTCCGCCACCATTCCTCCGCCTCCGCAGCATTTCTTCCGCCACCATTTCCCGAGTTTGTAACAGAGTTACTACGTTGTGTGGGTAGCACAGAGAGGTCTATTCAGCATTTTCCGGCGAATTAGCAGGAAGGATTCCGAAGGGGTTAATGCTATTGTGGATATTATTAATATTTTACCCTGAAATTCAAAGGAAGGCTCAGTTTGAAGACTTAAGCACACGCAACTGTCTTATCTGTGTTTAATGCTCAGTAGAGCACTCTTCTCTCAGAAATACCCCATTCCCACAATGTTCTCCATGCCTCTCGAGCCCAAGAAAGTCAAATACACTAACAGAGCTTCTTTAGGACTATCCGGACAGCAGTAATGAGGTATGGAGAGGCCCGCAGACCTTCATCCAGTTCATTTATTTAGAAGGCAGCGCAAATCTCCAGACGCCGTCAGGATTTAAAGAACACATCAGAGGTCAATCTTGGCCTAACAGAGTCTCCCAGAACAGATTACAAAGTACAACAGAACGCCATTAAGCAGAATGGGCTCGGTTCCCTCCGCCATTCTGTCTTAATTGATCTCATTCAATTTGTATCTACTCCTGATGTTCTCTCTTTCTCTCAATTCTCCTATAAGAATCCCCGAGAACATATTGAAAAGGTTGTTGTTGGGTTGTTGTTTAGTTGTTCGGCTATTGATGTTAGAGGGATTCAGCTTGACTGTTATAACAGTCTTGGGAGGGAATATCAGAGTAATTGTATGTAATAGGCTGGGAGGAGAAATTCTGGATTGTATTAGCCATTGGGCTTATTGTACATGACTGGTTTTGCATCAATTAATCAAAGAACATTTCACAGGATCCTAGTCTATTACTATTGGTGATATTTTTCCTCGCTCTTTTTATTACATTTTCATACTATTTCATGTTCTTTTGGTAGGCAACAGAAGTATAGCATAGGATTCACCCTTGTTAGGTGCCCTATGTTCCTACTCTCCCTACCTTGAATGTTTTCTGCTTTATGTGTATCTGAGCGCGAATTCAGGGGGTATAACCAGCGCAGTGGATGTTATTGCCTGTTGGCTGATGTATGAACTTGGGGGTTTGCTGCTTGGATGTTTCTTTGTCAAATTTATCTCTTTTTTTCCCTTGGAGTTGCTAAATCAGACCTGGAGTTAAATGACCTCTGGTCCGATCTATAAGTATCCCCTTTCTCCCGTTCTGAGAGCTGCCTTTGAGTATGTCCAAGCAGGTCTGGAGTTAAATGACCTCTGACCTGATCTATAGATAGAAAATTGGTTGTCTTTCCTTCTTTCAACTTCCTTCCTTGATGTTCCATCCCACCATCTAATCTAAAATATCCTTTAGTATTAGATGACTTGCCCTTTGGAAGCCTTGGCTAGTGGATGCAAGTAATTTCCTTTCATGACTCCATATCCCAATGGAAGGCGCTTTCTTGACCTAATCCCCTTTGCTGAAACATCCCGCTACTTTGTTCTTTTCTCCCATTTCTTTCTCAGTCTATGATCTCATGACTCAACCCAACAACCCACCAACCAAATTATTTTAAACCTCCTCTGCACTTCATACCTAGCCTAATATCTCAATTTGAGCTTCAAAGATATACATTCTTTGTTCTTTGGAGAGATCCCTCTCCGGGTCCAGGAGGGCTAGATCCTAGGGCCGAAAAGTGGTTCTGATGTTGTCTCATCTTTTGGTCTTGCCAATCTGGCCAAAACATGGGAACCCCAACATAATGGCGACTCTGCTGGGGACGAATCTGAGAGTCAAGAACTGCTGACATTTGGTCTATTTCCCATTGTCGTCACCAACATAATGGCGACTCCGCTGGGGAATTGAGTGCATTTCACCTCAAACATTTTTAGGCACTCATAGACCCAAGATCTCTTGTTAGATTGGCATTCACATTGCTGATGGTGGACAGCAGCCTGCTCCAAACAGTCAAATTCATCCACCTGGCGACTCCACACTCCACACTCCACAATCCTTGAAGACTTCACTGGAAGAAGAACCTGAAATATGGCCAGACCTCATAGAAGGGTAGAACATAAGGGTTGGATTTGGTTCAAAGAATTCATTTTTTTTGTCTATCACTATGTTCTATCCTACTTCAAGCCTAATCAAGTGTACAAAGATGAGACCCATGATGATTATGGGAAAGATCTCAAGCTTCAGTCTTCAGGCCATGAGCAGACCTATACTCCTGTGAAGAACTTGGTGGAATAAGAAGCTCATGTTGTATTTCCCATTCCTAAAGAAGCTTCAAGTAGCCATGAGCCCGTTGTTACATCATCTACACCTACAAAGGTCATAGAGAGATATAAGCCTCTGGTTTTACCTCTTATCTTCCAACCCCTCCCTTCAGAATTAATAAACCAGCTGCCTCATTATGATGGGGAAAATAAAGGGTCCACTGCTGAAGAACATGTTAAAAAACTTGAGGATTTACTTGAGCTGTATGAAATAGAAGAAGAAGATGTGTGCATTAGAATGTTTGCTTTGTCATTACAATGGAATTTTAAGATTTGGCTCAAAGGCCTTCCAAAGGCAAGCATTTTCAGCTTTCATCAATTTTCTCAAGTTTTCCTTGATAGATGGGCAGCCCCGAAGAATGCTCTCCTCATCCTAAAAGAATATCAAAATTTGAGAAGGTAGCCAGGAGAGACAGTGTAGAATTTTTCAGCCAGGTTTAATAAAGTATATGATGCTATACCTTCTGATATAAAGCCACCTTTGGGATGGGCGCTACTACACTATCCAAGCTCTTTTGACCCCGAGGTGGAATTCTATATAAGAGAAAGAGAACCTTCGAGCCTGGAGGAAATGAAGAATATAGCAATCACTATCGAGTACAACATAAAGTGCAGGGAGGAAAGATTAAGAGCAGCAAGGAAGGACTGAATAGAGCAAATGGCACAGGTCTCTTTAGAGAACAAGCTGGAAAGACTGATAGAGACCGCCAGCTCCTTGCTAAATATAAAAGAGAAAGAATATGAGGCCGTAACTAGAAATGATGATTGGAGAAGATCTAATCCTTTCCCTCAAAGGAGGAAAATCAGATCACTGCAAGATAGAAGTCACATGCAAAGCATGTATGAGGAACCAGAGCTCAAATCAGAAAATAAACTTGCAGACTATTTTGTAGAAAGACTGGATGAGAGTCCTGAAGACTTGATGGGTAACAATGCTTGTAATTATGATCTCTTTGATGATGATCTGTCTAACGATAATTTTTTCTGAAGGGAAACTGAGCTTGCAGGGCCATCATCAGTAGATTCGTGGGAAGGAGATTACTACCATCAATGGCAAGAAAATGAGGAGCCAATGCAGACCATCTATGATACTGATGGAGAAAGCGTCAAACGCATGGTAGCAGACGAAGATTCATGGAATATTTTGTCTGTTTTGTATCTGAACATCAGTAATATTTTCCAAGAGGACGAAAGCCTGTATCCCTTCAGCGTAGAGGACAAGGAGGAAAAGGGTGAAGAAAATCTTGAGTGGAATGAATATCTGGAACCTTCTCCCAAAGGGATTGAGGTAATCAAAGAAGCCCTCGCTCAAGAATATGTTAATTTTTTCACAGAGTTCCAGCAGAACCAGCCTGCGTTACTAGAGGACAACACTGTCAAATATAATGAGCCCTCTAGCTCAGGCTGCTTTGAAGATGAGCGAGATCTTCTTTCCCAAAAAAATCTTTGTCTCAATCCAGAAGAAGAGGAGGTATTCTTGGTTGATGCCCATATGCCAAATACTCCCAACCAGGAAGAGGAGGAGTGTGATTACAAAGGCCTCACTGCAGATGCAGTGTTTGAAGCTGCCCGGGATACAGACAGCCTACTAGTCGTGGCAGGCCTTGATGAAAAAAGTATACATCATGATTTTTTCGATCCTGTGGCAGAATACATCGAGGCCCTCATTGGCTCAGTTCCTCAAGCATTGATCTTCTGTAAGATCCAAATACATCGGAGTTGTTTGCCACTGCCGGTGGCCTCAGTTCTGAGATTCCACATGCAAATCATCCTACAGTTGTCTCTGATGAGCAGTTAGTTCTTCTCCCCCTTTTTGCTATTACTTGACTGGCTGCATTGGCATTATTGTATCACCTAGAGCATCAGAGATCTCCAGTTCGAGTAGGGTAGGTAGGAAGTCTGAAATAAATCTCAGTCTATGAGCATGTAGTTAGTTGTTTCAATTCCTATCTTAGAATGTAGAGAAGAAACCTGCTAGACAGTTTAATCCTGGCATGTAGTAGTGTAGGTACAGAAAAATATGAGGCCAACAGTCTAATCTGGTCTCATGGAGTAATAAGGGTAGAAGTAGAATAGGTTTATTTTCATGTTTGTAAAAATTGATGATGTAAAGGGTCTGCAAGTCCAAATGCACCCAGAAGAAAAAATGTTAGGACTATAGTGTGGGTAGGTAGTTGTTTGGAAGAATTTTACTGCTGATGAAATGTCTTCACAATTTGTGGCAGCTGATCAAAGAAATTAAGGGATGAGCCAAGCAGCAAGCATCTGGCCTACACGAAGAGATCATTTTCTAAATTCTTGACTCCTTCAAGAAGAATCCATCCCCATGTGGAGCCACTGTTAGCCCCCCTGTAATTTTTTTGACAAGCAAATAGGGGGCTAAAATGTTTTTTGAGCATTCAAGGGATGCGTTTCCCCTGAAGACACATCATCCTTGAAGTCTCTCTACCCTTTGCCTTATACAAGTCACCTCTGTTGATTCCCAGTATAAAGCCTCTTTGTTTGTGAAGAAATTCCCAAAGGTACTCTTTCCCCCTTATTTCACCCTCACTTAGCCTCTTTTTATTCCCCCTTGTCTCCCCTTCTATTTCCCTTTGTACCCTCTTAACCCTCCCAAAATCCCCTTAAAATGCTACCCTTACCTTTTGTTTAGCCATTTTCCCCTTTCCCTCTCTATCATTCCCTTCATTGGCCTTCAAATTCCATTTAAATGGGCCAAAACCCACTTCCGACCTTATTATAAGGCCTAGCCCCTTTTCTGCTAGCCCCGTCCACTTCCCCCACACATGCCCTTGCACTGGGACCAAGCGCTTAAGTCCCAAGCTTTAATCACAATCGGAAGATCGGCGGGAGGCAAATTCCTTTATAAAACTCTAAAGTGTCGATGTGATTGGTTTAATAAACAAAGTCTCGTGACTCATTCTTTACCGTTGATCTGACATAAATATCTGACGGTGGAGTGCTAATCACAACCCCCGTCCGATCGCAATCGCAACTTCCGTCACGCCTCCCCTTTGCTCCCTCTGATTGCGACCTCCCGATTGCATCACAGCCATCCGTTCCCCTCACTGATCTAACGGCTATCGCTCCTCTCGACCAATCGCAATCGCAAGTCTCAGCAGTGCTTCCCCTATTGTAGTCCTCCAATCCACTTCTCCACCATCGATCTCCCCACCAGATCGGACGGTCCGGCACTAATCACACCATCCGCCCGATCGCTAATCGCAATGTATCTCTCGATCCCCCGATCGCACTCTCTCTCCGATTGTACGAGAACCGTCGATCTGATCCCCAGACCCAACAGTCAGTGCTCAATCGCACCCCGGCCTCCGATCGCAATCACGAGTCCTCCCCTCCGATTCCCGATTCTTCCGATTCAATCCCGTTCGTCCGTCCGATCAACGATCCAACGGCTATCGCTTGTCCCCGCTAATCGCAATCGGAAGTTTCAATGTATGTCACCCCTGTCCCCCTCCGATTGCGATTGCCCAATTTCGTCCCGACCGTCCATCCTCCCCTGATCTAACGGTCAAGATCTAATCGCCCTCCACCATGACCGGGTCCCACATTCACGCCTTCGTTCATTGTTTTTTCGTGTTTTCCTGTGTAATTCGGCCAAATGATAATCTTCGGGATTTACACTACGCTATCATTTCTCCGCCATTTTCATTGTCTCTCAACTGTTCCCCCACCATTCCTCTACCTCCACAGCATTTCTTCCGCCACCATTGCCCGAGTTTGTAACAGAGTTATTACATTGTGCGGGTAACACAGAGAGGTCTATTCAGCATTTTCCGGCGAATTAGTAGGAAGGATTCAGAAGGGGTTAATGCTATTGTGGATATTATTAATATTTGACCCCGAAATTCAAAGGAAGGCTCAATTTGAAGACTTAAGCACACACAACTATCTTATCTGTGTTTAATTCTCAGCAGAGCACTCTTCTCTCAGAAATACCCCATTCCCACAGTGTTCTCCATGCCTCTCGAGCCCAAGAAAGTCAAATACACTGACAGAGCTTCTTTAAGACTGTCTGGACAATAGTAATGAGGTATGGAGAGGCCCGCAGACCTTCATCCAGTTCATTTATTCAGAAGGAAGCGCAAAGCTCTAGACGCCTTCGGGATTTAAAGAACACATCAGAGGTCAATCTTGGCCTAACAGAGTCTCCCAAAACAGATTACAAAGTACAGCAGAATGCCATTAAGAAGAATGGGCTCGGTCCCCTCCGCCATTATATCTTAATTGATCTCATTCAATTTGTATCTACTCCTGCTGTTCTTTCTTTCTCTCAATTCTCCTATAAGAATCCCCGAGAACATATTGAAAAGTTTGTTGTTGGGTTGTTGTTCAGTTGTTCAGCTGTTGCTGTTAGAGGGATTCAGCTTGACTATTAGAACAGTCTTGGGAGGGAATAGAAGAGTAATTGTATGTAATAGGCTGGGAGGAGAAAGTCTGGATTGTATTAGCCATTGGGCTTATTGTACATGACTGGTTTTGCATCAATTAATCAAAGAACATTTCACAGGATCCTGGTCTATTACTATTGGTGATTTTTTTCCTTGCTTTGTTTATTACATTTTCATATTGTTTCATGTTCTTCTGGTAGGCAACAGAAGTATAGCATATGATTCACCCTTGTTAGGTGCCCTATGTTCTTGCTCTCCCTACCTTGAATGTTTTCTACTTTATGTGTATCTGAGGGCGAATTCATGTGGTTTAACTAGTGAAGTGGATGTTATTGCCTGCTAGCTAATGTATGAACTTGGGGGTTTGCTGCTTGGATGTTTATTTGTCAAATTTATCTCTGTTTTTCCCTTGGAGTTGCTAAAGCAGACCTGGAGTTAAATGACCTCTGGTCCGATCTATAAGCAGCCCCTTTGTCCCATTCTGAGAGTTTCCTTTTAGTATGTCCAAGCAGTTCTGGAGTTAAATGACCTCTGACCTGATCTATAGATAGAAAATTGGTTGTCTTTCCTTCTTTCAACTTCCTTCCTTGATGTTCCATCCCACCATCTAATCTAAAAGATCCTTTAGTATTAGACGACTTGCCCTTTGGAAGCCTTGGCTAGTGGATGCAAGTAATTTCCTTTCATGACTCCATAGCCCAATGGAAGGCACTTTCTTGACCTAATCCCCTTTGCTGAAACATCCTGCTGCTTTGTTCTTTTCTTCCATTTCTTTCTCAGTCTATGACATCATGACTCAATCCAGCAACCCACCAACCAAATTATTTTAAACCTCCTTTGCGCTTCAAAGATATACATTCTTTGTTCTTTGGAGAGATCCCTCTCTGGGTCCAGGAGGGCTAGATCCTAGGGCCCAAAAGTGGTTCTGATGTTGTCTCATATTTTGGTCTTGCCAGTCTGGCCAAAACATGGGAACCCCAACATGTATTAGTCATTTATTCATTATATAAACAACTAAATTAGCATTTTATATTCATTTCATTTATTTTCATTAATAATCATTATAAATGACTAATTTTTTCGTATATTCATTTTATTTGTCTTCATCATTTAATCAATATAAAATACTATTTTAATAGTTTTAGATTGATTTTATGCATTCATTATTAATAAACATAAATTAATTAGTATGATTTTTCAACTAAATTTAAAAAAAAAAATTATACAATTTACATGTTCATCTAATATGAAAACACAAAGTTACATATGTTAATTACAATACCAAGTAATATCAAGTGCAACTATAAATAATTCTAACCCCAAATTGTATTATATAAAATTTCAAGTATTACAATATGAGTTTCCAAATTAATATCGGTTGGAGTACAATTTATAGATAAAATATTGTTCATCAGTTCAAAACATTATCATTATCTTGCCAAGGAATTGCAAGTGAATTCACCAACTCTGTAAACTTGAACATTAGTCTTTATCTGTGTGTCTTATGTGGGATATTAGCTCTACGGTTACCATTGGACCAATACGCCTCTCTCTTTGTCACTCTAGTGTTATTGTTTCCCTCTTTCTTCAATCCTTGCTTCTTACCATCAATACTGAGTCCATTTTCTGCAAAAAGAAAACAAAAAAGTTACAGTGAGGAGTATAAGACATGAAATTTGATGAACACTGGAATATAAAATAAATTAGACTATAAAGGATCTATATGATATATACCTCAACATCAGTAATATTGTTAATGTTATTTTTCCGCATAAAAGAAAGAAACTCAAACAAGTTTTCTTTAGTTGGGAAATAGTGTCCATTATGTGGCCAGATGACCTGTATAAACAAAGAAAATAAAATGTCACAAATAAAGAGAACAGAGCTAGCAATTTCTACTAAGAATGTCTCATGCTACACTTTTGTATTTGTGTCATTTCCTCTAGTTATCTCTAAGAAGAATTGACACTTCAACAATAAGACTGGTTAGTAGAAATCTAATGGGTGGAGCAAAGTATTGCTGACACAAGATTACAACAAGAAACTAAAAAATAATAAGACAATAGTTTGTAAATTGTGATACTAACCAGGAATATAGCTTCAATATAGTAATATTCAATTATCAATGTACTATTCCAAGGGAAAACGAATCCAATTCCCATAAGCAAACAAATGATGTATGCCCCTTATTTTCCCTGTAATTAATTGAGCAAGATTAGCACATGCAATTTCCATTTAGAATCTCTAAAATGGTTCTATAAATATTCAAAGCAAGCTTAATGTTACTCAAGTATTTGAATGGCTCATCTCTAATTCCACGAAACTTGAAAAGGATTGATCTGATTCCTCCCTTCTATTTAAAACTAGTATATTTATGTATTAACCTAGCAGTTGTTTCTCTTACCCAACTATTTGAATTGTTAAGCTGATTAATCAATAAAGAAAATGAGAAAAAACAACAAATATCCATTGACATCAGCCATTTTCATAATTTCTGCTATTGTTTCCAACAAAGTATCAAATACATCCGGATCCTCAATGGCTTCCAAAGCATGTTTCAATATTCCAAACATATTTTCTTATTTTGTTGTGTTGCATGCATCATCATCTTCAAAAAAAATATCCATTACATTCTTCTCAATGAAGTAACGAATTTTCAAAAAAAATTATCTCCTCATAACCTTCTTCTCATAAAGTGGAAGTATATCCAGGAATTTTATACACAAAGGTTATTTTCCCAGAAAGCCAATTTCGATTACATGGCATAGAAGACGAGAAATTCTTCCCACAGTGGCAACACGAACTTGCTCTAATGATTCACTAAAAAGAAGCCAAGAAAAGAGAGACTGAAAAATACTGAAATTGAACTCTAACAGTTGTATTATTAAGAATGCATTTCATTTATATATGATATAAAGTTACATCAAGGTCACTTTTCCCTGAGTTAGCTGAAATTTTTTTATCACACTAAGCACAAAAGAATCCTGATACAAGAACATCTATGTTTCCCAAATTCACTTTCAAACCAACATTTTTTTGGATATGACACAGAAAATTGGTTGCATAATCGGTTGCTAAAGGAGTAGCAGATAAACATGAAATGTATCCAATATCATGAGCTAAAATTTCACAAAATTTGTTAGATTTGTCTTCAAAAAAGACCTCCAATCTTCTATACATGGTTGTAATAACATCATAGCTAGAATTGAATGAAAGAATTGGCATAGATGCAACATCTTCAACTTAGAAATCAACAATCTGATCTTGCAATGCTAAGTACAAAACCTCAAAAATGTTTTCACTCATTGCTTTGATCCCTACCTTAGGCAACATAATCATAATTATACACTTTTTCTTCTTGATGATATCAGATTGGATGTCAATGTCATAAAACAACCATGGAAGTTTTAAAATTGACAAAAGTGTTTCTGTGTTCACAAATATTTCTCTGTTGCTTGTATTTTGAAATTTCTGAGAAAACACACTTAACATTGAGCAACTCTTTAGTTGTACATTCAACAATGCATCTAGGGAATATGGGATATAAATTTTGAAGGAAAGCACCCATGGTCAAATCATAAATAGTGGTCCACTGAATGTAGAAGATTCTTGATAGGAATTGTTTCTGCGTCTAGTGATGATGATGCTAGATGTATAAAGTCAAAACAAGACTTTTGTAATTTACAGTCTTCTTAAGCAAGTTAAATACAAAATTCAGACATGAACGATGAGCTAATAAGGCCTTCTACTTGAAGCCTTGTTTCAACAAGGCATCTATTCATCAATTTCAACATCCAAGAGGCAAATGGTTGCTAGTGTACCTCTCCTGTAAAGTCAATTAGAATAACCACATCGTCTGGAAACTTGGAGAAAGTAGGAAAGTCACAGACAGGTGTTGGAGAGTTGCGGATATAAAATTCAGTAAAGGACATGTCAAAGCATGTTATAGACAAAGCAGTAGAAACTATGAAGCTAGATTCAGTTGCGTAAAATGATGCAAAAGATAATAGGTATCCCACAGGATAATTACATAAAGTCCATTTTCTGGAATAGGAATTCATGACCAACCTGGCTGCTAAGTGTTGGGTGGTAAAAGGTGTCTTTTAAAACTCCTAATTGCCTCACATTAATTATCAGCCTGGGTAAGTCTTTTTGTTTCAAGAGTGTACACAATATGTGGAAGCTATAAACCTAGAGAGTAATGATTTAAGATAATCTATTAAATTCAATAAAAGAGTAAACGGATGCAATCATAAATCTCAAGTTGCAACTTTTAAAGGAAATAATGCATCTAAGCATCACGACTTAATCTCGAGAAAAACCATAATACACTCTTAAGAAATCAATTCAATTGATAATAATACCAACCAAGAGCACAGTAGTAATAACTGAGCTCTTTCAGTTGGATCTATCCTAATCATACTCTTATCGTAATCAACGGGAATCAATGTCTTAACTGATAATTAATTCAATCTTCGGTGAGCATAAATTAAATCAAATAACAAAGTTGTGAAGTACATGAGATTAGAATAAAGGAAACTAAACTAACTGTAATGTAAACTCACAAGAAATTAGAAGATATCAAACAGAATAAACTTGCAAGAAATGTAAAGATATAAAACATAATGAACTTACGGGAAATGGAAAAGTATCAAACAAGGAATAGAATTAAGATCCGCCAGAGACCGAGCCCTAGCCACCAGCGAATACTACCGAGCTACTTCACAATATCTGGATGAACAACAATGCAAGTTATATATTAATCATCAAATTCACTTGTCATTACAATATGATCTCCTTCAGAATAACATTTTTTATATTGAAATTACAATTGAGGTCCCCTGTGAAAAGCTAAATATTTCCATTATCCCCTCTCCTCCTATACTATCCTAACTATCTCTAATCTAATAATCCCATAATAATCCCCTTCTTTGATCTCTATTTTTCATTTAAATACACAGAGAATAGAGAGAATTTACAACAGAGATGATTAAAAAATTATTCCCATAAAAAAATTGGATTGTTCACAACAAATTGATCAACAAGATCATATCTGAAATATATTTCCATTAACATTCAATAGGAAGAGGTCGAATTTGGTATTGCAACTGAGATAATTTGGAAAACGGCTGCAACAACGAATCAGAGAAAATTATCTTCAGAGAAGCTTTTGTTTCTTTCAATATGAACCAAATTTGGGGAAACTGCTCATAATAAAATTAATTCGGTCTGTTCTGGACAAAACCCATGTTTCGGATTTTCTAGATTATTCTCCATTTTCCCAAAATGTCCAATGAAAAACTATCACTTATTATTCCAATGAATTTCTGAATTGGGATATTTAATGATGAGCTGGAGATCAAATTTGCAATCTGGAAAATATCTTGGGGGCTAAAATGGTGAGTGATGTTACAACAAATTTATTAATAAACCATCATTGGTAAAATTATGCATAATAATCGTCAATTTATTAAAAATAAAGAAGAAGAAATAATATTTATCCATAAGATCATAAATAATTATAAAATGGAATTATATGATAAACCATGATAAATGACGTGATAAAGAATGGTAGAAATGGAAGAAATAGGTGTTAAAAAGTAATAACGATAATGACAAACTAGTGGCTCAACATACCCCCAAGTTGAATATATTGCATTTCCTCATGCAACCCAAAGCCTCTTTATTAACCACGCAATAATACAAAAATTGTTCATCCCAATTCATGAAATGGATGGAACAAATGAATTCTTCCTCAAATAATGAATATTCAATTTTAACAATCTTGATGAAGGCGTAAAAATTTTTACATTTGACATTCAACTATATGTATATGAAGTTGCAACAAAATATGATATAAGGAACAACAAACTTCATTAACCATTTTCTAAAAAACTAGATTTCTACTATATTAATGCTTCTATGATCCAAAAATCAGATCGTTTTGATGCACGGATCATGAGATATAAAAAAATGACTATAGGTGATAGTGCATGATTTTCAAAATTTTATGAACTAATTTAGTGTGAAATTATCTGGGTTTGTGTATTTTAATGATACCTCTTTGTTATCTAGAAATCACAAAAATTCAGTTCATAGTTTTAAAGATATATGCAAATCAATTTCTCCACTGTATAAAAATGAAATTGTATGCCTTAAATGAGAAATAAATTAGAAAAAATCCATCATGTGTAGCAATGCCTCCCCCAAACTAAATAATTAGCATGCCCTCATACAATGCTAGAAAACGAATAGAGGTGGTTGATACAATCTGTTGAAATCTATGCTTGGTGTAAAACAACATGGAAGAATGGAGGTTTTGGGAATGAATAAGATGGTCATAATAAATAAATAAATGAAAGGAACAGTCCCCCAAACTGAAAGATTTTGTCTTTGAAGAATGGAAAGTGGTAAAGATGTGGAATGAATGATGATAAACAATGCTCAATGTATTTTCCGTGAAATTCTCCTAAATTCATAATAAATCAAAAAGTATGCTAGTTTACCTCAAGTTTTACCTCTGAGAAAAAAAAAATGTGGAATGACATGTATGGATTGGCATTTGTTGAAGCTGATGTAGGCTGAGCGGAGACTGAAAGTGATGCAGAATGTTGAAGCCATGCAAGAACATCATGTTTGAACAATTGTGTGCATTCGTGAGTTGCGCTAGCCTCTGTTGTTAGGGGCAATAGTGTGGCATTGCTGCGAACATAATTCCCCCCATACTTGTTGTTCTCCTGTAACAAGTCACTATTTTGCATGAAAATTTCTTGAAACCACAGTTTTAGTTTTGAATATCAACAAATAAGATGCATGCAAACATTTTAATCGGAAAAACTTTTGTATAAATGCAGTACTAATATTTTTTCAAATCATCAAGTTATGGCAGAGTTTAGTACTTATATCGCATGTTATCCCATAATTCATACATTCCCCCCTCCGATTGGGAAAGGGATTCCATGACCATAAAGCATATGAAAGGTGTTGTGTTGACGAAAAGGCAAAGGAATGATCAATATGGCAGTAAACGAAGCGGAGTACACATATCAATGATAGGACGGCAAGAGGTATGGTTATAATGAGAGCGGAGTGTGTAAAGATAGTTATGAATAAGAGATATGATTCTTTGGATTGATGACAAGTTATGCTAAAAATAAAAGGACAACAATATGCCAAAAAGATGCTTTTCTGACAGTATTCTAGCCGAAAATGATGTGATTGATCGGAAAACAATTTCTCATGCGTAAAAGTTCAAAACAGGGAAAAATTAAGGAAATAAATTCTTTGATTAAAAAAATTAATAATAAAAGGGTATTATAGTAATAATTGATGATAAGATATAACTTCAATACCATAAGCAGAGCCTCTGCTACCAGTAGGCATCCATAGCCTCGGTAGGGTTGCTTTTTAACCCATATGATCTAGGATCCTCTACTTATAAATGGAGAGTTCCAGTTCTATTTTACAGAAGAGACTAGTGTCCTGGCGCGGTAACCAGATAGCCACACTGCCATTCACTGGGATGTAGCAAAAGTGATCAGGCCGGCTCATGATGAGACCTCCTCTTCAAAGGATATTTTCGCTATCCAATGGATCATAACCTTGGTGTGGTAGCCATAATGGGAATGTCACTTCGTTACAGCCTTATGAAAATGGTAGGCTGGCTCGTAATGAGACCCCCTATCCTCCATCTGCAAACAAAATTTTGTTGTGATTACACAGTTTTATGATAAAAAGAGGGAGGCTCAATACTCCTTAAGAGTAGGGATGGTGCAAGAAGTTGAACATGTCAATAAAAAAAAAATATATACCCATAATGTCATTTATTATAGACAGAGAAGATTATAACCAGGAATAGTGGAACCAGCATGGTATTAAGATGATAAATTAGTATCATGTACAACAGAAAATGATGTTTTAAAGTAGTATATAAATAACTGTGTCCCTTTTCTTAAAAAGAATCTCTCATCCATAAGTTGTCCTGTTAAAGATAATAATGTTAATGACATTCACCTACTTCAATAGAATCCATAATTCTTGTCCTCATAGAATCATTGTACTTCATGTCATGAAAGGGAATAAAAAAAATGGGGCTTAGATGAGCTAGGAATAATCCCACAAGAGGAAGGAAGTTCTATTCACAAAACACAAAACTTAGAAGAAGCAAAAATGTTGTTTCAAAGATGGAATAGCAGCTGTTCAAAAGTGGGAACAGTAAGACACCCTAAGAGAAAAAGGTATTGTTCAAAAGTTTGAATAGTAAACAACAAAAAGTGATGTTCCAAAGTTGGAACAGTAAACACACAAAAGTGTTGTTCCCAAAAGGGAACAACAAAAATGCAAAAAAGTGTTGTTCCCAAAAGGGAACAACAAAAATGCAAAAAGTGTTGTTTCCAAAAGGGAACAGCAAAAATGCAGAAAAGTATTGTTTCCCAAAGAGAACAACAAAAATGCAAAAAGTGTTGTTCCCAAAAGGGAACAAAAAAAACGCAGAAAAGTGTTGTTCCCAAAAGGGAACAACAAAAATGAAAAAGCTGTTGTTCCCAAAAGGGAATAGCAAAAATGCAGAAAAGTGTTTTTCCCAAAAGGGAACAACGAAAATGCAAAAAGTGTTGTTCCCAAAAGGGAATAGCAAAAACGCAGAAAAGTGCTGTTCCCAAAAGGGAACAACAAAATGTAGTGTTCCCAAGAACAACGAGGCCTAACAAAAACGAGAAAAGTGTTGTTTCCCAAAAGGAGGCTAACACAAACGAGAAAACTGTTGTTCCCAAGGCTAAAAATGCAAAAAGTGTTGTTTCCAAAAGGGAACACCGAAAACACAGAAAAGTGTTGTTCCCAAAAGGGAACAACAAAATTGAAAAAAGTTTTGTTCCCAAAAGGGAACAACAAAAATGCAGAAAAGTGTTGTTCCCAAAAGGGAACAAAAAAAATGCAAAAAGTGTTGTTCCAAAGAGGGAACAGTAAAAACTCAAAAAAGTGTTGTTCCCAAGAGGGAATAGCAAAAACTCTCAAAAAGTGTTGTTCCCTATATGAAACAACAAGAGAAAACACACAGAGAGAAAAAAAAACAATCATCCCTCCTACTCTAAACAACAGAAGAGTGATGATACAGAAAGACGAACAATAGAAAAAACAGAGAAAAAATGATTTTAAGTACAGATCTAAAGAAAAAGTAGCTTTTTACAGAATTGGTGCAACCGAAGAATTGCCTTCTACAATTGAAACTTGCATGGTGGGGTCCTCATTGTTCAATCGCCAAGGGAGCGGAAGCTAGAATTTGAAGGAAGCAACACATAAAACAAAAAAAAATAAGAGAAATCAGAAAAGAAACAACACTTTATTTTAAAACAGGATATAAATAAATTAAGTTACAACAGCTATGATGTTATTTCCTAAGGGAATATCAATCTATCAATGGAAAAAGAAATTATCTCTTGGAAAAATGTTTTGGCAGCAGTGACATGAATCTTAGAATGGGAATCAATTATTTATCTTTTCTATTATGAATCGGTTAGGTAATGAATTGGATGAAATTCCCTTGTTTCATTAAAATTTCTTTCAAGAATCGCTCGTCCATAAATTGACCTTTTTTATTCTCCTAAGACCTACAAAAAAATGAGTATCTACTTGCAATAAAACATTAAATCATGGAGATAGAGAGGTGATCAGGCTCCCCTAATGCAAGAAATATGTAAAAAAACTAACAAGTAGCTACTCTGTAAAACAAATCCACAGACAAAATTAATTTATTACCTGCGGGAGAGCAATGGCCAATCATGCTAACCTGCGGTGTTTTAATCATAAATTCTTTGTTTTTAGTCCAATTTGAGTGATTCAAAATCCAAATGAGAGATAATTCAAAGATATATTACAAATATAAATAGTTTTTTTTTTTAATTCAATGATATGATATGTTAATTTTACTTAGAACAACCTGCACAACTGAGTCATCTTCGATTACCCATCTTAGAGCAACAATGGATATATTAAGCATACATTTTTCGTTTGATGACGAATTAAGTTGATTCAAGTTGGAAATAAAATTATATTCATTTATTTATCTCCAATAGAAGCAGGTTTTGAAGACAAGAAGAATTGATGGGTCAAATACTTTAATGAACAGCTAGAAAAACAGAGTTTTAAGAGTGTTGATTTAGGATAGACAGTCAGTATTTGGGTCATATATTTCTCATACGATATCGAAATCAAGTGATTCATATTGTCTTCTAAACTAGATTCATAGATGAATATACAATAGAAACAGGTTTTAAAAATATAGTCATTTAGACCTCCAAAAACTCATTGTCCAGACTCTGTTCCTGAGCTGCCTACTAGACACCCTATCAATGTTTTGGTTATACATTTTTTGTTTCAAATACAAATGGATTGATTCAAATTGTTTTGGAAAGTAGACATCATGGGCTACTGAGGATAGAAACAATTTTTTAAAATATTCACCTTTTCTCCCTCAAAACATGACTGTCCCGACTCTATTTTCAGAAATTTCATCAAGCCCCCAAGCCAAAAAAAATGATATTCAAGAAATTTTTCCATATTGGTGATAAAAATGAATATGAGTGTTGTATAACTATTATTTTCAATACGGTACATATACATAGGTAAATAAATTAAAATATCTATCATCGATGTTGATTTCCACAGCGTGTTGCAACAAAAACAATTATTTTTACATTATAATAAAAATGTATTTATTTTTCTCCTTATTTATTTATTTTCTACACTAACCTACTCTTCTTTGAAAATTGAATATGCTTACATATAAGAGTACTTCCAGTGGAGCCATTTTCAAAATAAGGCCTCCAGTATGTACATATCCAAATTTGAAAAATGCATGTTAATAAATAGTAGGGTATGAGAAGCCAACTTTCCTTAGGTGTAAAATGAACTTACCTAATTGTATGTCTGGCCAAAAATTGACATGTTAGCCAGACATATGATTATAAGGCACTCACAATTTCAATAAATATTTTAAGGGTCACTACCCCTTTGATTAATTTGTTAGTAAATGGGGAGGACACCTTATATGAGAGGAAGTCACCTTGCACACATTTCCAAGAGATTATGATGAGGATTTCCACTCATTGATAATTACTTTGCCTTCTCCTTTGTAGATTGTACTTCTACCATGTAATTTCCTTCATGGTACCATGTGATTTCTGGAGCCTTTTGCATTGAATATTGATGGAAAATTCTACTCATGATACCACAAGTGCCACTTTATTGGAGTTTTTCATGGTCTTTGTGCATTTATTCAAGGTTTGAAGAAGGAATCCACTTTGGAGGAGGCCACACATGCTTCTAAGGAGGATTCATTCATTATTCATGAAGGTAGATACATGGTCAACCACTTGGAGGAGGAACCATATTTTGTGGTGCCATTTTTGGAGGATTGTTGCAAAACCAACTCCATTATCATGTTATCGTTGACTTGTACCATGGAGTTGGTTGATTGAGAGAATTATAGTAGTCTTTTTCTAAAATATTTTCATGATTTTTCTTGGAGTAGAAAGGGGATCTCAACATCCTATTGTTATCTTTAGTATAGAGTTGTTGAGGAGGTTTGAATGGTAATATTTTATTTTATTCCTTGTAGAGAATACTGAAACTAGGAAAAGGTTGTAGTAATAGTTGTGATCATGCTTACAGTGCTTCAGTTACAACAAATGAAACTATGGCTGCTAAAAAGAAGTGGTAGCAACAAAATTTCAAGGTTTGGGAATAGCACTAGCCATTCGAAAAGGCAAGAAGGAGATACAAACACTGAAGATCATTTTCCAAAACATTCAATAGCTGAAAATATAAAGCTTCCTGGACAATATGATTTAAAAAATATTGATGTATTATTTGGTAAGGGCTGGAATGCATTACATGTCTCCTTATTTGTTGCAACTGATCAATGAATGGTTGCAATCATAGCCTTAGTACTTGTCAATAAGTTCTATACTCTAAAGTTTTTATCCTTGTTACTTGGTAGAATGGTTTTCATTCATATTGTAGATGGGAACCTTTTGAAGGAAAGGGAGATTCATATGTAGTGTGGTTATTGTTTTTTCAAAAAGAAAAGCTTCGTAGAATTCGAGCACAGACTATGAAGTGTGTGGTATATGAATTGAGTAGATAGTGCTACTTAATTGGGAAAATTTATGAGCTAGTGTAGTCTAGTATTTGAATATGCCTCATATAGTTTATCCAAGGAGGTTTTTAGCGACTATGGTCTTTTACTAGTTGATTGACTACTCCTGTACATCCAAAATTTTTGCATAATCACTCCAGGTTTGGTTTTCTCTTTTACTAGTTGATTGACTACCCCTTTACATCCCAAAGTTTTTTGAGTTAATAATTCGTGCAAGTAACTAGATCTGATCTATTTTCTTAGATAGTTGGTTTCAGGATAATTTAACATCCCAGTTGTATCTTTATTCAGTAGATTTGTAATCCGATAGGTGGTAAATTGCTAGGATGGTGGTTTCAAAGAAATTGTAATGCATAATATCGGATTGGACATTTTGATAACATGCATTTTCATTAGTTTTCATGACTTCCGCTAATATTCCATTGCTCATTTTGTTGGTTAAATAGAGGATGGTTAGAAGCTGATGGCTTTAGAGAACTTACATGTCTTAATTTTCAAATTATGTAATTTAAGTGTCAAAGAAATCTAACTTAATATTTAGTATTTCCCAAACCACATGCCTAAAATTGGGCATGGTAAAATTCATGAGTTCATATCTTTGGCATAATTTCAATTCTTCAAACAATTATTCTGCTCAGATTCTATAAATAACTACAAAATGGAAATTCCTACATCCTAGCAATATCAGTATGCATACATGATATTGTTTACCACGTGCCTATCATGGGTCCCTTAATGATTAGCTGTAGCCATTTCCACATAGATACGTACAGAGAAAATAGTTTGGCATAGCATTCATGAAACTGATTTTAATAATTGGAAATTTTTGCAATTAAATGAGGTATTACACACTATATTATTTTTTTGAAATTTAAAGATCAACAATATATATTTAAGGTAGTAGAGAAATAATGCTCGCAAAAACAAAAAATTTCTAGTTCATCTAAAGAGGAAAAAAGTATACAAGAAGCCTCAACACATTTCTACAAATTTCAATACTGAAAGTAGTATGTCCATACCTCAGTCCTAGCTCAAGTATCTTCTTTGTCACAACCCCAGCTACTACTCTTCCAATTGTTTCCCATGCTGAAGATCTGCCACCTCCTTGCATTTTATAGAGATGCAATTATAATAAATAAATCACTAAGTTGTATCTTCAAAAGCAAGAAGCATTTAAAGAGAGGAATACTACTCAACAAATAGGCATGCTTAAGCATACCTTAACTTAACGAACACCGTATTTGAAGTCATATGTGAAATCCACATGAGATAGCCAATAGGCTAATGACATTTCGCTGTAATCCTGTTAGGTTCAGTAAAATGCAATCAAGAAAGAGTGGATTGGAATTTCCAAAGCTCATGTGTTGTAAAAACTTATCTCAATTACTTTATAAAACACAATCATGAAATTTATGACACAATCTTGTTCTCTTTTCAGAGTATAAACTCTGTAAACAAGCGCTCATGATTTTAGTAGACGTAATCATAATAGAGTGAACTGTCCCCTAGAACTTTTACAATTTATCCAATTACTTATCACATACTATTACTATAATGACATATGGTTACACTTACCAGGACCCCATATTATTCCTAGAGGTCATAATCATGTTTAAAATTCATGTATTGTTATACAAATTTGTTCATGAAGAAAAGTTGTAATTATGCAAAAGTCACTTCCAGGTTATATAGTACCATCATTCCGAACTCCTCTGCTAACTACCCACAACAAATATTGTTTCAAATCATAAGGTATTTATGCCTCTCATTTGCTTTAAGGATCAAGAACGCTTGATTCATAGTCAATCTTAAATAAGGGTGTTTTCATTATATACTTACACAATCTTCATTCTCTTATTGTAACAATACCCATGATGCCTGAAGGTGCTACTATGACTACTTTGCATGCTATGCTTTTCAGAATCAAATGATTTTCTTTAGACACCCTAAAAATTATGAAGGAGAGGTCCTTGACTAGATCATGACGGTCATGATGGGTTTTGAATGTTGTTCAATATCTTAGCTTTTCTACCTTTTATAGGAAGAATTTCCTATAATGTGAAGAAATGTAAAACTTCTATTCTTGAGAGGATCTGTGAATTGAATGCGGCTAATCTAACTTGTACCCAACCTTACATTATGTCAAATGTTGCAATAAAGTCATTCTACCATCCAAAGAATAAATTGATGATAATGAAGCTTTTACTTTTGTAGGTGATAACACACGTACTTCAACTTATGACAATTCCTTAAAATGAGAAAAGATAAAAATAAAACTAATTTGATGTACCTCTGATGTCTTGAAGATGTATTTTGTATGCCTTTCCATTATGAAGATCAAAATGTTGGAGCTGTCTCAATAGGTTATTGCTCACAATTCAAGTCCTTGGAGAGCGAATATTTGAGATGGTCTTACTGGGAACTAAGTCATGATCAAGATTTCTGTTGTAAACCCTTGGACTAGAGAAGTCTTCTTGCAAGTTTGAACTCATTCCACATCAAATGTATACTTAGACAACTAGCTTTTCAAATAGTAAAATATTCATACATGAAACTTAAGTGAGTTACACCAATGACACTTTTTTTCTTTAGGCCCTAGTTCTAATAAAAAAATATTTATCATACTTGTGTTCAATAGTCTTGTTCAAAGAGTAGAGGAGAGGCCAAAACTTTCCAACAACTATTTATGAGAACCTTAAACAACAAAAAACTGTAGTCTGGTCTAGAACTTCAAATCAAATTTAAGAGAATTCAGGAAAAATTAATCTCGGTCTGTATTGAGGTTGTTTCAAGTGAACAATCCGCAGGAGATGTCGTTTTGTTATAGGGCAGAAGAGAGTGATTAAATAAATCCTCAAATTCGGACATAAGAACCTTTGTACCTATATCTATAATCTTCCATTAAAACTTAGATAAGAATGGCTTTCAATCTTTGAAACTTGGATGAACATGAGCTGAAGTCATTCATGAAACTCGGATAGGCATGAAGTCTAGTCAACGTATAGTTATGAATCATATAGCTAGGTATCAAATAGTTGTCAAGAAAATCCTGTAAACTGAGCCCTTAGAGTCTTTAATACACCTTCATGTATCCAACAATTCCCACGCCACAATAGGACTATTACTTCTCCAAAAGTCGAAATATTTCAGAGCATACCCACTTGAAGTGACATGCATACAAAATGAAGAATACAATATCAAACAAAACCTTTTGTCCTTAAGGAGGTCCAAATGACTGCTTCAGGACTGCGGGCAAGTTCAACATTTCATTCTTATAGTGGTACTACAAAAATACTCCTTGTTTTTCAAAGTATAAGAATCAAGTCAATACCAAGCCTCTTGTTTGATTTGGCAAGACTTCGATGAACTCAGTTCCTATTAAAAAATTCAAGCTACTTCTTATTCTGACATACAAATAATTTCTAGACTCCTATGAAAAATCATGTCATTATGAAACCTCAACGTTTACTAAAAAATTTCACAGTCAATGTAAGGATCTCAAAGGAAAACGATCTCCTAAGCTATCTCTCATTTTAGCTACATACCTAATAAGTCATTCCTTCAAGGTAGAATGTATCACTTCTCAGTTGTATTTCATTCTCTTCTTGCTTGGGCTTATCCTCACCTATGCTCTGATATACATGGATTGAAATTATAGCATACACTATGGAAATTGGGTAACAAGCCACAGGGCTTAAATGTGTCAACAACTAAACATTTAATTCTAAATAGTAACATTGCACTACTGCCAATGCCTTGAAGCAGTTAAAACTCTACTAGATTTAAGCCACGATACCTCTATTAGATGTCTCCATCATACCCAGTTCATTTGATAGATAGCTATGCAGTGCTCAGGTGCAACCAGACATATTCTGCATTGAATACTGATGGATAGTTCTACTCATGATGCCACAAGTGCCACTTTATTGGAGTTTTCCATGGTCTTTGTGCATTCATTCAAGGTTTTATGAACGAATCCACTTTGGAGGAGGCCACACATGCTTATAAGGAAAATTCATTCTTTGTTCATGAAGTTAGATACATGGTCAACCACTTGGAGGAGGAACCGTACTTTGTGGTGCCATTTTTGGAGGATTGTTGCAAAACCAACTCCATTATCATGTTATCGTTGACTTGTATCATGGAGCTGGTTTATTGAGAGCATTATTATAGTCTTTTTCTAGAATATTTTCATGATATTTCTTCAAGTAGAAAGGGGATCTCAACATCCTATTGCTATATTTAGTATAAAGTTTTTGAGGAGGTTTGAATTGTAATATTTTATTGTATTATTGTAGTCTTTTTTCTAAAATATTTTCATGATTTTTCTTGGAGTGGAAAGGGGATCTCAACATACTATTGCTATATTTAGTATAGAGTTGTTGAGGAGGTTTGAATGGTAATATATTATTGTATTCCTTGCAGATAATCCTCGAGAAAGGGTATTTTGAATTTTTTCAGAAACTTTAGACAATTGAGTCACATGCATTGTGGTTTTCAAATATTCTCTTTTAGAGCCATGGACAACTAGATCATCTCTTTTATGGACAAGTTCTGACTATATGGAAGGGATATTCTGAAATGTTTCTGAAGAAACCTTAGATAATGGAGTCATGAGCATTGAGTTTTATATATTCTCTTTGGTAGCCACAACAATTCCCTGATTCTCAAGCCCAATGTAATTAATATCTTCAATCAACTTGATCAATTTCTCATCCAAATAGCGAGGATGACTCAAATATATCTTTTTCGTATCCTTTTGATCCAAACCAACACTTGAAAAATCAATATTGTCTACCATAGATTTTCTTGGGTCCCATCTAAGAATCTCAGGATAATTTAAAATAATGTTACCTATATTCTCCTTTCTTAGTCCCAGGTTTGACAGAACATCCACTGTAGAATACAGTGTTGTCTCTGAACTATCCATAAAATGTTTAGGATTTGTACAGTATAGCTTGCTAATATCATCCCAAGGGCATCCCAAGAGCGACCAATACTTGCCAAATGTATTAGCTTTTCTAAAATACTACTACATTTCCATGGATTTTGTTTTCCAATAAACAAAAAATCCTGTTATTCTCAACTTGAAAACCATTTAAACCATTAGAAACAAACACAATTTATTTTTATATACTTCATCCTTGAGAAGCGATGGGCAACATGCACCATTTTACTGTAGATATATTATGGTTATCTTAGTAATATTAAAATTCATTCAGTTTCAAAATAAAATATAAAAGACGTACTAGTATAAAGAACCGTTAGTACCATCATTCTAAACTCCTTTACTAACTAGACACAACAAATATTGTTTCAAATCATAAGGTGTTTTTTCCTCTCTTTTTTCTTTAAGGATCAAGAATTTTTGATTCATAGTCAATCTTGAATAAGGTTGTTTCCATTATGGACTTACACAATATTAATTATCTTATTGTAACAGTACCCATGATGCCTGAAGGTGCTACTATCACTACTCTACATGTTACACTTTTTAGAATCAAATAATCTGCTTCAGACACCCTACAAATTATGAAGGAGAGGTCCTTGAAAATATCATGATGGTCATGATGGGTTTGGAACGTTGTTCAATATCTTAGATTTTCTTCCTTTTATAGGACGAATGTCCTCTAATGTGAAGAAATTTGAAACTTCTATCCTTGAAAGGATCTGTGAATTGGATGCCGCTAATCTGATCTGTTCCCAGCCTTACACTATCTCAACTATTTCAATAAAGTCATTCTACCATCCAATGAAGAAATTGATGATAATGAAGATTTTAATTTTATAGGTGACAACATACTTACTTCAACTGATGACAATTCCTTCAAATGAGAAAAGACAAAAACCAAATTAAGTTGATGTACTAATGTTGTCCTAAAGATGTATGTTTTCTGCCTTGTCATTTTGAAAATCAAAATTTTTGAGATGTCACAATAGGTTACTACTCACAATTCAAGTCCTTGGAGAGCCGATATTTGAGATGGTCTTACTAGGAATTGAGTATTGATCAAGACTTATGTTGTAAACCCTTGGAAAAGAGAAGTCCTATTGCATTTTTGAACTCATTCTACATCAGATGTATACTTAGACAACTAGCCTTTTAAACAATAAAATAGTCATGCATGAATCTTAAGTGAGTTGCGCCAATGACACTTTTGTTCTTTAGGCCCTAGTTGTGATAACAAATAATTATCATACTTATGTTCAATAGTCTTGTTCAAAGGGTATATGAAAGGCAAAAACTTTCCAGCAACTAATTATTAGAACCTTAAACAACAACAAACTGTAATCTGGTTCAGAAATTCAAATCAAATTTAAGATAATTTAGGCCAGATAGATCTCAGTCTGTATTGAGGTTGTTTCAAGTGAAAAATCTGAAAGACAAGTCATTTTGTTCTAGGGCAGAACAGAGTGATTAAATAAATCCTCAAACTCGGATAGAAGAAACTTTTTACCTAGATCTATAATCTTCTATTACAATTCAGATAATAATAGCTTGCAATCTTTGAAACTTGGATCAACATGAACTGAAGTCATTCTTGAAACTTCGATAAGCATGAAGTCTCATCAACGTATAGCTATGACTCATATATCCAAGTATCAAATAGTTGTAAATAAATGTTGGTAGACTGAACCGTTAGAGTCTTTAATACACCTTCATGTATCCAATGAATCCCACACCACAATAGGACTATTACTTCTCCAAAGGTCGAAATATTTCAGAGCATACCAACTTGAAGTGACAGGCACACAAAATGAAGAATCCAAGATCAAACAAAACCTTTTGTCCTTAAGGAGGTCCGAATGACTGCTTTAGGATAGCGAGCAAGTTTAGAATTTCATTATTATAGTGGTACTACAACAATACTCATTGTTTTTCAGAGTATAAGAACCAAGTCAATACTAGGCCTCTTGTTTGATTAGGCTAGACTTTGATGAACTCAATTCCTGTTAAAAATTTCGAGCTACCTCTTATTCTCACATACAAATAACTGCTAGACTCCTATGAAAAATCATGTCACTATGAAACCTCAACGTTTATTAAAAATTTCATAGTCAATGTAATAAAATTTTCACTTCAAGGTATAATGTCTCACTTCTCAGTTGTATTGCATTCACTTCTTGCATGGGCTTGTCCTCTCCTGTGCTCTGATATACATGGATTGCAATTATAGCATACACTATGTAAATTGGGTAACAAGCCACAAGTCTTAAATGTGTCAACAACTAAAACTTTAATGCTAAATAGTAACATTGAACTACTGCTAATGCTTTGAAGTTGTTACACCTCTACTAGATTTCATTATCAATACCTCTACTAGATCTCTCCATCATATCCAGTTCATTTGGTAGATATCTAAGAAATGTTGAGATGCAGGCAGACATCTTCTGCCTTAAATATTGATGGAAATTTATACTCATGATGCCACAAGTGGCACTTTATTGGAGTTTTTCATGGTCTTTGTGCATACATTCAATGTTTGAATAAGGAATCCACTTTGGAGGAAGCCAGACATGCTTCTAAGGATGATTCATTCATTTTTCATGTAGGTAGATACATTTTCAACCACTTGGAGGAGGAACCATACTTTGTGGTGCCATTTTTGGAGGATTGTTGCAAAACCAACTCCATTATCATGTTATCGTTGACTTGTATCATGGATCTGGTTGATTGAGAGAATTATATTAGTATTTTTCTAAAATATTTTCATGATTTTTCTTGGAGTAGAAAGGGGATCTCAACATCCTATTTTTATCCTTAGTATAGAGTTGTTGAGGAGGTTTGAATGGTAATATTTTATTGTATTATTGTAGTCTTTTTCTGAAATATTTTCATGACTTTTCTTGGAGTATAAAGGGGATCTCAACATTCTATTTCTATATTTAGTATAGAGTTGTTGAGGAGGTTTGAATGGTAATATATTATTGTATTTATTTCAAAGAATCCCCAAGAAAGGGTATTCTGATATTTTTTTTAAGAAACATTTGACAATCGACTCACATGGATTGTGATTTTCAAATATTCGCTTTTAGAGCCACAGACAACTGGATCATCTCTTTTTTGGACATGTTATGATTGTACAGAAGGGATATTCTGAAATGTTTCTGAAGAAACCTTAGACAATGGAGTCAAGAGCATTGTGTTTTTTAGATTTTCTCTGATAGACACAACAATTCCCTACTTCTAAATCCCAATGGAATTAATATCTTCAATCAACTTGATCAATTTCTCATGAAAATAGTGAGGATGACTCAAATATGTCTTTGTCGTCTCCTTTTGATCCAAACCAACGCTTCCAAAATCTAGATTTCTTGCCATGAATTTTCTTGGGTCCCATATAAGAATCTAAAGATAATTTAAAATAATGTTACCTATATTTTCCTTTCTTAGTCCCAGGTTTGATAGAACATCCCTTGTAGAATACAGTGTTGTCTCTGAACTATCCATAAAAATTTGACTCTTTGTATGGTCTAGCGTGCTAATCTCATCCCAAGGGCATCCCAAGGCCAACTGATACTTACCAAAAGTATTATCTTTTCTAAAATACTACTACATTTCAGTGGATTTTTTTTTCCAATAAACAACAAGTCATGTTCTTCTCAACTTGAAAACCATTCAAACCATTAGAAACAGTCACATATATTTTATGTACTTCATCCTTGAGAAGCGATGGGCAACATGTATCATAGTTACCATAGATATAGTTTCGTTATCCTAGTAATATTCAAATGCATTCATTTTCAAAATACAATATAAAAATCTACTACTATAAAGAACCGTTAGTACCCCAAAAATGCACAAGACCCCAAAAATATTTAAAATTATGTTTCGCTAATAATTCTAAAAAGACTCCTAGAACGTTTAATTTTCTCTCTGTTTATAACTAAAAGCCCCAAATTTTTTTGAGAAGGCCAGAATTTAATGCATCATTGACTATCTCGTTCATAAATATTTTAAGAAAACACAATATGCATAATCTAGGGGATAAGGGAGAATAGCAAGGAAGAACTAAATTTCAAACAAGGGACACACTTCTAATAAGAAGTTGAAATTTAGAGAAATATAATGTGTATTAAAAAGCATAATAATTAATATGCTTAACTTTGTGCGAAAGGATAATAATGCACATCAAGCTGTGGTCTAGTGTGAAATTGGAATAGTTGTTCTAACAATCCTCACAGGAATGCTCCTCCCCTGCATGGGGTATGCTGGATATGCCTATTAACCATGGACGATGTACCAATTAATTGTTGTATTGTTTAGGCCTTGAAGCAGATGATTTCAATAACTGTTGGCGAGGTACCAGCAACCCATTATTTGCAAGTGAAAAATATTTGGGGGGTTTATCATCTGTAATCACATAGGTTCCCATTTAAAAAACAAAAAAAAACGGACTATCATGGAAATGCGCCATTTTTTCAAAAAATATTTGGCAAACAAGCATGTATAGGGAGCTTCACTACAAATAACAGACTATGGTTCCAAGTCTGAGCAGTATCCATTCTAGTAAAATGTAAAGGGAGTCTCACACAATCCATCCTTTTGAACTCATGAAATAATGATGGGCCAATACAAGTGGGCGATAAAAACACAAGAATGGAACCCTTTTCGACAGCTAACCATACGATCAACATCTATATTTTTCTCTACAGAGATCATCTGGTTTGGCATTGGGCATATGGAAATGTGATTCTGGCTGCAGGGCTAAAGAATGTCTATATAGTATAAGATCAACCATGCTATGCAGTCCCTCTGTTCTTTTGAGTTATGAGACTAATAAATTTGATTACACCCATTGCAAATGAAATTATTGCACTTCTCCCCATTTTGACGTAAATACAATATTCTTCCTTCATATTTGTTTGCCCAAGGAAGCTTACCTATAGATTCCATATCTTCCTATATGTTCTATTGGACTCAGGCAGAAAACCCATCAAACCCTTCTTCAAATCAATGTTACACGAGGCAATAAAAGGTAGGATTTGCTAAAAATAGACATATATTGGCCAAACCCGCCACCACTAAAGGTTATCCTGAAATGGAAGGAAACAAAGAAACAACATCATCAGGACAAGAAAATGGTCATCATGTTCTAGGTGACATTGGGAATTTTGTTTCTCCCATGCCCCAAAGGAATCCACGTGCTGTTGGTTCTAAAGAAATTTTTTCCATTCAATTGTCCAGTGACAAGGAAATATGTTGCCACATTAGCAAACAATCATCATTTTGTACAAGATTCCAAACCTGTGAATAGACCTAATGAGAATATGTGGGTGGGAGAGAAGAAAAAAAATTAACTCTCGTTTATAGGGAACAATAAACATCAAATTGCGCATGAATTTCATATGGAAGATCATATGACATTAGAGCCCACTATACCTTCTGTGGTTCAGAGTGAGGAAAGCTATGAAGTGGAAATGGTAGATTCAGCTGATGTGATGTCAGGCATTGACAAGGCTAATGTAGGAGACCTAATGGCTATTTCAGAATATATACAATACATTTATAGTTTGTATAAAACTAGGGAGAATTTTAGTTGTGTTTGACATGAATACATGACCCAACAATTAGACATAAATGAGAGAATGAGGGCTATCTTGATTGACTGGCTCATTGAGGTGCACATGAAGTTTGAGCTCATGGATGAAACTCTATTTTTGACTGTCAACATTATTGACAGATAACCTTCAGGATAGAAAGTGATGAGAAAGCATTTGCAGCTTGTAGGGCTCACCGCCATGCTTTTGGCATGCAAGTATGAGGAGGCCTCTTTTCCCGTGGTTGATAACTTTGTTCTTATCAATGACAATGCGTACACTAAAGGATAAGTTTTATAAATGGAGAGATTAATAATTAGTACTCTGCACTTCAATATGGCAGTGCCAACTCCTTATGTCTTCATGAAGAGATTGTTGAAGGTAGCTCAATCTAATGAGGAGACAAAGAGATTGTATTTTTTCTTCATGGAGATTTTTGTGGTGGAGTATGCTATGTTGAGATATCAACACTCCATGCTTGTGGCGGTCACAATTTATACTGCACAATGTACCCTGAAAATAATTCCATTTTTGAATGGAAGTATTGAATGCAACTTTGGGAATCTACCAAGATGATGGTGCATTATCATCAAAAGGCAAGGGAAGGGAGGCTTACTAATGTTCACAGGAAATACTTTTCCTCCAAATATGACCATGTAGCCAAGATAAAACTAGCTATCTTTATTAGAGACACGATCCTCTAGGATACTGACAGATTAACAATCATTTTATAGCATGGTTTACTAACTATGCAAGCTCATGTCATGTATTTTATTAGGTTTTTATTTTATGCATACGTATTGTAGTTGGAGTTCATATGCTAAATTAAGATTTGAAGTGATCATGATGAAATCCTAATTCTTTGATGGACAAGAAGAGCACTGGCTTAATTTTAGTACCATCGGGATTTCCAATAACTGCTAAAACAAATAAATTGATGATGTCTCAAGGGTTGGTGCAAAGCACTGAATCTTCCTTTGACCCTCAAGCCACTAGGGGTAGATCTAGTGGAGCACCTAGTAGTGGGGCTAGTAGCAATCTAAATACACAAAATGGATCCATTGTATCGAGTAGAGGTAGAGGGCTAGCCGTAGTGCCAAGTTCTATATTGCCTACCGATGTTTTTGTTGTAATACAAACTCCCTATTTGATTCGTATCATTTATTGCAAGAAGTTTGCAGTTGATATGTGATACTTTGCTAGTGATCAAGTATGGCTGCGGCCAGCTATACCACCTAATGGTGGTGCTCCTGAAGGAGACTCAATGCTCTATCCACAATTTAAGCAAGTTATCGTGAGGTATGTATATGCCAGATTATATACTCTGGAAACTCATCTTAATCCAGATTTAGGGGTCCCAGGCACTTCAGATAATTCAAGTATGAACGTTGGGCAGTCTCTCGTCGATAGTGCAAATTAAATAGGCACTGTTTCTCCTAGAATTTATCAAGAAACACCATTAACCCGAAGGGAAGACACTATATTAAATAGAGTAACTAACATAAAAAATGCATTGGAAATGCATGTCTAGTGGCACATAAAGTGGGAATGACTTTGGTTGAGTTTCCTAAGACTATGGGAACTGGTCTACCAGTGGATGAGGATGAATAGAAGTATATTTATGTTCAACATGGGAATGATAGTGGCTATGGAGGTGGTTGGGTCCCTCTTTCTTCTCTTAAAAATGTTCTATGTGGCATTGTGAAGTATGTTGGAATTCTATGGTCATTTTACCAGTTACTAGACATTTTGCGCTAGACTTTGAAAGAAAAAGGAGAATTGGTTGATTACTTATTCTATGATCTAACTTTGATTTTTTGTGTCAGCAGCCATGTGTATGAAATAAGTTTTCCTGATTTAGGAGGACAAAATAAACTTCCAATTCAACTTCGTATGCAAGGTATAAGTGTGGAGAATTATAACTTGTACATGCTAGCACAGAAGCAACAACAACCACTATCATGAAAGCAAGCAAATAGCCAAGATGAACTAAACTTTCAGGAAATTGATGAACTATGTGACATTTTTTAACAAGGGCCATGAGTATGAAGTAAGTTTTCCTAATTTAGGAGCACAAAATAAAATTCCAATTCAACTTCATATGCAAGGTCTAAGAGTGGACAATTATAACATGTACACACTAGTGTAGCAACAACACCAACCACTACCACGAAAGCAAACAAATAGCCAAGATGAACTAAATTCTCACGAAATTGTTGAACTATGTGAATTTTTTAGTAGGCGAGTTGTATTGGAACCATATGATGCATTTAAAATTGCTTGCTTTGTCACTTTATTATTGATGCCAATATGAGTTCTTCGAGAATTTTTGAAGCTCATTGCATGGAAGCAGGGGATAGCTCAAGCTTAGGGTGCTGATACAGTTCCCTCAGAAAGGCCCCGTGTTGAATTATGCTTAGATAGTCACTTACGGATGAATTCTTACACAGTAATGTCTCTAGACAATGTCGATCTAGATTTTTCAGATAAAGAAGCCAGTGCTCTATCAAAGAGAAAAATTCATTATGATTTCCCACACAATCGAGTGGATTTTGAGCTCATTTTTTTCCTTGATCCTACTTATTTTTCTCGTGTAGATGCCACCAACAGTGTAGGTAGGTTGCTTCAATGTGTTTCCTTAATATTGAAATATGCTATTGGTAAAAATCTAAATGTGTCTCTTCTAAGCATGGAAGGTAGTCATTGTGGATGTGCTAGTGGGCTTTGTACTGAGGATTGGGAGTGCTAAAAATAGAGAGTAGCTAAAGCAGTGAAAATTGCTGGACGTGGAAGTGAAGTTTGTGGGAGTTCAATGGATATTAGTCAAGGAAGACTGCAAGCTGTGGATGAAACATTACAAAATTACTTTCAATCTTCTTTTATTCATCTCTGATAGGGTGCAACTGGTAACACATTTTGTAGGTGGCTTCACAGATTGAGTTCTTACTATTGTGTTATTCACCTTTTCCTTGCTTCTTTCCTATCGTCCACACAATCTAGTGGATTTTTGGTTTACTGTAGTCCTTGATCCTGCTTTTGTTCGTGCTGTAAATGCTAGCAGTGCAGCTTGGTTTCTTCACTATGTTATTGGAAGGTTGAAATATGCATTGCGTGAAAATCCTAATTTATTTTCGAGTGGAGATTGCTAGAAGTGAAAGTGGAAGCGAGTCAGGAGTTAAGGTGGGAGAGCTAGTTAGAAGCTACTTTGTTAGCAAAGAAAACTTCCGCCTCCCTAGCGATCTTCTTTTCTTCAGCTCTAAAAGGTGTAAATGGTAACACTCTCTTTAGGTGTCTTTGGAGCTTGAGCTCTTATTATTTTACTATATCCCTGTTTGTGGCCTCTTCATCTTCATCATGCACCATTCAGTGAATAGTGGATAATGTCGTAGAGTCTACTTCTGTGAAAAGTCTTGACAAAAGATGAAGGATATTTGGCATAAACAATCCATCTGCATGAAGATACCGTTACATAATGCATTTTAATTTCATTCCATCTAATATCTCCTATTTATAGCATGGTCAAATATTTCAGATACAAATTTGACTAACCAAAACTGCATTCTTTTAACCAAATTGTTGGTAATGCGAACTTTCCTGCAACTTTGTTCCTGTACAGAAAAATGATTCACTTTGGCTTGTAAGTCGATTTTGATGTGTATCAGACAATCCTTCTATCTCCTCCATGATTTACATTGGTTATGAAATTCTGTATCTATTACAAGTCAAATATTCTTGTCAAAGTTGTACTATTCCTTGTATCTTCATAATATTTAGTAGATGAATGTCATGTGACAATTTAGTAATGACTAATAGACATGGAAACTCACCAACTATCATGGCTATGATTGCAAGCAGAGCTGCTAGACTACCATAGGAGAACTTGATGGACATGTTACTTTGAAAATAAATCTATTAAAAAAGAGTTTTGGGAGTTAAAATTTGAGCATTATAAAAAAATAATATCTTCAAATACTTGTGATTTTTATATCAAACATATTTTGTAGAGAAACTGTGTATTGATTTCTATAAATGTTGAAAAACTGAGACATAGGTTTCAAGTGTCCGTTTGTCTTTCTGTCTAGGCTCTGTGAAGTTTGCAACAATTATTTTGTTTTCATGAGAATAATTGTGCAACAGTATAACGGAGCACTTCTGGAGTCAAAGGAAATTGATTAGAAATTTGTACTCAATGGTGCTACAAAAAATGGTGTCCAAGGATGGTGGAAAATGATAAATAAAATCCCTAAGTTATAAATACGGTAATTGTAAGGAAAAGGATAAATAGGATCACCTAATTGTAATTGTCCAAGGATGGTGGAAAATGATAATGATAAATAGGATCACTAACTTATAAACATGTCACTTGATGGTCATGAGGGACCTTAAGCATCTCAACAAGAAGTCCTTAAAATGGTAAAATTTTATGTCTTAAAAGTAGTTCCTGAGAATCCATTGGAGAGGTGATTAATGTTTTTAAAATGCACGGGTGATTTATTTTTATCAACTAAATCCTAGAATTCATGCTTGAGCCTCTATTGAGCTATAAAAAGGAGCATAAACCCTTGGATTTTCTTGTGTAGCAGCCCTCGGTCATCGTAGACCATTTGACCCAATGACTTGGAACCAGTGTGTTTATTCTGCTTTGGAAATCTCTAAGGGGCTATTGAGATAGGATCTTGGAAGGTGAGTTTATCATGCCTGGTTTTGTCATGATGGTAGCTTTTGCAGTGGCATTGAACGGGGCTTGCTTGGTCTCTTGGAAAGCTGCTTGTAGCTTCTTCAATGCCTCCTCCTTTGTTGTCAAACCTTGGTAAATAAGCAGTAATTTTTGTGAACCTCTCCTCTTACCAATTACCTAGCTAAATGAATTTTCTTCATAGTTGAAAGAGTTGCAAGATGCTCGTGTATAATTCTTACCTCATGTTGGTGAAAGAGTCTTGGCATTTCACTAGTTCTTTTTCCAGCTCATGTGATTTTGGCATCTAATATTAACTTTCCTCTTGGATCTATATATTTAAGTCTCTCAAGTCTTCAAGCGTTTCCCTGTTCAAAGCTTTTCCCATGCTAGGTGTCCTTCAACTCAAAGGGCTAAGAAGTATTGACATTAAGAAGTTTTGAGGCATCTTAATTTTGACTGTGGTAACAAATAATTTTAGATTATAGTAGCATCAAAAAATTGGACTTAGGCACTTTGTGTTACTTGGAGTCTTGAGACAATTCTTTTGGAGTATCACTTATATACTATTTGGACCACTCCCAAAGTAATTATCTATAATAGTCACTAAACATTTTAGAAGCAACATTTGGATTTGACATAGAGAATTATTTGGAGCAGTATTGTTGAATTTAATTGAAGCACTTCCTTTAGAGCATCCTTGTTGAAGATTATAGAAGCATCATTTGGATAGTCTCATTAAAAAAAAAACCTTTGGAATAACCTTGGAAATTTGTTAAGGAAATTGGACATTGTGGCTGAAACTTCTAGCACTCCTAGTGATCTTCTTTGCTTCAGCTCCAAAAGGTTTAAATGGTAACACTCTCTTTAGGTGGTTTCAAAACTTGAGTTCTTATTATTTTACTATAACCCTGTTTGTGGCTTCTTCATCTTCATCATACACCATTCGGTGAATTGTGGATAATGTCATAGAGTCTACTTCTATGAAAAGGCTTGACAAAAGAGGAAGGATATTTGGTAGAAACAATCCATCTGCTTGAAGATACTGTTACATAATGCATTATGATTTTGTTACATCTAATATCTCCTATTTATAGCATGGTCAAATATGTCAGATGCAACTTTGACTAACAAAAAATGCATTCTTTTAGCCAAATTGTCGGCAATGCGAACTTTCCTGCAACCTTTTTCCTGTACAGAAAAATGATTCACTTTGGCCTGTAAGTTGATTTTTATGTGTATTAGACAATCCTAATTCTTCAATCTTCTATTATTGCATGAGAACGACACTGGTAGGTGGTGGTCATGATATGTTACGATGTTCTGATATATTTATCTATCATAATAAGAAGTGAGCATGCTCATCCTCCTCCATTAGATTGATTAGGGATCAAATTTAATATTTAATAAATCTCTGTAAACCAAAATATACATACACATATTCCGGAGGAACGATTGGTTTAGGACCAACCTATTCTCACTCATGTTACAGGTTGCCAACACTTGACTAAGCAAGTTATTTCACAGCTGCTAGAATTGTGTTTTTAAGTCAGATCAATTTGGTAGGCTCAGGATATAAGGAGAATTGGTTGTAAATTCAACAACCAAATAATTGTTAGTATTTGAATAGTTTCCACTCCATTGGTTGTGATTTGAGATAATAACAATAATTATTCAGAGTAACTATTTTCATAATTTAAAAAAACCATCCAATCAACCTTAAAACCAATACCCTGTCATGTAAACAAGTTCTATCAAACAAAATTTTAAAACATCACTTTAAGATTTAATTTTGTAGGAAAAATTTGCAAAACCCATTACTAGGAAATCATTAAAAAAAAATCCCAAACATAAGACATTACAAAAATCTTGAGAAAATCTCTTAGAGAGTGCATAATTTAATCAAATATCTAGTAAATTTCCCTTCATCATAAAATCTAATAGAATGTTATGCATTAGAATGTAACTAATCTCCAACAAAATTAAATTAGCAGGGGTTTCCACATATAATCCCATAAGCAAGAAATCCTTAAAAGAAAAAAACCCAAACATGCGACATTCAAGACAGCTTGAGAAACATTCTTTGAGAATGCATAATTTAATCAAAACTTAAGTAAATTTTCCCCTTATTCCAAAGTATAATAGTGTGCCATGCATTAGAATATATTTAGCCTCAAAATGATCTCCAAAAAAATAAAAATAACAACGTTTTCCACGAATATCAATTGGGATTTTGTAATTATAACAACCAATCACCATGTAAACCTCAGAAAACTAGAGAGGGTGCTAATCAAAGCTATCCCCACATGGATACAACCATAGTTTAATGAATAGAAACCAATAGAAGTGGAGAAAAATGTAGAATACTAACCAATTCAGTGGCAGGAACGAGAAACCCATGTTGGGCGTAGAATTGCATTAGCGCTTTGGCATCACCGCAGGTCTACAAAAGAGATGCATAGGTATTGAAATAGATTGAGATTCTCTTCTGGTGCATTTGATGGAGTATACCGAGAGCTTCGTTCCACTGGCCTCGCTTGCACTTGCTGCAAGATGTTGATGATGCAGGTACCGAGGTCGACATCAATACCGATTCTGAATCAATGTGTTTGGTGGGCATTTTCATGGAAATCCTCCTTGGTGGGAAAATGAAATTCCAAATGAAAAAGGCCCAAAAATTTACAATAATTATAATGTGAGAAAATAATTATTTGAATATAATATATATATATATATATATATATATATATATTAAAGCTATAAATGTTTTGATGTTTTTCAAAAAGAAAGGCAATTGAATTTGGAAGTTATTTTGTTTTCTCCAAGATAGTGTTAATAAAAAATAGATGTTAATAACCAACCTAACACATCACTAACCTAAGTTGACCACCTTGACAAACTATTGGTTTTTTCAATGAACTAAAATGCCTTTAATGAACACAACCAAATGTGCATGATTTTGAACAAGTAAACCAACATGAAATACCTTTAACAATACTAAAAATGTGTGAAATTTGTGGATTGGGAAAACCAAACTAACGTACCTATGATAATAATAATCGACCATACATGCATATTGTGATCAACCTTTCAAGAGTTTTGTTGATTTCGTGAAAAATTAAGCATGTCATGCAACTCTTAGACTAAATTTGATACATATACAAACTAAGTTTGTATTTACTTGTTATAATTGTGTTAAAGTATTTCCCCTTTAAATGTCACAGGTTTGAATCCAAGGGAAATTAAGGTATGTGTACCTCGATGGATTAAATAGTTAAATCATTGCATGAAGGGCATCCATTGTCCCACGAACAAGGGGGTCTCACATGCCAATTTAGCATGTACCTATATTAAAACTTCATATTAAATACTATTATTACTTTCTTGTGTTAATATGAGTGCTTTTAATATTTAATATAGAGTTAAGTAGATTATCCCTTGACTAATTAGTGAAGTATTTAGTATTGGATTAGAGAGTTGTAAGGTTGAAATTTCTATACCTCATGTTAATTTGGGTATTTGTATCATTTCAATGCAAAAGTGGATTTCATACATATCCATGGATCCATTAAATGCATTTACACATGCCAACCAAAGACATTCAATAGTTGGGTTAGAAATAGCGGTTGGGAGGAGCTCATTATCATATTCATCCAAGGGTTTCCATACTAGAGAAATTAGGGTATGTGTTTGATTTATGGGCTAATGTTTGAACGATATGAGGAGACGAGTTAGTGCAAGTCCTTATTATGGTAAGGCCCTACACCTCTTCCTTTATTTCTTAAAGTAAAATTGAAAGAAGTGATTACAAATATATGATACATATAATGTGCAAACCATTCACAACATCACGACATTAAACATTTACACAAGATGCAATTTATTTCATGTTCAATAGATTTTTTTCCTTTAAAAAAGAAATATATGGTACCATGATATAATATAGTGATTCACCAATATTGACCACCAAACAAATGACCTAAACGACAAACATTATGTATGGTGAATATCATCCACCATAAACTATGATTATTAGCCACTCTAACACCCCTAAGGTTATGGTCACTCATTGAACATGACTCCAAGAGTTGTTTCGAGATTCTTAAACTTATTCTTTCCCAAAAGGCTGACAAGGATGTCTTATCACTGTAGCATTTTTTTCTGCGTATTTCATCAAATGCTCTACAACCGCGTTTTTATGTTATGCTCAATTAGCATTTCAATTCCACATGTTTTCTTATTGTGTGTTTTAAAGGGTTTCCTTCATTCTCAAGGCAGACACAGAGTCGCATTCATGGGTCCTTCTGTGTTTTGGGGACCATCTCATTACTTGCATTGGTTAAACATATTAGCACCTAAAAGGCCATCAATTTCGAGTTAATCCCTACCCTACGCCATGGCAAAATTTTTGGTTTGAATAAATTTTGTCAATGAATAACATCATTATGAGTAAAAATGTAATGTAGTTTGGCTTTGCATTTGCTTGCTGCATTAGGGGGTTTAATGGGTTAGGGGTTAAGGTTTTAGAGATTTAGGGTTTAGGGGTTAAATGGGTTAGGGGTTTAGAGGTTTAGGGGGTTAGGGGATTTAGCAGTTAAGGATTTTACGAGTTAGGGGATAGGGGTTAATGGGGTTAAGTTTAGGGGGTTAAATGGGTTACGGTTTTAGGCGTTTATGGGGTTAAATGGGTTAGGGGCTGGGAATTAGGGTTTAAGGGTGAGGGGTTTAGGTTTTATAGGTTTAGGTTTTAGGGGGTTAAATGGGTTAGGGGTTAAGGGTTTAGGGGTTAGGGGTTAAGATGATAGTTTCGTTGGTCTTTGTTTGTGCACAATAGTTATTTATTCTTTGTGTCTCAATGTAACAATTTTTTAGGTATTGTTGATTGTTGCCATGTCTTCTCTATCTATTAATTTCTAGTATTTGTTAGCCATTTCTTTACATTTATCGATGAAAATGTCTACTGCAATTAAACAAAATGTATGTTCAATCTCCAGTTTCAAACTCAGCCACAGTGTTGTCACATAGTTTAAGTCCGGAGAATGGACATCTGATTAAATCCTAATAACCACACTGCACCTCATGACTGCTACAAAAAAGCTTAAGTTCGAGTGTCCCACATTCATGAGAAATTTGGCGATTATACTCTTGCTCCACCCGATTGTGTCCTGGAAATACCTTGTTTGTTGCAAAAACATCCTAACGTTGTTGACCTTGTCCCTTAACAAACCAAGGAAACAGATGAGACTGAGAAGAATGGAAAGCACTACAAAGTTGGAGAGAGTACAAAATACTAGGATGATTTAAAGGATAAGCTTGAAGAATGTAATAGTGATGAAACAACTGAAAGTTGTCCCAAACAAACAATTGATAATGTGAAACCTTCTTCTGTGCCAGTCAAGCAAGATTACATTCATGTGAGAGCAAGAGGAGGCCAAGAAACCGATAGGAATAACTTGGCAGAGAGGGTATGGTTCACTCTTTTTAATGAAAAAATTGATCTACATTTTTTATATCAAAGAGTAACCATTTTAGTCTTGCCAAAAAGGGGGAATTAACCCGATCATAGGTCCCAACTAGACCTGTTCTCGTTTGGAATGGATAATCTCAACGAGTTTTAAGGACCATTATAAGGGTTAGGTGACTAATGAGTTAGTGGATAATCTCAACGAGTTTTAAGGACCATTATAAGGGTTAGGGGAATAATGAGTTAGTGGTTAAGGGATTAGGGATTATGGGCTTAGGGTTAGGGATTATGGGAATAATGAGTTAGTGGTTAAGGGGTTAAGGATTCAGGGGTTAGGGGTTAGGGGATTTAGGCACATTTAGGGGTTAGGGGAATAATGAGTTAGAGGTTAAGGGATCAGGGATTGGGGTTAGGGGAATAATGAGTTAGTGATTAGGGGGTTAGGGTTTGAGGGGTTAGGGGAATAATGAGTTAGTGGTTAAGGGATTAGGGATTGGGGGCTTATGGGTCAGGGGATTTAGGCGCAGTTAGGGGTTAGGTGAATAATGAGTTAGTGGTTAAGGGATTAGGGATTAGGGGCTTAGGGGTTAGGGGATTTAACAGTTAAGGATTTTAGGGGTTAGGGGTGAGGAGTTAATGGGTTATGGGTTGAGAGTTACTGGCTTCACTTTGGCAATTCATGTGAAAAATAATTGTGCATTGGAGTTTGGAGCTGGTGAAAGGATAAGGCAAGAGAAGATGAGGGAGCCCAACAATAGACTCCTAAATATGGTTTGGTGCTGGTCTTGATGGTAGCCTATGAAGAGGAAGCGTAAACGTCACAGGAAGGTTTACAGAGGGAATGCACATGGTTTAATGTGTGTGCTTGTCGTGGGAATTTGCTAGTGTAGTGTGTTCAATCGGTCCCTGTTGCTCAGTTTCTTAGCCATTGACTACGTCTGGGTTGAGGATAAGAAGTTGAAGGGAAGTGAGATCACTCGTTTCCATTTTTCTTGGATTTCAGTAAGCCTGTTTTTTCATGATAAGAGAGGAAGCTAGAATTTGTAGTCCATGAAAACTTGAGGGTGGTGGCAGAAAACTATTTTCTTTTCCAAATTTTGTGCCCTCCAGTGTGGGTGTGACGGTGTTTGGTGGATTGGTGTGTGGTCTCTATGTGGCGAATTTGGAGGCTGGTCACTGCCCTGGGGGAGTTACGCTCAAGCGTCAGCTACTTTGTCATCATTTGTTGTTCAATTTCCTATGTTATTTTGGTGGGTGATAATATTTGCTTTTGCTAGTGGTGGAAGTATTTATTTGGTAGTGGGAGGTGTCTCTGTGCTTCCTTGTGGTGGTGGGAGAAGACATTTGGCTCCCTCGCTGTTGGTGTTTGTTTTTTATAGTGGGGGGTCTGGTCTCTCGACTTTGCACACAACAGGGTTCCTCGACCTTGGCGAATTATGAAGCCCATGGAGTGGTGTGGGTGTTCTCCCTCCCCTATCATCCATGGCCCCGTGGGGGTGGTAGACTCATAAATAATCATGGCGGCTCCAAGCCAGGGTGGAAAGACTGTGGGGCGTGCGCGACTCACTAGTGTGGGTGCGCATGGGGGTGGTGGAGGAGGTAAGTGGGGGGATAACAGAGGTGGGGGTTTGAGGGTTCAAAAGCAGAGTCGTTAGAGCGGAGGAGGCTATGGTGGCAAGGGGAATCGTGGGTTTTATTAATTTGAGTTAAATGAGGGGCAGGTTAACCAACATTTTTGCCTAGAGAACAGTCGTGCACTTATCAACAACCTTATGGAAAGAGTGGACAAAACTGAGAGATTATGTCATGAGGAGCATGCAGAGCAGATGCAACATTAGACTGAATGCACTATTTACAGTTCCAATTCTAGGAGAGATACTGGTAGTTGTTTGGCGAGGCCAAAATCAACTCATTGAGAAAGTATAATCGCTGGAGATTTGGACGTTGGTGCACTTTGAAGGGCACGGTTAGTGTGACTTCTGTCCTCCACCACATCTAGGAACAACCCCGGACAACCTTGCATCCATAACGTTGGACGAATAGTATGCTATTTGGTGTTCTTTATGTTTTATATGTGTTTTTGTGTCTTTGGCCCAACCATTTATGGACAATGTCCCTAGTCCCTCTTTTGCATTTTTTTGCATCTGGTGCAATTTTTTTTCAACAAACTAAGTCGAGGTGAGATCACCTCCTTTGTAACTAGCTATATGTACTCCTTTTTTCCTACATTAATATAACATTGACTTACAAAAAACAAAGGTTCATACATCATTAAAAATTTAATTAAGTTTCATACTTAAATTAACAAATGTTCATACCTATTTACTAAATAGGTCTATAAATATATATTGTAGGTTTATCTATTTAGTATTTATCAAATGTAAATATGATGATTTAATACTAGATTTAAATGAACTCACATGTTTAACATAAGAAATGTTATATTTATCTATTTATTAAATGTAAATATGAATATTTAACCTTAGATTTAAAACAACTCACACTTTTAACATAAATCAATGAAGTTTAAAAATTAAAATTTATGGCCAAATATTAAATATAAATATAAATATTAATTTGGCTATCTAATTAATATTACCTTTACTAAATTATAATGAAGGCATTAGTGTAAAGTCGATAGATGATACATGCAATTATGTTAATTGTAGATGAATCCATCTTCACTGTTAAAATTTAGAGACAAAAGGGTGTTCATAATTTTAACACTGTAAATTCAAAGACCCATTTGTCTCTAAATTTTAACACTGCAAATGGATTCAGAGACACCTATAGTGAAATGTAACACTTCGGTACCAAAATTGAAATTGTCCATATATGGAGTGACACAATTAAAAATGACTAACATAAATGACTAATTCATATACTTGTTGTACTTGTTATTTGGCCATATTTTTATTCTTGGAGTATAATAATCATTTACATTAATCATTATTAATTTTCTCACTTATTATTTAGTCATATATTTTAATCCTAGACTAAATTAGTCATTTAAGTTAGTCACTTTTACTTTAGTCACTTATTATCTAGTCATATATTTTACCCCTAGACTAAATTAGTAATTTAAGTTAGTCACTTATTATCTAGTCGTATATTTTATTCCAAGACTAGATTAATCATTTAAGTTAGTCATTTTTAGTTCGGTCACTTAAAATTTCTCAAATATATTAGCAATTCACTTGAAATAATTGTGGTAACTAACATTTTTAGTCTCCGTTATTAATTTCATCATTGTTTACTAGTGAACACAACGCTGAAGATGAGCCTTTATGGAACATGAGTTTTGATGGCTCTTGTAGCAAAATAGGGTCAAGGGCAGGTGTGTGGTTCTACAAGACTGGGAACAATCATGCAGAAGGCCATTCTTACAAACTCAATTTTCAGTGCACCAACAACATAGCAGAATATGAGGCACTTCTCCTAGGCTTACAATTGCTGAAAATGTTAGGGGGAAAAAGAATTTCGGTTCATGGGGATTCTGAGCTTGTCATCAGGTAGATCAAAGGAGAATACTTGACCAAACTCCCTAGATTGAGAGAATACATGAATTCTTCTCTCTACCTTATGAAAACATTTGAAGAATATGATTTTGCTGCAATTCTAATCAATCAAATTTTCCTTGCCAATGGTTTAGCAATATCAGCAAGTACTTGTCAATTACCTCATCCAAAAAAGAAATACATAGTGCAGGTTAAACACCGTCCAGTTATCCCTGATAACATGAGATATTGGCAAGTCTTTGTTAATTACAAAGAAATTGAGAATTTCCTACAATCCAAAAGTGAATTTTAAGATTCCAACTTGGACCTAGATTATGGAGAATACCGCCCCACTAAGGAACAAATAAGTAGGGATGAACCACCTCATGATTATGATGTGAATATTTCAACAAATGAAACTTTTCACAGAACATAAATACATAAAGACCTAGAAAATGAGGAATTTGAAGTACTCCAACTCAAGGATAATATCCTGGCCAGAGGGCTTGTCCCTTTATAGGAACTGTTTGATTTCAATGATGTGGCCAAAAAACCGAAGATAGAACCTACAAAGGCAAACATTGAAGAATGTAATTTAGGCAGTGAAAAAGATCCCAAGATGATAAAGTTATCAAATACACTGTCAGTGATTACAAAGCATAAATACATTTCTTTGTTTAAGGAGTTCATAGATGTGTTTTTGGAGCTATGAGGACTTGAAATCTTATGATACTAGTATTATACAACACAAGATTCCAATCAAGGAGGACCAAAAACCTTTCAAACAGAAACTGTGTAGGATAAATCCTATCCTAATGCCCTTGATTAAGAAGGATATCAAGAATATGTATGATGCCAAAATCACAGTTCCAATAAGATATTCTGAATGGGTATCCAATATTGTGCCTACAAGAAAGAAAATAGGTGAAATTAGACTTTGCCTTGACTTTAGGAATCTGAACAAAGTATCACTTAAAGACAACTACCCCTTACCAAAAATGGACCACATATTGCAAAGGGTAGTGAGCTCCAGAAGGATTTCTTTGTTAGATGGCTTTTCAGGGTATAATCAAGTGTTGATGCATCCTGCCGATCAACACAAAACAACCTTTACTACTCATTGGGGGACCTTCATGTATGTGAAAATGTCGTTTGGATTGATTAATGTTGGTGCCACTTTCCAGAGAGCAATGAACATTGATTTTTCAGAAGAAATCAACCATTTCATTGTGATCTATCTTGATGATATTACAGTATATTCAAAACTGATGAAGAACATTTGGCCCACTTAAGAAGAGTGTTTGAGAAATGCATAAGGTTTGGACTCTCCCTGAACCCCAAGAAATCATTGTTTGGCCTTGAAGAAAGAAACCTTCTTGGCCACATTATATCTGAAGAAGGAATTAAAATTGATCCTAGCAGGATTGAGGGCATACTTCAAATTAGTCATCCCAGAAACATCAAAGAGCTCCAATCGTTTAGTGGTCAAATCAATTTTTTGAGAAGATTCATACCAAACCTTGCAGAACTACTGACAAACATCACCAACCTACTTAAGATATATTCACGAATTAAACGAAACATGGAGGTTAAACGATCCTTTGACTTGGTAAAGCAGGCACTCACTAAAGCACCAATTCTGATCAGCGCTGATTTCACCAAGGATTTCATCATTTTTTCCTTTGCATCAGAACATACTATTGTTGTTGTATTGTTGCATAAAAGCAAGGAAGGACAAGAGAAACCCATAGCATTTTTCAGCCAAACTTTGAGAGATGCACCTTTAAAGTACAACATTATGGAAAAACATGCCTTTTCCTTCGTCAAAGAACTAAAGGATTTTGAGAGCTTACATCTTACATTCACATATCATTGCCTTTGTGCCCAACATAGTTGTCAAGGAAATCCTAACACAGAATCCTGATGGAAAGAGAGGCAAGTGGAGATCATGCCTACCAAACTGATCAAAGGACAAGGGTTAGCCAAATTGATGGCTGAAACCAATTTTCAAGCATTGGATATCAACATGATATATTCATTAGACGATCAAGAGGAGCTAACGACCCCACCTATTGAGGAACCATTCCTAAATTCTCTCTGGTACGCAGATATATTATATGTTCATTTTAATTTAAATGCCCCTCCTAGTTTGTCCAAAACTAAAGCTAGATTCTTGAAACTGAAAGCTGTCAAATTCTGCATCCTAGAAAATGCCTTGTACTGGAAAGAATCTGGAGGCATATTACTTAAATTTTTACTAAAGGATGATGCAAATAAGGTTATGCAGGAATTCCATGAAGGGGAATGTGGAGGCCATCTTTATTGGAAAACCACTACTAACAAGGTCCTTAGAGCTGGTTTCTATTGGCTCACTTTTCCCAGATATCCACAAGATGGTAGCTGCTTGCCACAAATGCCAAATTTTTGAAGGAAAAAGGAAGCTGATGCCCTTTCCCTTACAACCAATTTCTATTGAGCCCCCTTTTCAACAATGGGGCTTAAAATTCATTGGAGAAATTTACCCCTCATCCTCTGCCCAACATAAATGGATCCTTACAGCCACAGACTATTTCACCAAATGGATAGAGGCCATCCCTTCAAAAACTGCCACTGACTCGGTTATCATCAATTTCCTTGAAGCCAATATCCTTTCCAGATTTGGTTTCCCTAGAAAAATCATCACAGATAATGCTGCAGCTTTCAATTCCAAGAAAATGGTGGATTTTTGTCATAAATATCATATCTCCTTGCGACATTCAACCACCTATTACCCTCAAGGTAATGGATTGGTTGGATCCTCCAACAAGATTTTAGTTACTATCATCAAGAAGCTGCTAGAAGACAACAAGAAATTCTGGCATAACAAACTAGTGCATGCATTGTGGGCTGACAGACTGAATACTAAGAAATCAATTAGTATGTCACCATACCAGTTGGTCTATGGAATGGATGTAGTTTTCCAACATCATTAGGAGTATTAGCCATGAAAATAATTCAAGAAGTACATGCTGAACAGAATGATGTAAAAATAAGGATAAATCAGATCATTCAACTACCAAAATCCAGAGAAGAAGTCTACAACAGAACGCGGGTTATGCAAGAAAAAATGAAGAATATTTTTAACAAAAGAAAAAAGGAAAATGATTTCAATATTGGAGATAAAGTATTGAGATGGGATTCCATAAGAGAAGATAAAGGGAAACATGGCAAGTTTGAAAACCTGTGGAAGGGCCCATATATTTTTCATTCTTTCAGAGGGAATAATGCATTTTTTCTGCAAGATATGGATGGAACAGAACTTCCTAGAAGTCTTGTCAATGGAAGGATGCTGAAACATTACTTTTCCTAAGTGCACGAAATTCCCCACTCCATTGTCAATATCACAATTTTTGTTGGAGATTTTACTTTTAAACTGCCATTTTTATCCTTAAAAACAACAAAAGGAAATCCATTGAAGTCATTGCAGAATAGAAGTGCACAAGGCTACTAATCTTAGTGTTCTTGACACTTCCCTTGGAGAAGTTCCATCCCCACCTGGAGCCACTATTAGACTCCTATAATTTACAGTATCACAAGGTGACTGAGTATCTCATAGAGGAAATTTTTCATATTGTATTTGATTTTCAATATTCGAATTATTTCCAAAGAAAAATAGGAAAAAGAAAAAAAAAATGGTATAAAAAGAAAGAAAAAAAAAAGACACAAAATAAGTAATACTGAAAGTGCTGCAAATTAAAATGCCACTATTCATTAGATATTTTTTTTCAATCATATAGTTTAAGCATGATTGTACAATTTTGAAATTTTGTTGATAGGTTAGAAAATGAAGATTGGCCAAAGAGCCTAATTGTCCAATCAGTGGATAAGAAGAAATGAAGTTGGGTCAACACTTTAATCTGAACCAATGGGAGAAATAAGGGATAGAGGTTAGGTTAGAGTTTCAAAGAAAAATGATTTAGGGTCTGAAAGTCCAAATGCACCCTACAAAAGAACAAAAAATGTTAGATATTTAGTTTGGGTAGGTAGACATGAAGAGAAGGAGGAAAGGAAGGAAAAATGAAATTTACTCCTAAAAACTCAGCTACAAATTTCATATTATCTATGGTTGAGGAGAAACATCAAAGGATAAATGTTTATTTGGTCCTAATGTTCGAGAATTCTTGCTCATTTGAAGACCTATTAGGACATATTTGTGTCATATTCAATCTTATCCTAAGGTCAGAGACTCCTATTTATTTTTACCCTAAGTCCTGAAAATGTCATTTTTCCTCCTATCCTAACTCTCGAAAACCCCCATTATCCTTTATTCTAACTCCTGAAACATTATATTCCTCCCTATCCTAAGTCCTAACCTACACCCCACAACATTAAATCTCTCAGAACCCACCATCTCATCACCCGTCTCATCAACGCTTAACCGTCCCCCATCTTCCCTACATCTCTGCCCTTCTCCTTTTTATATGACGACCCACACTGTCTTCCCCCTCCCCATGTGCTCGCTGTGCATGAAACCACTTTTCTCACCTAACCGCATTGCGAACATTTTCGAGTATCATTGTGCCACATCACCTACTCCACGTCACCTCCGCTCCCGCCAAATAATTGTTAGGCATTCAATTGGTTGGTCTGTTGTCCAACGGGCCCGCGCCACATCAAACAGTCCGTCCAATTACACGAAAAACCAAAAATCATGATCCAGATGCAAGGTTTAGCTTGTTATTATGTTCTAATATTACAGGTTGTTTGATTTGTAAATAATTCACAACAGATACTGGTGAAGCAAAGCCCCATTAATCAAATAGAATATTATCAGTACCGTGCAACACTGTTCACAGTTCCCCTTTATTTTCTTCCCTCCCCACTCTAATCTGCAACAAGTTCCCTCTCTCCATTCCCGCTTCTATCAATCCATTTCTTTTCTGTACATTGAAAACACAGTGAAATTTAATCACAGAAGATAGAATGCCACGAACGCAATATCAACCGCCATTCAATCCTATGGTGTACCCTCAGGTGGACCTAGATCACCTGACCTTAGCTGATAGGGATTACAAAATCCACGAGACTGAGTTATACTCTGACCTATTCGATGTCTACTATTGGCTCGAGGACAAATTACTTAATGAGGTGGATGACATTGGCCTTTGGGAGACTAAAATGCCATACCATATTTTCCCCGGGACCCATAGTTGCCCCGAATTCATTAGGAAGTGCCACACCTACTATGACATCAATCAGAGGACTGTAGTGACCCCAACAAAAGAAATTTCGTTTACCATCAATGCCCAATCGATCCAATATATGATGCAGGCCCCCACCACTGAAGGAACCATTCCCTTCTCTTTTGAGGCTCTGGGAGAACTATATCAGAAACTGGACTTTTCTAGCAGAGCTAAGACTCTGGAGCTCTTCATGGCCACTGATGCCCTAATGCACAAAAGAAACCCTCCATAGTATGCATCCTCCTTCCTTGGTAGAACCCATCAAATTGTTACTGTCTTATCCTATTTGGTAGGATATCACACAGACCAGTGGGTTGATGAAGCTATGATAGGATTTATGTCTATCCTTTCAGTAGTGTATAAACCCTCAACCATGTTTAATTTTTCCCAATTCCTTGTTGATGCCATCCATGACCAATTCTTGAAGTTCCATACAGAGGAGGTGTCCAAATACACCTCTGTTTTGGTTTATATGTTTGTTTATTTTCAGTCCAACATGTTCCAATTTGAGATGACAAAGCTCAATGATGACTCTTAGCCTCAATCTGTCATGTTTTGGACCACTCTACTAATGAAAGAACATAAAAATTATACATACAAAGATTTTGTGGATTCATTTGTACATCCAGTCATCAACACACTCAATAGTACAACAAAGCCAAGGTTGAATGAAAAAATCAAGAAAATTATGTAGCTGCCAGATCAAGTAAGGACAGAAGATTGGTACTTGTACCAAAATTATACAGAGATCTGAGTTTATGGGTGTGAATTGGCCTCCTACAAACTACCAAATTTCCTCTCCATGAGGATCTTTCCATTGGAATATATAGTACAGATGATAAATGCAGATGAGTTTCATTTTGTCTCTGCAAAGAAGAAGTTCCAGTTCAGGATCAAAGCACAAATTGGTCCTTTCATTTGTAACAATAGAGCAGTAGGTGGGGAAACCAATAAGATAATGAAGGAGACGAGTTTCAGTCATAGTTTCACCTGGTCTTATGACACTGCAGGGATCATCTCCAAGAAGAGGGTGGAAAAAAAGTCAACACCTTATGTCCACACACACAAGACAAAAATTGAACAATATGAAAATCAAGAAGAATGGGTGGCCAACGCACTACAAGAAGATGAAGAAAGGTGATTTCCACCTCAGGCATTCAAACCCAAACCCCACAATAAAGGAAGGTTACAAAAGATAAAGAAGATAAGGGGAAAGAGCCATATAAAGAAATAGGGAGCAAGAGGCCAAGAGAGGATCAGTCACCTTTAGTGATTGATACCTCTAGCAAAGAACTCAAGCTAAAGTATAGGAAGAGGGCCAGAATTCATATGGATATCGACCAAGGGGGTGAATCAGAGCAGAAAATAGTAATACACATCATAGACACCCCTGGGTCATCTCCAGCAGGTGGTCAAACAATGACCTCCCCTACATTTTTAGCAACAGGGTCTCAAACATCTACCTCCAGACCTGCTATAGAAGGCCAAGAAAAATCAGTCAATGACATTCAGAGAGATAAAATTGAGAATGAGGTGTTGAATACCAACACCTACAACCAATTTTGGAAGAAAACACCGAGCTCACAAAGCAGGTTGTTGTTAGCCTTCGATACTGAGAAGGGGAAAATGAAAAAAGTCCTAAGTCCTAACCTACACCCCGCAACATTAAATATCTCCAACCCCACCATCTCATCACTCGTCGCATCAATGCTTAACCGTCTCCCATTTTCCATACATCTCCGCCCATCTCCTTTTTATCCGACGACCCACACTGTTTTTCAGCCCCCCTTGGCCTCTGAACGTTAACGTCAAGGGGGGGTGGGGGGTCTGAAATAAATGATATTTGATACCACCGCTACTGCTATGTGGCGTGCCTGGGTCACATTGCAACCCCCCCCCCCCCCCCCTTCCCCGCTCCTTACCATTTACCACTAGCCCCCCCCACCCTCCAAAAGTGGTTTTTTGTGTACTTGAAACCACTACGCTCACCTATCAACATTGTGACCGTTGCCGAGTAGTGTTGCACAACATCACCTCCTCCACGTCACCTCTTCTCCCGCAAAATAATTGATATGCATTCAATTGGTTGGGTCATTGTCCAATGGGCTCGTGCCACATCAAATGGTCCCCAAATTACACGCCAAAACTCATGATCGGGAGGCAAGGTTTACCTTTCTATTGTGTTCTAATATTACATGTTGTTTGATTTGCAGATAATTCATAGTGGATACTGGTGAAGCAAAGCCCATTAATCAAACAGAATATTATCAGTACCGTGCAACACTGTTCACAGTTCCCTTTTATTTTCTCCCCTCCCCACTCTAATATGCAACAAGTTCCCTCTCTCCATTCCCTTTCTTTTTTGTACATTGAAAACACTGTGACATTTAATCACAGAAGATAGAATGCCACCGAAGCAAGATCAAATACCATTCAATCCTAAGGTCTACCCTTAGGTGGACCTGGATCACCTAGCCTTAGCTAATAGGGATTAAAAAATACATGAGATTGAGTCAGACTCTGACCTATTCGATGTCTACTGTTGGCTCGAGGACAAATTACTTGATGAGGTGGATGACATTGGCCTTTGGGAGACTAAATTTCCATACTATATTTTCCCCAAGACCCATAGTTGCCCCGAATTCATTAGGAAGTGCCATGCCTGCTATGACATCAATCAAAGGACTGTAGTGACCCCAACAGGAGAAAATCTGTTTACCATCAAGGCCCAATCAATCCAACAGATGATGCAGGCCCCCACCACTGAAGGAACCATTCCCTTCTCTTTTTAGGCTCTGGGAGAACTATATCATAAACTAGACTTTGCCAGCAGAGCTAAATATATAGAGCTCTTCATGGCCACTGATGCCCCAATGCCCAAAAGAAACCCTCCATACCCTGCATCCTCTTTCCCTGGTAGAACCCAACATATTGTTACTGTCTTTTCCTATTTGCTAGGATATCACATAGACTAGTGGGTTGATGAAGCTATGATATGATTTTTGTCTATCCTTTCAGTAGAGTCTAAAACCTCAACCATGTTTAATTTTTCCCAATTCCTTGTTGTTGCCATCCATGACCAATTCTTGAAGTTCCATACAGAGGAGGTTTCCAAATACACCTATGTTTTCATTTATATGTGTGTTTATTTTCAGTGCAACAGGTTCCAATTTGAGATGACAAAGCTCAATGATGACTTTCAACCTCAATCTGTCATATTTTGGACCACTATACTAATGAAAGAACATAAAAATTATACATACAAATATTTTGTGGATTCAATTTTACATCCATCCATAGCACACTCAACAGTACAACAGAGCCAAGGATGAATGAAGAAATCAAGAAAATTATGCAACTGACATATCAAGTAAGGACAGCAGATTGGTTCTTGTACCAAAATTATACAGAGATCCGCGTTAATAGGTGTTAATTGGCCCCCTACAAACTGCTAAATTTCCTCTCCATGAGGAACTTTGCATTCGAATATATAAGAAAAATGAAGAAGTCCTTTTTCATGATCAAAGCACAAATTGGTCCTTTCATTTCTAACAACAGAGAAGCAGGGGAGGAGGCCGATAAGATATTGAAGGAGATGAGTTTCAGTCACAGTTTCACCTGGTCTTATGACCCTGTAGGGATGATCTCGAAGAAGAGGGTGGAAAAAAAGTCAACACCTTATGTCCACACACATAGGCCTGAAACTGAACAATATGCAAATCAAGAACAATGGGTGGCCAAAACACTGCAAGAAGATGAAGAACAGGTGATTTCCAACTCAGGCATTCAAACCCCAACCCCGCAAGAAAGGAAGGTTACAGAAGATAAAGAAGACAAGGGGAAAGAGCCAGAGAAAGAAATAGGGAGCAAGAGGCCAAGAGAGGATCAGTCACCTTCGGTCACTGACAGCTCTAGCAAAGAATTCAAGATAACGTATAGGAATAGGGCCATAATTTATATGGATATCGATAAAGGGGGTGAATTAGAGCAGCAGATAGTAATACACATCATAGACACCCCTCGATCATCTCCAGCAGGTGGTCAAACAATGGCCTCCCCTACATCTTCAACCACAATGTCTATTCAGCAGTAGGGTCTACAAACATCTACCTCCAAGTTTGCTATAGAAGGCCAAGAAAAATAAGTCTATGACATACTCAGAGAAATCAAATTGAAGAATGAGGTGCTAAAGACCAACACCTACATCCAATTTTGGAAGTAGACATTGAGCTCACAAAGCAAGTTGTTGTCAACCTTCAATACTGAGAAGGGGAAAATTCACATGGAATTTCTAGAAGCTCAAGTCCCACAGCCCCAAGGAGTAGGAGTCTATAAGAAAACATCATTCGAATTCAATACCCAAGACATCCACCCAATTGATCAGATGGAGCTACACAAGCAAACTCGGGAGATGGTGGCCTCTACATTGACAAGTAAAACCATGAATCTGGCAAAGCTACAGGTAACCTTGTCAAATTACCAATCTCAGCTCAAGATGGAGAATATTTCCTCCTTTTCCAAAGATGCCAAAATCAAGTCTTTGGAGGAATTATGTTTGAAGGTTGGTTTTGATTCAGCCAAGGCAGGAGCAATGGAGGAGCTCCTAAAGAAGAAAAATGTTGATATTGCTGCATTGAGAAAGCAGCTCAAGATGTCAACCACTGAAGACCCTTTGTCCAAGGAGATAGAAGAAAATGAAGTGGAGAAGTCTGAGATGATGAAGTTAATAGTGGAGCAGTCAGTATTTCTGAAACAAATGGAGATAGAGATGGAGAAACTGTTGAAGGAGAAGGAAGAAGCATCCCAGGTAGCACTCATTCCTTTGGATGTTGTGCCTATTGCATCAAGTCCATCTGTTGTTCCAGCAACTGCTGGGAGATCAAGTGGGATAGATTAGTTGTCCAAGGCCATGGAGAGCATGACCCTCCAGACACAAGAGATCAAGAATTTGGAAGCACAGATTGACATCTTGAGAGATCAGAAGGCAAGATCTGAAATTTCCCATGAAATAGCCAGAAAACAGATTGAGAGATTAGAGAAGGTAGAAAGGGACTTCTCAGCTAGTAATATTTTTGGGCAAATGAAGCTGATTATCGGGGGTAGTATCATAGAGTCAGTTGATGAAATCTAACACTCCATCCATATAATATTTGCGCAGAAGGAGTTAATTGACAAGTGTCAGGTAGCCATTGAAAAAACCAATCAGGGGTTGAGCAATATGCCTACCACATCTCCCAAGATCAAAAAGTTCCTGAATTATAAATAAGTTTTGAGCTTGAAGAACTGGATGTGCAAGAAAAAACAAAGACTATACTAGAAGTGAAAAGGGTCCTCACTAAGAGGAATTTGGTCAGATAGCTGGAGGAGAAATGTAACGAATTGGATATAGAAATTGGCAGGTTCTTCAATAGAATTGAGCCATTAAGGGCAAAAGGGTTGCCCTCTCTCTATGTAATTAATGAAAAAATCATCGAGAAAGGATATTATATGACGAACCACGGGGAGACAGCCAAAGACGCCACAAAGTTCTCCAACATTAAAGGAAACATGACCAGGAAAGTTGTCCTGGAACTCTTGGGAAATGACATTTTCATCCAACATGAACTAAGACACGTCTTCCTTGCCAGGCCCACATTTAGCAAGTATATAGAGGTGGATGAAGTCTATAGACAACTTGTAGGGACGAGAATTCTGAGTAAGAAAGAATGGGCAAAGTTATGCATGTATCAAGATTAAAGAGCACAGGGAATATGCCAGCATAGCTACCGATCATCTAAAGGTGCCAGCGCCGCATCAGATTTAATTATACAACAAAGGTGGTCCAAAAGGCAGAGCCAAATGTCAGAGTCATTTATCCTTGCCTCTTCGTGACCACACCAGCCAATTTTGGGCTCACTTTATAATTCATGAAGGGTTGCCGAAGTTAATGCCACAAGCAATGCTTACTAGATGTATTTTGTCTTGGCCATTGCATGGCCACACTTGTCTAACTTTTCTTAGTTGTAGTTAATAATATATTGCCAAATTAGATAGGGCAATAGATGTAGTTTGCAGTTAAATACTGCATCTATTGGAAGTATCAGGGGTTGGACCCTAGATTGTAAGAACTTTTGTATTGGAGCACTGCAACTTTTTGAAGTTGGAGCATCAATAATAAGAGACCATTTACATGATAATTGAGTTGGGTTTTTATGGTGATGTGGTTCCTTCCCTGTGTTAAATGTTTTCATTCTCCTTCTTACTGCGCACCATTTTAAGCTGATTATAAAGCATAAATTTTTTATTAAGATTTGTTGTTGGAGCACCTTAATTCTGTCTGTGTTTACAATTTAAATGTGTTCTTCATGAAGTCTAGTTAAGAAATTCTTAGTTGTTTTTTAACCATTACTGAAATTCATTGTTTCTTCCACCTCACTATTCATATTGTTGTAGGATCCAGTAAGCATAGTTAGCTTACCCTGTGATGCTCTTGAAAAGTTGATGCAATATTCCATTCTTTTATGACTCCATAGCCCAGTGGATTAGTTTACACAGATCTACTTAGCCAACCAAAACAATCAATCAAAATAACCAATTCCCACAATCAATATAACTAGCCTAACATCAGTAATTCATAACATAAAGTTAAAATCATAAATAGAGAGAGCCCTCTATGAGTCTAGGAAAGCTAGGTCCTGGACTCGAAGGCGGTTTGATGTTGTCATTTATAATTTATTCTTGCCAATCTTATAAATTATAGAGCCACAACAAGCCCCATCTCCCAAGTCCACATAAATAAATGATAGATGTGACCAAAACGAAGCCTTAAGCCCTACAATCTCCCTTAAAAAAAAAGCGGCATTCAACAATTAAAAACCTTGATAACCAAAATATCACTCTCACATAGCAACAATCTAGTGATCTAAAAACGAAAACCCAATCGATCTTCCATCTACTAGTACATAAAAAGTGTTTGCGACAAACAACCTTAAGTCCAAATCATTAATCTAGTGATTGAAAACAAAAACCCAATCGATCTTCCATCTAGTAGCATATAAAAAGTGTTTGCGACAAACAACCTTAAGTCCAAATCATTAACCCGTCCTTGAACGAGATTTGGACTCCAAACAAATGGAGAAACTCTTTTTCCTGGTTGCATGCATGGATGTGGACACATAAAATTTACTTCATGAATACCACGATCAGGTTTACATGCCATAGCTGCCATCATGCACATCTTGACGTATAGCATCATTTTTCACTTACCCATTTGTAAAGAATCTTATGACTTTCAATATAATTAAAAATACTTTATATTTTCATATATGATTGTATTAGATTTTAAATGATTAATAAATTTACATTTATATAAGTTTATAGTTTTATATTGTTTGTATTTATGTTTTAAGGAACTTATATATTTATATTTAGTAACTTTTATTTTTATTGAAATAACTAGTATAGAATTTGTATTACAAAATTATTAACACGTGTCTATATATAATAAATTAATAGGTTTGATAATATAAAGAAATATAAAATATAAGAATATTAGATGACATTCTTTTTCTTTCTCGGTTCTTTTAATGTTTATCTTTTATCATACAAATATATTTGCGAATTGTTTATCTCTATTTAATATTTGTTTTTCATATAGTGTCATTATAATTTATATTTTATTATAAATTCAATTTTATTAAAAAACATTGAAAAATATATAATTTATTAAAATGTAAATGTTTATTAATTATATTTACTAAAAAATTGAATACCATTAAATAGTTAAAGAGAATAAAGATTAATTTAAATTCTTTTATTCTCATATTAAATTAAGAGTTGATTTTTTATAGTTTTTTTATAGTTTTGTATAGTTTTTTGGTTAAAATTTGGTGAAAACTTTTGTGGTAAAATCTTGAACAAGGTTTTATTTTTTTCAAGGTTTATTTGCAACATTTTTTAAAAATGGCAGTAAAACAATTTTTCATGTGCCAAATAAATGGGAAACACACAATTGTTGGTGCTAGAATACCATTTTTATTTTCTGGGTACAATTTCAACATATTTTTAGTAATGACGTTAAATATAAAATAATGAGATTTTAAACACATAAAAATTCTAATAATTTGTATACATGTCATTTAACATATAATATCATGACACTAACAATCCCTAAAATTATAATTTTTTTCAACCATAATGTTAAAGATAAAATATATTTCACAATTTTTCACCCATAGAATTAACAAATATTAAATTTTCAACATATTTCAACCATGATATTATGAACAAATTATATGACTAAAATAACCCAATGAAACATAAATTATTTCTCCAAGTTATTGTTGCATTATGAATACTTTAGACAAATGAATTCATCATAATTAAAATATATAATCCAAAGAACATAAAAATGACTCATAACTTCATGTAAGATCATAGGGAAGTTAAAATATCATTTTCATTGCTCAATGCAAAAATTATTTATATCAATTGTCTTACACAATTATTCAAAATCACTAATACTTTCTTGCACACCATCATAATTCACATCTTCATATGAATGACTCGATACAGATGAAGATGTTCCATATTCTTCTCTTTCATCAACTAGTGCCCCATCTGAGTCAACATGCATGCCCACCATTTACGGTTTCAAAATTATTCTAGATCTACGACTGGGTTCAGTAGACTGCCATCTCAACACTATTTATTGTGATAGCAACCTCTTAAGAATCTCTATCGTCCTGGAGTGAAGAGTTCCTCTCTTTGTCAAATTGAAGTCATAAACAAGTATGCCAAATTCCTCAAATTTTAAAAGGTCTGTGTGGAGACGAATTATATGTCTACCCTTTATTTTTCTCTTTCCCCCAATTTTTTTATCAACTACAGTCTCTAGCTTGTAGACACCATTAAATGAGTGTTTTAATGGGTGTGTGTTCCTGGCATACCAATGTACTTAAACACCTGTAACATCTTCATTTTCTGTAATCGCCTTTAAAACCTTGGAAACCTAGAATGGATAGCCATGTGGATCTTCATGTGCTAATATTGCAATCATGTTTCCCTTAATATCCTGTACTGAACCCCTGTAAAGGTCTTACATGGTTTCACGTTGTGCACGAGATCTTCTGGAACCAATATACATTTATCTTTCCTCCACCTGTGTAGAATTAATATTACCGTGTGATTGTTGTTGTTCAAGAATGTTTGTTTCCTCCTGTTCATTTGATATATTTTGTGGCCAAATAAATGGAGTCTTCAAAAGCATATCTTCATTTGCTAGTCTTGAAAGGATATCACTTTGTTCATTGAAAAAGGACTCCCACCAAACTGAATCAGCAACATCAAAGTACTCATATGTATATCTAATGGTTTTTTTGATTTATTACATGCATTCAGAATAATCTATATCTCTCTTTTGCCTTTGTGCATTATGAACTTCACCAACTGATTGTAATAATAATATATTTGACACAGATATTGGCTGATCTGGAAAAACTTAAAAGATTCCAAACCTGATGATGACGCCCATTTTGCAGTAGTTGAATACTTGTTTCCCCATATAAGTATTTTTCCATAAATTTGTTTGATACGAAATTGATGTTGGAATCTAATGTCATTAATTTATTCAATGCATTTCTCCTCACCATGCGATCCGAGAATAAACATTCACATAACAACAGTTTCTTCTAACACATGAAAACTAGGCTCTAACATATATTATTTCTTAATACATTCAATTAATGATGGCAAGCTCCCGTTCTTATTTTAGAGAAGCACATGTACTACAAACCCCCATCCTTGTCTTATTAGGAATATGAACATTGTTGAATTCTCTCATCTATATCTGCACTAAATATTGATATGTAATAAAACGACCCTTTTCTTCAACACCTTCTGTATATTCCTTATATAAGTTGTAGATTTATCGTCTTGAGAAATTATCTAGAATATGTGTTGTAGCTCTATTTGGAAAACACTCTCCCTGTTTTGAAAAGAAGTTTTGCAAACATGACATTGCAGTGTTTTCTAGTGGCCCAAACTCTTGTTTATGACGAACTTCTGAATAATATGTAGGATCGTGTTTGCTAGTGGCCCAAACTCTCATTTATGATGAACTTCTGAATAATATGTAGGATCCTTTTCCAAATTATATTGGATTCTTGATAGACAAAAATTTCCAACTGAATGAATCATTTTGAAAGCCTTTCTACAGAGCAATAAAGACCCAATTTGATCATCATAACCTGCCAGTGTAGATTGCATGTACCCCACTAAATATGAATTTTGCATTCTTTTATTAATTGAAAAATATTTCTTCCTTTTCTCCAAAGAAAATTTGAAATCCATATGTTTCAAGAAATCCTTTTTACAATAGTCACCTGAAATGAGCTCACTGATAGAATTTCTTCTCGTGAGATATACTACTCTACCCCTTGTATAACTAAAACATCTTAGATTGATACAAAAAGGTCTACTCTCCTAGAAACAATATTTGTTGGCAACATCTCTATCATTTCATCATTCTTTGAACAATCATTTCCATGATCATTAGGAGGGATGCTATACTTACTATGATAATTTTCAATATAGTTAGGAAATTCACCACCAACATTGTTTGAAAAATATTCACTACCATCTTTGGTGGCATGAAAATTTTCAATACCATCATCTGTGGTTTTGAAACACTGAATTGGAGGATATTCTTCACCATATTTATCTTCCCCTTCATCATTATTGGTCTCGTATTCCATAGGATTAGGACTATGTGGAAATTGTGACTCTCGGTTTATTGGAAATTCTTCATCCTGACCTTCGTCACTGTTGCTCCCATAGTCCATATGATTAGGAGTAAGTGGAAATTGAGACTCCCAATTTATTGGAAATTATTCATCCTTCCCTTCATCATTGTTTCTCTCAAATTCCATAGGGTTAGGAGTAAGTGTAAAATGTGATGCTTTATCTACTGGAATTTTTTCATCCTGCCATTCATCACTATTGTTCTCATAATCCTTAGGATTAGGAGTAGGTGACAAATGTGACTCTCTATCCACTGAAATTTTTTCATCCTGCCATTCATCACTATTTCTTTCATAGTCCTTAGGATTAGGACTAAGTGGAAAATGTGACTCTCTATCCACTGGAAAATTTTCATCTTTCCATTCATCACTATTGGTCTCATATTCTTTAGGATTAGGTCTAAGTGGAAAATGTGACTCTCTATCCACTGAAATTTCTTCATCCGACCATTCATCACTATTTCTCTCATAATCCTTAGTATTAGGACTAAGTGGAAAATGTGACTCTCTATCTATTGAAAATTTTACATCCTACCATTCATCAATATTGGTCTCAAAGTCCTTGGGATTAGGATTAAGTGGAAATTGTGAGTCTCTAGTTTCTGGAAATTATTCATCTTGCCGTTCGTCATTGTTTCTCTCATAGTCCATAGGATTAGGAATAAATGAAAAATTTGACTCTCTATCCATTTCAAAATCTTCATCTTTCATTTTGTCACTACTTCTCTTATTATATTCATCAATATGAATAGATTTGTTACATGACGAAGATTTTGATGCTTCATAGAACGAAGCTTCAGTATTAGAGGAATCCATAACATTAAAACAAGAGATGTTGAATCATGCAAATGATCACTCTCCCAATGATAATATATAGCTGAAACAATGAAATTTCCCCTCCAAAATTTTTCGCCAAAACTTTTTTCTTGAAGTATGTCCCTCCAAATTTTATTTCTACAATTTATTTGAAAATTAGTTTCTAAAATATTATCTTAATATGGACCCTAATTTCAAATTAAATTCCCTACACTTTTTACTTTTAATATTGTTTTTCAAACTAAAATAATTTTAATTAAATTATATAACATTTACTTCATTATAAATTTTAATTTTTTTTATATTTATCATAGTTTTTATCCCACATTTACCCCGCCGAAAAGAAATTATGTTATTTCCACTTTATAATAAATTTTATTGTTACTATTCCATACATCACATCAATATTTCTCGTGGTTTGTTTAAAACCTTGGAACGATTTTCTAGAGCAGCAACATTGTCAATGGGAGATTCTCGCTTTTGAAAGGTTAGTTTTCCTTCTGTTATTCTGAAAATGAGTAAATCATTAAAATTAATGAGAGCCAAGTTCAAATATCACTTAGTAAATATTTTAAACCCTTATAAATTTACCAGCTTTTACCGTTAAATCTTTTTCGTAGGCACATCCAAATAATGATAGAAAACCAAATATATATTTTTATTATCTAAAATTAATAAAAAAAATTAACATGGATATTGTGGGTGGGCTCGCCTAGGGCAACACATGGCCGTTCTGACCAACCCTTGCGCAAGACTGGGGGCTGATTCTGAGAATTAGGATTGGCCCCCCTGCTTGCCCAAGGGGTCGGTGGGTGCACCGTGTTGAGGGCGGACACACCCATGAAACGACATCCGCCTGAGCCTAAGGGCGGCCTTAGGCGCCCTCGGGCTCAAGAAAATGCCGCCCTATGGGCGCGTCCTCCTGCTGCACAGGCATCGTGGGGCATCATGTTATGGTCGGATTGATGTTAGAAAGGAGAAGATCCATAAAAAAACAAAAACAAAAAAATGTCCAAGAATGTCTCCCTTCTAATTGATGATGAGGAGATTGTTTTGGTTCAAGAAAATATCATAACCAAAAGGAGGAAGAAACAAAAAAATAGATTTTTTCAGTTTAATAAAATATCATAACCAATAGGAGGAAGAAACAACAAAAAATCTCATTCTGAAAAAATCATGGACAACAGTGAAGGGCCTAGTGAAAACTCAAAAGGAAGCAGGGAAATCATTACACCAGGAGTTGATTTAAAGGATGGCATTATTAAGAAAAAAAAAATTCCATTCGACATCATTTGGTGAAGACAAATTTAATCGAGGATGGTTGGTCATTTCAACTTAATGCCATTCAAGTCTACAAGCTAGATGAAGGACATTTCAAATATCAAATTAGAAATACACACTTGTATGTTCACAATTTGAAAACAATGATGAGGTACAACCCTTTTTCACATGTGGTTGATTATGTTCTTCATGTTGATCCAAGTCAGGTTCCTAACAAATAATCATTTGACAAGTCAAAATGTTTTGAATACAAATATTATGTACTTGGGGGCAAGCATTCTGTAGAAGCTCAAAGGAAATTGATGGAGGAATATCCCAATAAATTGCATTTTGAAACAATGAAATGTATCATTTATGTTGGTTTAATAGATATAGAAGCAAATTTATTGGCATGGGATCATAATTCAGATAATGAGTACAATATTTCTATGAATTTTATCCAAAGGGTCATATTTATTGTTAGTGAATTTGAAGAAAAATGTGGTGGTGATAAGACAAAGGTTGATAATGCATTTCTAAAGGAATGTTGTAAGGAAATCGGTTATCAAATCGAAGAAAAAATAAGTTCAAAGGGTGGAAAAGTAAATTATGAAATATTCAGAGGTATGGATAAAATTTTCTGGTTGGAATTTAGAACTCGAAAGATTTGGGAATTGATTGTTCAGATTTTTGAGTTGTGGGAGAAAGTTGCATCAAAAGTCAGAAGGTCAAAAAGTCTAAACCATTGATATGTACAAGCAGTAAATCAGGTCCTGAAATAAAGCTCCTTCCAAATGATATTACTATCACACCTTGGAGACAAATGCAAGGAGTGAAGGATGAAAAACTTGTCAAAACAATATTATCTCGTGTAAAGTCAGGATAATTATCAATGGATGAAATATCTGAGGAATTTCTAAAGTAAATTTGTTATTTTTACTTATTTTTGGATTATAAGTTTCTGTTAAATATAATATATTTTGGTTGGTAGTATTTGTTATACATATCACTATATTAACATTGTTTACTTTATTTATTCAGTCACAAGGTTTATATGAGAATACAGGAACAAATGGTTAAATTATTGAATGAAGATAGTTGGGATGATGTTGTACGCAACTACCCAGATCCAAATTCTACATCAGTGATAAAAGATTTTTATCCTTCATTTAAAAGGGTATGTCATTCATACATTCATTTCTATTCATATATATATTATTTTTATTTTATAACTTATACATATATTTGTTTAATTTATTAAAGATGAATAAGGATGCAAATGGAGCACCGAATAGTTTCAGAACCTTTATTTAAAAAATTAAAATGGAAAGGATGAGAAAACAACATCTTAGTGATGTTGAACTTGATCCCAGTCTTAATCATTTCGTTTGTAATGCACTCCACACTATCCAATATCAAAAAATATGAGGTGATTGTGAAGACATTGCAAAACTCATACCTAAAAGGGATTATTCCGTAGTTATTGCAGATATTTCTCATGGTTTCAATATCCCAAACATTGAATATGATAGTGACCCTTAAAATTATCAAGCATTTAGTAAAGTGGTTACGGGATTTCTAAAATTCACAACATCACCATTTTGGAGATTTGTGAGATTTCATTCAGACACACAATTGGGGTTTTTATTATCAAGCTTCAAGGGAAAAGAAAAGTCAAGGATGCAACTTACATGGTAAGACATTGGAATTTGATACTTGATTATTGTTAAAAAAATCATTTATGTACAAGTTAATTGAAATTTTACCATTTTATGTTATAAGCAAAAGCCAAATATATTTGTGGCGGAAATAAACCAATTATAAGTTACTGTGATTTCATTCATGTTGAAAGCTGGACAAAGGATGATAGTTATAAGCCTATTATTTTCAATCAAGTAGATGGAAAAAATCATAGCCAAGTACTGGTCCATGATGTTGTTGTAAAAAAACTAACATATGAAGATAAAGAAGCAAAAGGAGAGATAGTTAACGTACATCAAAAATCACAGTCATTGATTAACTACCTTTTAGATTTATGTTCAAATGAAGGAGATTGGGTTTTGGATTTATTTTCAGGCTCTCGTAAATTTTATTATATAAAAATGAATTTCACTATTTTCTTTTTTAGATATTTTGTGTTAATAGTAATTTACAAAATTCTTTCTTTTGTACTTAATGATTAGGTACAACACTAGCATGTTGCTTACAAAAATGAATATATTGCATTTCCATTGAAAAAGACCTAGTACAATGCAAATTCTTCAACAAAGAATTAATGTTGTTCAATTTCTAACAGATGCAATGCAAGAAGTTTCTTTGAGAAAATGAGATTTTAGTGAATCCCGTGTGGCAAAAAAAGCAAAGGAACCTCAAGAACCATTAGATGGAATGATTGGAAAGGCATACTTTGGGATATTCGCATACATCAAAGATCCATCAGAAGAGGAAAATGATGAAACTGAAGCCAATAATGAAAATATTGTGGAAGAGGACAATAATGAAACTCTTGAAGATGAAGAGTTTGGGTTGCATGATATTATTGATTAAGTTTTAGTAAGCTTCCAAATGAAGCTCATTTTTTGTAACTATTAATAAGTTATACCTGTAATGTTTTGACTTTGACATTTTATGAAAATAAATAAATATTCAATTTTTGTTATTATATGTTTAGTATTTGTATAATGTGATTTTCACTTCATTTTTATGTGAATCATGTAAGTTTTGAAAAACATTGTAATTATTATTAACTTTTGACATAAAATTCACAAAAATTGCTAATTTTTATATTTGTTAATTTTTCCTATAAAAATATTTCATTTGACATGTCACTTTTAGCAAAAAAAAGACTCAAGATGTGTATTTTTTCAGTTATATCTATATTCAAAATGTGTTTTTTTATGTAAATTGTTAAAAATTCTTACTTTTTTAGAGACAATTATTTCATGTGCAATGAAATGTTATTTAACAATATATAATTAGATAGAAGATTGAAACTTTAAAATTTTGACCTTTTTTGTTTTTTTACACTGCCAAAAATCAAATATCTCACTACCAAAAATAATTTAAAAGAAAAACGAAAAAACAAATACTCGAAAAACACTTAAAAAATATGTAAGTGAAGAAGAAGAAGAAGACAAGAAACTAAAAAATTGTTAAAATTAGAAAATAATTATTAGCATTTACTAGATTCGAAAATTTTAAGTAAAAAATAAGTCTTCTAGAAAAAGGGGATGATGCTGACATCAACACTTTACAAAATCAACATAAAAATCACTAACATTTTAAAAATAATCTCTATACTTGGTAAATAAGAAAATTTAATGTGTTAAAAACATGTTAAGAAAAATTAAGAATATTCTGAATCAACACTTTTCAAAATCAGAATATTTTTTCCTATCTAAAAAAAGTGGGTACTCATTTCCATTCCCATTTCAAAGTTTACATTGTTTTTGTCACTATAACAAAAACACTAGCTATTTACACCACGTCTATGCCTATGAAATGCACGGGAATAATTGTTATGGCCGCCACTTTAACGAAGGTCGTCAATCTTATTTTCGCATACCATAAACTTATAATATTAAAAATAATAATAATAAACTATTTACATAGGAAAGTTAACGTTTTGTTTTGTATTTTTTTAATAAGAGGTTTTTTATAAATTTTAAAATAAACTCCGATAAAAGAAGGGAAAGTTTTTAAAGATTTTTATGTTTTTATTTGAAATTAAAGAAATATGTTTTAATTCTAAATTTAAGTTATATAATTAAATGTTTTTGAAGTCTTTAAAAATATTAACTCTATTTATATATTAGAAATAAGTTTTAAATAATAAAAAATTATAATTTCACTTAAAATTATATTATTTAATATTATTGAAAACAAAACATTAAAAAAATTGTAAACAAACTATAGATTAATCTTAACTATTGTCACACCAAAATACTTTTTTATTTAGAATTCAAATGTTTGGAAAAATATTTGATTTTCCATAAACAAATTATTAAGTAATGTTTCAAATGATATTAATATGTAATATCATTATTCCCCGATGGGGGTGCGTATTTCAAAGTATGTGGCAGATGCGTCTCATGTGTGAGCACAAGTGGCATGGGGTGGGGGGTGGATTTCCTAGTTCCTTCACTGTAGCAAACATTATGGGAGGTGTACAATCGACGTTAAGGCATAGTGTGTGAGTCATTACACCGTGTTGGAGTTCAGGAGTGGCGTATGGTTATTGTGCGGGAGGATGAAGGAACCTGGCATTTGTGTCTTTGCTCTGGTCTAGTGCTAGAATTATGGGTGGCCTGTGGGAGAAAGTAGAAGCACCGTTGGAGCTTTCTTGTCATTATCATATTGTGTGTGCTCATTCCAGGTGATTTCTGGTGTAGTGCATTGAGATGCATTTAGCTTCAAAGCATCTACGGTATTATATGCATTTGTAAGGTTTGGAGGATGGTGGAAAGAGTGCATTACCATGTTAATTACCTTTAGCTTATGGTAATTTTCGATGCTTGGGTTGGTAAAGGAAGTCGAAAGCAGCATAGTAGGAGGCTTCGTGGGTTGTGGCTAGGAATTTGTACCAATTTCCAATTTTTGGACTCTAGCAAGGTAATAACGATGTCTGGTGGCCCGACAGGTGTTCTCTGTGAGGATCATTTGGAGTTTCGTGGTCGTCGACCTAGTGGAAGTCGTGATCAACAACAGACAATGTTGTCATTTAGGGTGAGGTTTCAGTCTTCTTCTCTGCTTCCATAGCTTGTGTTTGTGTGGTGGGTGGCTTTCAAAATTGTGTTTGGTGTGATCGAGGTCTAGTTTTTTAGTGGTGGCAGTCTGTGGTATTCTGGGTTACCTGGTCCGTGGCTCCTGTGCACAATGTTCCTCCTATTCTGGGCAACATGAAGCCCCCTGTGTGGTGCGGGCATTCCTCCTTCCCAGCCATCCACGGCTCTGGGGTGAGGAGGACACAACAATTGTGGTCGTTGCATCTTGCCAGGGTGGCAAAGCCACTGGTCGTTCACATCTTACTGGTGTGGTGGTGCGTGGAGGTTGTAGAGGTGGAAAGTAGAGTTCTAGCGGGCGTGGAGGTGTGAGGGTCCATAAGTTGCAACGACGGGGTGATGGAAGACAACGCGGAATTGGGAATCGTGGGCCTAGATGTCAAGGAGTTGGAGCTAGTGTCACACAGGGAATCCAACATTGTTGCTTGGAAAACTGCTAGACAAATATCCATAGTATAATGGAACGAGTCGACACAATAGAGGGAGTCCATCGAGAGGAGCATGCTGAGCCGGTGGATGCACTATTTTCAGTGCTAAGTCAACGAGAGAGTGGTGGTGGTATGACGAGGCCAAAACCTTATAACAAAGAAAGTGGAAAAGTTGAAGACTTGGTTGGCACACTTCGAAGGGAACGTACAATTTAACTTCCATCCTCCGCCTCCTCCAAGAACAACCCTCGACAACCATGCTTCTATTATGTTGAATGACTAGTATGCTTTCTGGTGTTTTTTATGTTCTGTCTATATTTTGGTGCCTTTTTCCATGCCGTTTATGGACATTGTCCTTAGCTTTTTTTTTGTATTTGTGTCATCTAATGAAAATTTTAGTCAACAAACTCGGTCGGGGTGAGACCACATGTTTTCCCCATATGAATAGAACATTGACTTACAAAAAAAAATGTAAGATAATTATTAATGAAAAAATGATATTAATATGTATGATAATTATTAATGAAAAACTAAAAATGAGAGTTAGAAAAATAGAAAAAGCATTATTCAATAATTGCGTAGGTTAGTTTTCTTTTAATTTTATTCAAAAAAAAAATAGAATTTGGTGGAATTACAAGTTGTATAATCCATGTACTTTAAATATTTTATACATTTCTCATAACATCAAATTTATTATTCTTTAAAAATAAATTATATAATACAAAATTACATTAAAAACAAATTAAATTAATCAAATAAATTTTAAAAAACACAGAATATATAAAATAATTTATGCCTAATAATCCTAATTTATATTAAAAAAAAAAGCAATCTGCAAAATAATTTATACATAATCTATACTTTCATATATGTACACTTCAAAATGTGCATATAGGATCTAAAAGAACTAACAAGTTCAAGGCAAGTAAATTTCTTTCCCTTTGTAATTCAAATCTTTAAAACATTCGAACATTTTGCTCAAAATACTTCGCATTGCCTACCTCATAGGAAAAAACCGATATTAGCACGTATGTACATATTCATTATCGATGAAATTGCAGAAAATATCCAGCTCCATATTGTCATCAAACAAGAGCATCCTCGATCACTCAAACAATGTTCCTCATGTTGTAAGCGTAATTTTCCAAGGAGTTCCTGGCCTCCACTTTCTTCCTGTGCTCTGCGCCCTTAGACCTGTATTTCTCAGTTGAAAGAAATGGCTAAAATGACACAATTACAGAAACATAGTCATATATTATGCACAAATGGTGTATGTGCACACACACTCACACACACAGATTACAATCAAATTACTCTATTAAATAGAGTTTCTGAGATCCAACTTATTCCTAATTTAGAGAGAGAGGTTGAGAGAATTTCTCAACCATCACAAACCAACTTCTTAAATATGGAATGTAAGCATTAACTCCAACATCCCCCCTTAATGATTACATTACATGAAAATAACAAAATAATCAAGCTTATCAGTAGATGCTCTATCAAGTTGCCTCATAACCCTCGGAAAGGTGTAGTTGGCAAGTTGGATTCCCGAGTTCCCTTCCTCAACTCCCGAATCAAGGACCTCCCGAAGTCAATTACTGGACAACATCCCAATCTATCGCATAACCTCATTAGGAAACCACTTCCATGTCTACCACTAATGAGGGATCCTTCCCTAGATCTGCAACTGCCATACTATCTGGACAACCATCCATATTGAGCCTTACTGCCACTTGATCTTTAAGTACTGGCATCAGACACATAGTTGAACTGCTGGTTATTCTTAAAAAAGTTTAACAGGTTCACTCTCTTCATTGAATTCATCATCAGAATTCAATTGGTATTCATCTGTGGTTATATTTGCCGATTCTTTCCCTTTTAACACATCACTAGCACGACTTCTGCAATTCCACGCTGTATGCCCAATTTTCCTGCAATAGTAGCATTCAATGTCACCTTTGTTTGCATTTTTCTTTCTCATCCTTGACTTTGTCCACAAGGCATTTTCTACATGAGAGTTCTCTTCTGCATCCTCCGGTTTCAGTCGCTTTTCCTCCCCGAGAAGTGCTGCAATTGTCTCTTGCAATGTTTGTGTAGACATTTGACTCAAAGTGAAAACAACATTACTATAACTTGAAGGAAGACTATTTAATAATATAGCTTTAGCATCTTCATCCTCCACCTTAGTCCCAGCTTCACTTAATTGTCTTAAAAGAGACATTAAATTATTTACATGACTGGACATAGATGTCTCCTCATTCATTTTCAGACTAAATAATTGCAGCTTTATGGAAAATTTTGCATTTGTAGATTTTACACCAAACAATTGAGCCAAATGTTCCCATATTTCCTTTGATGTTTTAGTAAGATCTAAATGATGTAATTGCGAATCAGAAAGAGCAAGTCCAATAATAGACTTAGCTTTGTCATCTCTATTTTTCCATTCAAGTAACTCTTTGGCATCTGTAGGTGCTGCTTCTGAACCATTCACTATTCCCCACAAGTTTTTATTCATTAATTGCAGTTTTATTTTTTACTTTCCGTGAGGGAAAATTCAAACCACTGAATTTGTCTAACACCATAAACTCCATGATAAAATAAGACAAAATAAAATGCCTTCTCTAAAATGGCGAGAAAATCGTGTTGACCTTAAAATCAAGCACCAGGTATGGCACAATATCTTTCAACATCGACTGGTCGCCTCCAATTCTGTATGACAGAACTACTTAGCGGCCAGTCAGTTTAAAACACGTCGCTGCATTAGTTCTTCGAACCAGTTGCTACTCAACATTCTGAGTAATGGGGTTCTTGCGAGTTACAAGAGCACTGCGTTGTTTATGTGATTTGCTCGTCCATCTGAGGTCACTGGTAATTTTATGATCCAGTTTCAATGTAGTTAATGTCCGCACAATGTTTCACCCTACAGCGATTGGCCTTAAAGAAGGAAACGACACGCTGCAAAACATGGGCTACTTGTGAATCTAAAAAATATCCCAAAAACTACAAAACAACCAGGAACGCAGAAGTTCACAAACCAAAACATGGGCTTATTCCATGTTTACAACTTCATAACTTGCACATATACACTCCGGCTGAGTCAACATAGGAAGGGCTCCCAAACCCGTGCATCCCAACAATCTTCCCTACTAGTGGTTCCGTCTCAAAGTGGGCAAGGATTTCACAATAACAAAGTATGAAACCAATGCCAAATAGGACCATAATAGCCACTAATTTTAGTGACAAATTCTTCAGGATAGTTCATATCGTAAACTATTTTAGTACAGCCATCGCCTCCATGATGAATTCCCCGGAAATCTCGATCCTTCACAGTGATATCTCCTTCGACACCAAAGACTTAGACTCACACCACACAAGCCATTATGTGCTCTGATACCATGAAAGAAATGGTTAAAATGACACAATTACAGAAACATAGTCATATATTATGCACAAATGTTGTATGTGCACACACACTCACATACACGGATTACAATCAGATTACTCTATTAAATAGAGTTTATGTGATCCAACTTATTCCTAATTTAGAGAGAGAGGTTGAGAGAGTTTCTCAACCATCACAAACCAACTTCTTAAATATGGAATGTAAGCACTAAATCCAACATCAGTAGCATGAAACATCTTCTCACTCTCCTCCTTACTCAATCTACCCTTCTCATTTACGATGATGATCTTTCTAAAAATTCCTAGATTACAGTTTCAGAAGATTAAAATCTCCTCCTTAGTCAATCTACCCTTCTCATTTACGATGGTGATTTTTTTGAAAATTCCTAGATTACACTTTCAGAAGATTCCTTTAGATACTTAAAGCATATTCATACCATCCTAAATATTTCTCACTTGAAGTTTGTAATTTCAAAACCCACCCCTTCATCAAATTGGGCAGTTTCAACAACTAGAATGAGCTTTTTGACAATTTAAATGAAGAAATTTAAAGAGTGAGAGATATTTTTAATAGTATAATATGGAAATTATCTTGTGATATATAAAAATTTGATTTTCATGAATTTTCATTCCTACTCATGAGGGTGTTATAAACATGCTTTAGAGTATCATGATTATACGCTAAGCACTTAATTTTGAGGGAGCCTCCTCCATCTCCATGTGTACATCACTATTCTGCAAGCTATATAATATCGAAAAATAATCTCATGATTGAAAATATGTAGGTAAAATTCCGCTCATATCTAGGAGAGTGGTATGAATATGCTTTAGAGCACTAAACCTCTAAGTTAATCCCAATAATTAGCCAACCAAAGTCTAGTAGGAAACTTATGACTTGGAAATGATCAAGATGTCTACAAACACATCTACAAAGAGATACCACTAAAAAATTAAGTCTACCTTCCTTTCACAACAGACCAACATGTAATTTGATAGAAAAACACCATCATTGAAACCACTGGAACTATAAACTTTAACTTTGCCTAGAGCATAACCCATCCCTAAAATGAGATAAATTCATGATTATTTATTTATATTTTCTAATATATATATATATATTATTTCTATCAAATAATTATTAAGTTTAATTTAATTATGAAAATAAATTTATAAATTTGTTAATCCATTTGATTTAGTAAAATTGTTTGTTGAATTTGGTTTGTTTTTTTGTTTTTAAATGAAGTTCTATCTCCATATATCAAGCCTCTATTCACCACCTCAATTCCCAAGTGGATTCGACGATATGACAACACTTATCTTCAACATGACAACCACTTTTAGTAAAGAAAATGATTTTTAATATATATTCATACCCGACCGGTTAACTAAGGATTAGTCTGATTTAATACACCGAATGAATTAATAGGAAGTACTCCATGAAAGTGAAAAAATATCATATCAAAGTGATTCATGCTTAGGGGGCTTTCCAAAAATATCATTCCCCCTTTATGTTATCCTAAGTAACCTTTTCGACTACCCTAAGCAACTTGAAGATTGAATTCTAATCTGATTGTGGTAGGCATAGAAGATTGAAATTAAATCAGGTATCCTTCACCTAAATTCATCTTCTATGGCCTTGCAATATTGAAATTCCAATTATGTGGACAACAATCTCGTTACAAGTTGTGTTAGAATGTGAAAATGGCTCTTGGAATTTTGAAAGTAGCTTCCAAACTTGGTACTGGTCGAATAATTTCAAAGTGTGTTCAATAGTTAGAAATAGTTCCCTCGGAGGAACATGAAGAGGAAGAAAATATAATAACCCTTCCAACCCCTCACAAACAAATTTTTTAATGATAAAATTCCTTACCAAATGGATAATGATCTCTTCCAAAGCATAGAATATGTGCTCATTTTCTTGGTTCTGGCAGTGCCTTCTAGTGATTAGGCTAAAATTCAGGCTGACTGGCTTAAAACATAACAAGCAAGATACCCATATTTAAGTGAAGCTTTTGAAGTGTGATGGTGTAGATCCAATGTAGCAATAAATAGATTATATTTGGGTCTAATTGACGTTAGTACCAACAATACCTCTATTCTTACCGATTTTGGCCATTAATATAATTGGCTTAAACAAAGCAATCAAGACATCTAGATTTAAGTGAAGCTTTTGAAGTGGGGTGTTAGAGGTGCAAGGAATCAAAGATGAAACTAACTTTGTATATGAATGGCGTTAGTAGTACCTCCATAGTGTGAAATATTAGTCATTAATATATTGTAAAATTGTAATTCCTTTGCACATGTATCTCATGTTGTAATGTATATTTCATAGTCTTACTGTTACTCTAATACTTTAGCTCAGACATGTTATATTTGATGCGATTAACCTCCTTGGTGATAGTAATACAAGTTTATTAAAAAAACTTACATTCAACTAAAAAAACGAATTGTTGCAATCCTCATAAGCTCTAAATGATATTAAGGAAATCCTTGCAAATAATAATTATGATATTATATTCACTTTGTTTTGGAATAAATAAATAATTTGACGAATCAACACTGTCAATGCAGTGTCCCTACCATAACTTCAAAAATTATATTGACCGACTTTCAATAATCATGCACTCAATCCTAGACTTATTGATAACACTTTAGCATTGACTCATACATAACCAAAAGGAAAAATAGCATTTCTAGAGGCATTTACTCATCCAAATGCACATAATAGTATACTGTCATATTTATCCACAATAATTTCCCAACTTCTAAACCATGTCGCCTGCATGAACCCTCACACAAATTAAGACATAAGTAAAGCTATCATGCAATTTTCCTTATATGGATTTAGAACCACAAAATCAAACATTCAAATCATCATACATTACGCTTATCAGAATTAAAGGGAAATAAGCCTAAAAAAGAGAATTATACGAGTTTGGAAGGTCTTGTTTAGTGGTCCAAATGTATAGACGAAAGCTTTTTGGCTTTCCCATAGACGAATATTGCGACGAGAGATGAGAGTTGGGTTGCTTTCCTTGTGTTTTCTGGACTTCAAAGTACTCACCTGATAGGCTCTGGGGAGTAAATCTAGATTCATGAATAGTGGGACTATAACTTGCCTTATTACTTTCCTTCCATTGAGGTCAGGTAAGGTCTTAATATAAGATAATGGAAGTCACGTAAAGTTAGGCCTTCAATTTCAATGGGTTCTTATCTCTGCTACTGACTATTATCGATGTGGAAGAATTAGTGAATCTAACCTCATAACTAATCCATTTCTCATATAAAAGGAAATTATTTAAGCCATACCATCATACTACTAAAGAGGTAGCTTCAAACAAGGTTGGTAAATCTCAAGCAAGCCCAAAAATTATAGATAAGTGGCAAGGATGGTAAAGCACCAGCAAGGTTGATAAGACACAAGAAATAAAGCACAAGCAAGCCCAAAATATTGATATAGTGGCAACTCTGGAAAATTTCAAGCAAGGCTAGTAAAGAAAAAGAGCCCCTAACCTTCTTGATCCTGACCCTAACAGTAGAATAATAATACAAGAAAAGAAAATATTCCCTCAACTGTCTATTGATCTTGACTCTGGCTTAGCCCAAAATTGTATCACTCCTTCTAATGAGCGAACCAAACATGTACATTACAAAATTCCATGTACTACCTTGGGGTTTTTAATTCCATGCCATACATTCAATTTAATAAAAATCACTTGTGTCTCGCATCCATCAAGTTATATTCCCAACAAGATATGGATCATGCACATAACTAAGAAAGACACTAAAAGGTATTGTTGAAATACAACAATCTCGTAATCCATAGTCTACAGAAGTCATCCATTGCATGAGAATATAGTCCATAATATATATTAACAACAATATACTCGCTACACTTAAGATATTTCAAACAAGTTCTTCTACAAGTATGAGCCCACAAGTACTTCTGGATAGATTCCAAAATAGGGTACATTCCTTCAAAGGAAACAAGTACTAGTCATAAATATTTCTATAATTCATAATGATAAAAATAAAAACCAACATTCAGTAATGAATGATTGACAAAAAATCATATGCGCTTACTTACAGTTGAACAAATTTTGGTAGTAGATGAAGTGGTGCCATCCAAGTCGTACACATATCCAACCAACATTTGTGTCAACCTAATGTCATAAATATGATATCTTTAATATCTTTAACAATATTTCTAAAAGTTAACATAATTTTTTATCCCATTTGTAAAATAACTCTAGATTGTATATTGAAATCTACATTTTACTAGTCGAGCATGTTGCCCAAAGTTGCATATTTCTTTTATAACATCACATGGATTGTCATAGGTTATGCGCACTGTGAAAAATAGCTAATAAAACAACAGGCCTCTGAGAAGTTTCATGAAAAGTTGTTGAATGTCAATTATGTGATGCGCTTAATTTTAATTTGTGACATTTTACCAAAAAAAACAGTTGTAACGAAATTAGTTGAAAACAATCATATGTTTTCTTTAGAAAGAACTTTATGAAATGTTATTATTCTTGGAGAAATAGTTTACAACATTCAAACCTAGCTCGGTTTACAATGTATATGGCATGCGGTTCTAAATATGATGCTTGAATCATCTCTCATAAGATGGAAATACATTCAACGTTTCATTGGTTGCTATATGTAGAATGAATTTCTTATGTTGTGGATGAACGCGACACCTTACAATGAGAGAATTTAGTAATGGGAGATGAGATATAATCACTAGTTGGTCTAGTTTAATCCTCATAATAATGCACCTATATGATCGTTGATGAGATAAAATAACTAGTTGGTTTTGTTTTATCCTCATAATAATGTACCTGTATGAAACACAATATATAGTTTCTCATATTAGTGATTTTTAGGAAGGTAGATTACCCATGCAAATATTGGACAAATGAAAGTATAAAACAATGAAAATGAACAACACTGAATATAATGGAAGTTACATTGACTCCTACGACTTTTAATTTTTTCTTCATCCTTGACCCAAACTTGTCCTTGCCAATGCACCTAATGTAGCGTGTTGCACGACAACTCGATACCCCAGCCTTGTCTTCGCAAAGCCTCCAACAAAGAAAAAAAATGACTATCAACCAAATGACCTCATTTTTGAAGGTTGAATGCTGCAAAAAGCATGTGAGTTGAAGTTATAATTGTGAGGGTGAGGCCAAGAGATTCCCATGCCCCCACCAACAAAGGGCTAAGATCGTTGCTCGCAATGGTAGAGATAAAATTGGAGAGCAATTTCTAGGCTTGGGGTTACCTCCACCATCGTAGGGACTAGGAATCAGATACTGTGAATGATCAAGGGAACGGGCATTACGCCATGCTTCTATAACTCAAATAATAAGAAATAATAATTGAAACTGTAAATAAATAAATTAAAGAAAAAAAATTTAAATAATAAGCATATAAAAATTTATAAAACATATAGGGTATACACTCTAGGCTTTCATGTAGCCCAAATGCTCTTGCCCCTACTCAAGCATCATTAGAAAGCTAACCCAAGTCGATAAAAAATCTCACCTAGGTCGATCATTCGCATCATATGGCTTTTAGACCAAGGATTGTGTACGATGAAGTTGCACTCATTTTTGATTTTTAATTTGATGTTCTTGTTTCGATATGCACCTGGAAGGTATGAATCCCGCATTTAGATATTCACATGGAAGGTATGAATCTGGTTCTTTTTAAATATATTAAATTTATTCAAGAGAAACCACACACTAGTACATATGGTCAATTTTTCGACACTTTAGTTCCGACAGTTTTGACTTATTGTCGGAAAGTTCCCCAATTTTTATCAAATTTTTAATCCCGCCACGCAGTGTCTCTCTTGCGACATCGATGGCGACGTTGTCGCTCTTGTGACACTACGAAAAAGCGTCGCTATTGAGACGCACCTGGCTAGGGTGTCGCAATAGTGACAGTAATAGAAGATGATGCCGCTATAGCGACGTTCATGTTATGTGCATCGGTATACCGATGGATATGAAAGTACTGTTGTGGAATGGTCACTTTCCCTTTGAAAAATTCAAAATTGACTTGGTCAACTAACGTCGCAATAGCGGCGATTTATTTTAAATATATAGGTCGCGTTGTAAAGATGTTTTCCGACAACTTTGCTATAATAGCGAAAATTTTTATTGTAGTAGCGATGGTTCAGAAAGGGTATACGGTATTTAGTCTAGTAAAAACGCATAATTTTTTTCTTTATAGGATAATTTGCGTCAATGGCAGAAAACATTAGAGGTGGAAAGAAAATTTAAGAGGGTGAAAGGGGTGATGGTAAATTTTATTTCCCTTGAAACAAATGTTGTTTGAGAAGTAATGTTAGAGTTTTAATAGCAACAACAACAAAACATTGTAAGAAATATGGGCACATTGATGGTGGATCGAATGACTATCATCCCGTGGTAATTAATTAGCAATATATATATTATCTATCTTCATTTTCATTATATAGTAAAATTTTATATTGTTTTAATATTTGTTATATACACACTAATTTTTAATGATTTTTTTTAAATTTTATAAAGGCACAATTGCCCCCCAACTTTTTGTAGAACCAACTTCCACAGCTAAATAGTAGTATATTAGATGATGTTGCACCACAAGAGAATATTGCAACAAATAGTAGTACTGGAAATGATGTTGTACAAGTTAAAGAACATGAATAAAATGATGAAGATGATGCTAATGATCCCATGGAGGTAGATGATGACAATAATGACACAATTCACAATGATGGGACAAATCAAATGCTCCAAGACTTGCATGGTGAGTCAGATGATGATGGTGGAGATAGTGATGGTGTTTATGATGTACCTCTGATTGAAACATCAAATGAACAACTTTTAGAACACTCAAATGCAACTCTTCTCTCTGCTATATTATTGTTGGTGAACTTAAAGGTTATGAATAATTTGTCGAACGGATGTATGACACAGATCCTAAGGTATGCAATATGTATATATGATCACATATATGTAAATGTTGATTATTTTCCATTTTTTTAGTTGTAAAAAATGTGTAAAATAATAATTCAATACTTATATATGATTAATAATCTTTACATTAACTAGTTTTTGTTTATGTTATAGATTGTTGGGTGATTTTGTGTTACCATCGCCAAATACTTTACCTCGCACACATCGAGATTTACGTGCTATTATGAAAGAATTTGGAATGGAATATAACACTATAGATGCATGTCCTAAAGATGATATTATATATTACAGAGAGCATGCGTCAAAAACATAATGTCTGAAATGTGGTACCAATAGATATCGACCGATCATATAACAAAAAAGGTGCCTCAAAAGGTTCTTCATCATATTCCCATAATTTCGCTTTTGCAGCAAATGTTCAGGTGTAAGAGCATAACACAGTTTATGGATTACCATTCAAATAATATAAGTGGAGATGGTGTTCTTCAAATGCCTGCAGATGGTTCCGAATTTAGGGAAATCGAGGAAAAATATGTAGATTTTAAAAATGAACCTCATAATTTCATGCTTTCATTGGTAGTTTATGGTGTTAATCCATTCGGAGAGACTAGATCTATTTACTCAATGTTGCATATTTTCGTTATCAACAATAACATTCCTTCTTGGATCTCAATAAAGAGGGAGCACATAATGTTGACTATGATTATTCTAGGTATTTGATACAATATTTTTTTAAATGTAACATTTTCATTTGTCTCATTGTTTGCATAATATATTTTATTTATTTACTTATATATATATATATATATATATATATATATATATATATATATATGTAGTAATTATCTACTGTAATTTTTAACAATTAGGTAAGTACCAGGTCAAAGATATGAATGTATATATCGAGCCTCTTATCAATGAGCTAATAAAGTTATGGCATGGCATCACTATATATGACATCAATAAACCGATCAAGCAGAAGAGATTTCAATGTTGTGGAATACTTGTATGGACAATTCATGATGCCCCAGGATTAACACATTTTTGTGGTATGTAATATTTCGTTGCACTTTAATATAATATATAATTATTTAAATTATATATGCCATATTGCATGTTTTTAAAATTATCTCATTGTATAATTGTCATTGATCCATGAATTCATCTATCACAGTCTTCCGTTTTCGGGTAGATTTGCATGTCTAGTTTGTGGTCCTAAGATGAATTATCGGCTATTCTCTAGATTTAGAAGATGGTGTTTGATAAGTATAGGCACTTCCTCTCTAGGAACCATAAGTAGTAGTACTCCATTAAATATCTTTTTCAATGATAAAGAAGAAACTAGGGATTAAAACCACAAAGAATGACACCTATTGTGGAAGTTGACTATTAAGGTAATTAATAATATATATATATATATATATATATATATATATTAATTGTTTATGTAGTGTTTTGAATTTTTGTTTTAATTATTGAATTTATTTTATTGTATTTGATAATTATTGTTCTGATTTATTTTATTATTTAATATCAAGGTCGTCGTCGTGAAGGTACTAATATTGTACTTCCACCTAGAATGAAATGTTATACTTCTCAATTCACGAGATTTCCCTACTATGAGGACCTAAAAATAGCTCATTTATTTGATACAATCCATATCAGGAAGAACGTGACAGAAACGTTATGGCTAATCATAGATGGTGCGCATGATAGAGATAAAATTGACGAAATTTATGCTGACATTGAGAAATTGAATCATGCAATGAAAAGTGTGTTCGACCAATCAAATAACAATGGAGGACGAAATTTTAATAATATTACATGGTTATTAACAGAGAAACAAAGAAATGATGTAAAAGAGGTCGTTAAAAGAATTAAATTTCCAACAAGTTTTACTTCAAACATAAATAATATCTTAACAAAGAAAGGTGACTTCGGTGAGGTGAAAACACATGATTGGCATGCCTTCGTTAAGGTAATTTTTTTGGTATACATTTTTGTATATTATTGCTTGAATACATATTTTATTTTTTATTTTTTTCTATTTAATTTGGAAACCAATAACGATTCATTTTTTATTGTTATAGTATGTTCTACATGTATCTCTCCCAAATGACTTCGGCAACAATTTCAAACAAGTTAAATATGGTCTTGGTAAATACATGAGATAAGTAGTTTTGATTCATACACAAAATCTCGATACAATTTGTTGTTGTACTTAATTACATGATGTGTTAATTTAATTGTAATGTAATATATATTATGTTTCGTTGAAATAACCTTGTGTAATGATTTTCAGATGGTTGTCATTGAAAGAAATCCATCAAGATGAAATAAAGTATTGGAAGAGATAAATTCATCGGCTAATGTGTGAAATGCAAAAGTATCTACCTCCAAAATTTTTCAATGCATAAGAACACTACTTGATACACCAAGTTGAGGTTATTGAAATGTGTGGACCAGTACACACAAGGTCAATGTGGATGGTGGAGAGGCACTTGAAATCCTTGAAGGCTTTGGTTAGACAAGGAGCACATCCTGAGGGTTCTATGGTGGAGGGATATGTGGTATATGAATCCATGGTGTATATTAGTCAGTATCTTACTATATTAGTTGTTCCAGCTATGGATGTTGTGGATTGCATTTGGGATGTGAACTCCATCAAAAAAAATGAAGGGGAGAACTTGTTGGGAAAAGATAGAATGAAGAAAGTGAGAGGTAAAAGATTTATTATATATAATACATATAATGTTTCATTTTTTACACCATGTATATGATCATAATAATTTAACTCTTATTCTTTCATAATTTATTAATTAATATAATTTACCATGGTTATAAGTTATATTTGATACTGGTTAATTATTGTTTTTTTATTCAGACGCTCAAGATTATTAGGCACTACTTTTATACATTGCAAACCATCTCGAGTGGATGGGTGAATGGATTGAAAGATGTAAAGAACGTAATGACAGTAGGTTATCATGGCAACTACTGTCTGAGTTGGTTATAGAAGTTTATCGTAGTGGATATGGAAATGTTACAGACATAGAAATTGATTTAGCATATTGTTTGAAAGATAGAAAGGTAAGAAATTAATTCACCTATTTTATTCAGTACTTATTTTATATTGTATTTATAATGTGACAACAGGTTTTATTTTTTAGATAATTTTCAAGCTGTGTAAATTCTATGATTAATTATTAATTGAGAATGCATCTTTTTCATGTTTAGCATATTGCAGATGAAACACCACAAGGCTATGTGGCGCTATGGTCGTAAATTTCATATCAAACATTTGGATGATAACAGGAAAAATTCTAATAGTGGGATAGCTGCAGTATTCCAGGTCACTAATGATTCCTCCAGGAGTGGCACACATCCTCGAGATTCTGAAAATAAATATTATGGGTTTTTAGGTGATATAGTTGAGTGTGACTTTAATTCCTTCAAATTAGTTTTTTTCGACGTAAAATGGTATAGGCTACGAATGAATGTATGTGATGATGACATAACTCTTATTCAACATGAAAATGGATTTCCAATGGTTAAAACATTGCAGTTTGAAACAGGAAAAGATCCCTATGTTTTTCCAAGCCAATGTGAACAGGTATTTTACTCAGAGGTTCCAGGTGAGAATGGATGTTCATTTGCTATTAGATATGATCAAAAAGGAAGTCCAGTAGAGTATATTGTAGAGGAAGAAGATGATATTGATCAAGAAGAATATGATGCAGTGGAAAATGAGTAGGGAGATACATTGAAAGGCGAAGAAGATAGAGAAGATGAACCATGTGTAGGAGACGATGCAAAAGTTATTGATGATGATGTCGATGAGGATATTTTTGAAAATGACATAATTGATGATGATGTCGATGAGGATATTTTTGAAAATGACATAATTGATGATGATGTCGATGAGGATATTTTTGAAAATGACATAATTGATGATGATAATGACATGGTCGATCGTTTCAAAACCGTTTCTAAATTAGATGTTGGTATAGATGTCGATCAGTTGGATGAATATCAAGAAGATGCAGAAGAAGAATGATACAGAAATTGTGTTCGAGTATGAGCTGGTATGTTATAACTTTATATTTTAATACGTATGAATTATTTTATTTAAATAATCTACTAACTATGTGGGGTTATTACATGTTTTTTATTATGCCAAACCAAAAAATAATGGCCATACTAGTGTACAGGCTAAACTAAAATTATGTTTTTATACAAACACGTGAAAATTTTGTTTACGGCCTTAATTAATTTTTGGTTTGTTCATATTCTATTTCATATGTTGGTATTGGGGAAATGAGAGTGATGTGATGGGGATGGGAGGGGCCATATGAGATCCACCTTCATGTGGTTGGCCCTGTTCAGTAGAGAATAAATTATTCTTGAAACCAAGAGAAGCTCATTCATCTTTATATGCATCATCGTAAATGTCATCATTGTTCTCAGATTACTGTAGCACCAAAATTGTTGAAATTTTTAGAAAATATTAGGTCAATTATGACATGATATTGCCATGCACCATTATCTTTATAGGCCAAGAGTGACTTGTGAATGGGGCCAACGTTTATTTTTTTTCAAATTGTTACTATATGCACTAAAATTTGACATGGACAGACTCCTCGCATGCCTTGACGATATAGGATCTGGGTTTCTAGACTCAAAGATGACTCTCAAACCCATGATTATAAATATATAATTAGTTGATCCTTTAGTTGCATCATTAATTAATCCTAATTAACCGAGTAGTGAGACATTAAAAATGCCTAATTAATCATGAAATTAAACAAAGATGGATATGACAGGGAAGCCTCTAAACCCCTCACCCATTTAACTCCCTAAAACCTAAACCTCTAACCCCTTAAACCATAATTCCCAACCCCTAACCCATTTAACCCCCTAAACCCCTAAGTGGACCGGGTGGTAGGATTACAACAACGGGATCTGGTGGGTAAGTGGTTTTATCTGCGAATGGATGGTTCTTAGATGGTGTCCTGGGTTAAAGTAAATTAGTACCCTATTCTTAAGTACTCTCATCTTTTCAACATTTTATACAATCATGGTTATGCTTCCACTTTATTAAAAATGGAAATGTTGCGAAGATTTTGGGATCATATTGGGTTCATGGTTTTGCTTTCCTCTCTTTACATCACTGACATGTGGGATTTGAACCATACCTGGAATTACCATGAAAGAAATTGGTTTCAAGCTAAACTCCATGGTTTACCGTTCGCATTATGGTCCCGTGAATCATTAATGATGTTCGAAAATTCCCTTGGTAAACTTTATTTCTTGGTGGAAGCAAGTCTGTTATAGAGAGATAAAGATATCACATGGATTTTGGAGGAGGTGGATTTCATTAATGTCCTTCATGCAAAGGTGGAGCTCAATTAGGGTGGCTTCTCTATTAGGTAACGAATTGACTATTGATTCATGTGAGGGCGACCATGTCGAAAATGCTAAATTGCGACCACCTGCGTGCCTTGTGCAAAAATTCATGTGGCCTGTTTTCTGTTTGCTCCCTGGTGCCTTTGTTCTGTCGGGTCAGGTCGTTAGAGGGTGGTTGTGTCAAAAATGCTAAGTTGTGACCACCTATGTGCCTTGTGCACATTTGTGTGGCCCATTTTCTGTTTCCTCCCTCCTGCCTTCGTTTGGGCAGGTCGGGTCAGATTGTGCAGGGTGAGGGCACCCGAGGAAACGCGTTTGTGTGGGTTGGGTCAGGTCAGGTCTTATGAGGGCACTCAAGGAAACACATTCGGGCGGGTCGAGTTGGGTTGTTCCATGTGAGGGCACTCGATGAAACGCATTTAGGCGGGTCGATTCAGTTCAGGTCGTGTGAGGACGCCCAAGGTAACACATTCGGGTGGGCTGGGTCAGTTTGGGTCGGGTCATGTGAGGGCGCCCAAGGAAACGCCTTGGTGTGGATCGGGTTGGGTTGTGTGAGGGCACCTAAGGAAACGCGTTCGGGCAGGTCAGGTCAAGTCGTGTTGTGTGAGGGCACCCAAGGAAACATGTTCGGGTAGGTCGGGTTGGATTGTGTGAGGGCACCCAGGGAAGTGCGTTTAGGTGGGTCGGGTCGAGTCGGGTCCTGTGAGGGCACCCAGGGAAACGCGTTCGGGCGGGTCAGGTCGGGTCATTTGAGGGTGGCAGTATAAAAAATGTTGAGTTGTGACCGCCCGTGTTCCTTGTACATGTTTATGCGATCCGTTTTCTGTTTTCTCCCTCGTGCCTTCGTTCAAGCGGATCGGGTCAGGTCGTGTGAGGGCACCATAGGAAACATATTCAGGTTAGATGGTTTGAGGGAGGCCGTATCAAAAATTCTAAGTTGTGACCACCTGTGTGCCTTGTGCACGTTCGTGGGATCCATTTTCTGGTTGCTCCATCATGCCTTCAACATTCGTGTGGGTCGAGTCGGGTCGGGTTGTGTGATGGTGCCCAAGGAAACACGTTCGGGTCAGGTCGGTTCGGGTCGTGCAATGTGAGGGCGCCCAAGGAAACACTTTCGTGTAGGTCGAGTCGGGTTGGGTTGGGTTGGGTCGTGTGAGGGCACCCAAGGAACACATCTGGGTTAGGTCGTGTTGGGTTGTGTGAGGGTGCCCAAGGAAACACGTTTGGGCAGGTCGAGTGCATCGAGTCAAGTCAGATAGTTCTGTGTGAGTCCGCCCAAGGAAAATTGTTCGAGCAGGTCGGGTCGGGTCATTTCGTGTGAGTGAGCACAAGGAAATGCATTCAGGTGGGTCGGGTCGAGTCGTGTCATGTGAGCGTGCCCAAGAAAACGCATTTGGGCCGGTTGAGTTGGGTCGGGTCAGGTCGTGTGAGGGTGGCCGTATAAAAAATTCTAAGTTGTGATTGCTTATGTGCCTTATGCATGTTTGTACGATCTGTGTCATGTGAGGACGCCAAAGGAAACACATTCAAGTTAGATCATGTGAGCGAGGCCATATCAAAAATGCTAAATTGTGATCGCCCGTGTGCCTTGTGCACGTCTGTGTGACCTTTTTACGATATTCTCCCTCATGCCTTCGACGTTCAGGCAGGTCGGGTCGGGTCTGGTCAGGTCGGTCCATGTGAGGGCGCCAAAGTAAATACATTTTGGTAGATCAGGTCGGATCATGTGAGGGTGCCCAAGGAACACGTCTGGGTCAGTTCGTGTCAAGTCAAGTGAAGGCACCCAAGGAAACGCATTTGGGCGGGTTCGGTCAAGTCGTGCTATGTGAGGCCGCCCAAGGAAATGCATTCAGGCGAGTCGAGTTGGGTCATGTTATGTGAGGGCGACCAAGGAAACGCGTTCGGGAGGGTTGGGTTGGGTCCAGTCGTGTTGTGTGAGTGTGCCTAGGAAAATGCATTCGGCAGGTTAGGTCGGGTCGAGTCGTCTGAGGGCACCTAAGGAAACACGTTTGGGCGAGTGAGGTCGGGTCGTATTGTGTGAGGGCACCCAAGGAAACACATTTGTGCGGGTCGAGGTGGGTCGAGTTTGGTTATGTAAGGGCGCACAGGGAATCGCGTTCGGGCGAGTCGGGTTGGGTCAAGTCGTGTGAGGGCGCCTAGGGAAACGTGTTCAGGCGGGTTGAGTCGGGTCGTGTGAGGGCAGTCGTATCACAAATGCTAAGTTTTCACTGCCTGTGTGCCTTGTGCACGTTTGTACGATCCATTTTCTATTTTCCCCCTCGTGCCTTTGTTCGGGTGGGTCGGGTTGTGCCGTGTGAGGGCACCACAGGAAACACATTCAGGTCGGATCCTATGAGGGAGGTCGTATAAAAATTTCTAAGTTGTGACGGCTTGTGTGACTTGTGCACGTTTGTGTGACCTGTTTTCCATTTGCTCCCTCATGCCTTCGACGTTCGAGCGGGTCGGGTCGGGTTGGGTCGTGTCATGGCGCCCAAGGAATTGTGTTCAGGTTGGGTCGGGTTAGGTCGTGTCGTGTGAGTGAGCCCAAGGAAACATGTTCGGGCAGGTTGGATCGGGTTGGGTCGTGTCAGGGTGCCCAATGAACGCGTCTGGTTTGGGTCGTGTCGGGTCGTGTGATGGCGCCTAACAAAACACATTCGAGCAGGTCCGGTCGGGTCATGTTGTGTGAGGTCGCCCAAGGAAATGCGTTTGGGCGGGTCGGGTCGGGTCATATCGTGTAAGGCCACCCAAGGAAACCCGTTCGGGCGGGTCAGGTTGGGTCAGGTCGTGTCATGTGAGGGCACCCAAGAAAACACGTTTGGGTGGGCCGGGTTAGGTCGGGTCGTGTGAGGGTGCCCAACGAAACACATTCGAGAGGGTCGGGTCAGGTCCTGTGAGGGTAGCCGTATCAAAAATGCTAATTTATGACCACCTATGTGCCTTGTGCACTTTTGTGCAACCCGTTTTCTGTTTGATCAATTTTGCCTTTGTTTGGGCGGGTCGGGTTGTGTCGTGTGAGGGCGCCCAAGGAAACATGTTCGAGTCGGGTCGAGTCAAGTCGTGTGAGGGACACCGTATTAAAATGCTAAGGTGTGACCGCACGTGTGCCTTGTGCATGTTCGTGTGAACTGTTTGCCGTTTTCTCCCTTTTGCCTTCATTTGGGCGAGTCGGGTCCTGTGAGGGTGCCCAAGGAAACACGGTCGAGTCGTGCCATTTGAGAGTGCCCAAGGAAACGAGTTCAGGCAGGTCAGGTCAGGTCAGGCCATGTGAGGGCTCCCAATGAAACGTGTTGAGTGTTAATATTTTACCAAACTAAAAAAATAATTTTGCAAGTTTTTAGTATCAACTAATTCTTGAGTTTTCTTTGTCCATCAATCATCATATTTGGAAGAAACCTGTTAGATAAAAATGAAGTTAATCATTTGATTTCACTTTTATCTTTCATTTCACTCCTATATTTTATATTTTCAAAATATTTCTAATGAACAAGGCTAAAATATTATTTTTAAACAACTGAAAGTAAATATTTTCTTTATTTCACTCAGATTTTCAAAATATTTCGAAATGGGCAATGTTAAAAAAAAAAATTGAAACAACTAACTTCTAAGAACTCGACTAGGGGTGAGTTTGTAAAGGATCTATATCTATCACATTCCCCTAAATATATGCATTTAAGGGCAATAATAAAATTCTATAATGTGTAATATAAACTTAAAAAATCATTAACATATTTTCGTTCTAGAGGGCCACAGTTTCTTCACCGTATTGGTTTAACTAGACTGTGAGCTCCCTTAGTTTTAGTTTCCCCTCAAGGTTTCCCCTCATCTAATTCAGCAGGCCCTTTATTCTTGGCCCCTTTTCATTTGACTTTGAAATTGGCTGCAAAGGCCTTCTCGGAACCCCCTGTCTTAGTGTTTCTCCCAAGCTATTTCTTCCATCCATCCTGTTGTAAGAGGTTGTTGCAAAGCTCTCCTAACTTCAGGTAAACCCAGAAAGAATGGTTCCCCTTTCTGTTTTGTAGGACCAACAAATAGCCGCTTACCTTGAACTTTGACCGGTTGGACACATGAGCATATGACCCAGAAATAATTCCCCAAAACGTAGCTGAAAACCCCCTAGAGCTATTAGAGGATGTTGGACTAGCGATTTTTGTGGTTAGATTGGGGCTGGAGCATGAAGCCACAACCTTTGCAAGTTCTAGAGAGGTATTTATCCTACCTTTTGCACAATTTCCTAATTTCATTTTCGATTTTGTCTCACTAAAGTTTACTGTAAAAAGGTTGTGAATGGTGCTTGTATCTTTATGTACGATTTTGATTATTTTCAAACGCATCATACATTATTTCTTGGAAAACCCTTAGAATTTATTTTTCAGGGTATTTATGGTTGTTTAGCTTTTTAGAAGAGGTTCGAGGGCTTGTAATGCTTGCAATGGCAGATGATAATTCTCAGCGGACAGATTCAATTATGAACACGTGTATGGTTGCAGAGGAGATAGGGTTCGGAGAGACGATTTTGTGCAAATGTTGTGTTTCATGTTTAGACTAGCTTGATATCCTGAGTGCAAGTAGTGGAACCCTAAAATTGATTTGGGGGTTTTTAATTGCATTGATGAACCCCATAACAGATAAGTGAACGCGACAGACAAGACAGGGTCTTTCCTCCCCTGCCATGCCTTACTGTAAGGTTAACCTGCCTTGCCTTATTTATTGATCGATTGCCAATGCCTTCTCGAATGTCGTAACGGAAATCCCCTAACAAGCTCAGCAGGCCCCTAACAAGAAAGCCCAGTCAGTAGGCCCCTGATGGTCTATCTCTCTTCCTATAGAGGTGTGTTTCCCTCGTTTGTCTCTATCCCAGATCCTTTCAATGTTTTGTTAAAGATCGAATCCTCAATAATAACGGGCGACTCGAAGCTGCATAAATTTAGGTTCTGTCATAGTCTAATAAATTACATTTCTATGCATCGATCCCATGTCCAAATAGTCCTAATTCAACAATATTTTTGAAGTATGCTTGATTAGTTCCTTGGTTGCTTATGGAAATCACCAACAATTTTTGGTCTTTTTTGTGCTTTTGGTATTCTACTCAAAACAAAGAAAGCTCACACAAAACTTTAAAAATTTGACTAACCCAAACATGGGAAAAAAAACCTTTGAAATTTAAAAGTTAAAACAAAACTACAACGAAAACCCGAGGGATGAAAGACTTTATTTTTTAAAACAGAACAATGGAGCATCAAGGATAAAATGACATTAGCAGTACTATCTTGGGTAGTTTTTTCATAACAGGTGGGGAGAAAATGGCTCAGTGACCTCAGTTTTGTAGGAGGATTAAATGTGTTAGCTTTATCTTCAAGTTCAGCACTAAAATTTGGATCCAAGGACACCATTATTGAGATTTGTAACCAGGGGAAACAAAAGAGCTAGGATATATTGCAAGAACTCTTCTGCTAGAGTGTAGTTTCTTTATGATGGCTATGACCTAGGAAGCACCCCGATAATGGAAAGAAACGTTGTTTTTTTCCTTTTTTCAATGATGAATCATCTATAAAGATCATACCTCCCACGAGAGATGAGATAAGCATACCAGCTGTGACCAACTTATACTATGTAGGATCATACATGATTTCGATAATTTTGAGGAACACTGAATTAGGGAGAGAATACCCAAGATTCTATAGTGTACTTTTATTTAATATTAAAGTTGAAGGCAATCATCAACTAGAGACCTTAAAACAAGAAGAAATTCATCCAATTTTTTTTACAAAAGGTCAACTTTCACATACAAAAATGCATTCTAAATCAGATTGGTTAGATGATTGACCTGGAAAGTAAGATTTTATGATTATATCTAACACAATTTAAACGAAAAATGCAACATGCATATCCACTTACATAACAACAATTTGGAGAGAAAAATCTTTCAAAGGATGTCCCAATTTGGAGAGCAAATTCTTGTCGCTTTCTCCTCAAAATTTGTTTCATCAACACAACAACTTCTCATGTGACTAATTGATCGTCGATCATTTGGTTGTAAAGCATAGTTATATCTACTCATTAACATTTCCTTAAGGATGTCCCATGGAGAAATATATTTTGAAAAGAATAAATAAGTGCTTTGTAATACAATGTTTGCAATTGTTCTAGCAGCTGGTGTCACTACATTTATCCTAGAGAAGAATGATCCAAGTGACTCATAGACTCCCTTAGCTTGTTCGCATCATAGAAAATCGTTAGATCACATAGAAAGGCCATTATATTCTTAAATAACTTTTCCCATTCTTTCATTCCCTTCTTTTGACAGAAAATTCCTTCTCTAGATGAGATTGAATGAATAAATTACTCATAGGGATTTAATCCAAAAACAAAGGATGATTTAACGAGTTCAAAAACTTCAAACACATCTTTCTTTTGTGGATTAAAATAAAGAGAACCATTGAATGTAAGATGTGAAAAAAAACTTTATAATAAATATCTAGGAAAGTATTCTTCCCTTAATACATTTGAATCCCTAAAAATCCAAGTCGTTGAACCACTTTGTTAGCAGATATTGCATTTGCAATATCTACAATATCCTGCACTCAAAGTAGATGCTTCTCTAGTTACGAAGATGATGGAATTATCGTATCTTCCTCCCCTGATATGCTTCATAAGCTTATAAATTTCAGCAAGCTCATTTCCTAGCTCTTTTGTAAATATGTTTCTCCGTGAAACACAATGAGCAAGTACCAAATATCCAAACCTAAACTAAAACCATCTAAGGATAAAAATTCAATCAGAAGGTTCAGCTAATAATTTTTCCCTCCAATTGATTGTTCTTCAACCAGATATCTCTCAAATGAAAAAGGTGTCCCAACTGAGTTTGGATATGACCATGGAGGGGATTTTCTCCAAGATAAAGTGATCAAATTCATTCCTACCAAGGATGATCTCACCTCAATATATTTTGATGGGAAGACTGCCACACTTTACCTTCCAAAATTAAAGTTGGACAACAACACAGATGTGACACTGAGAATTATTTTGGCTTTCGTAACTTCAGCAAAACCGACTGCAATATATTTCACATGATATACTTATTCCATGAATGAGTTGATCGAAATAGAATAGGTTGTGAGATTGTTGAGACAATGGAATTATTTGCAACCACTTCCAAAGAGACAGAGAGGTTTCGAACCTCTGGAACAACATGGGTAAGTGAATTCGTGTCACAAAGGTTCGATACCTTGAACATTGTTATAGAATATGTAAACAAATAATATAACAGAAAATGTAATGTTGGAGTGAAAAAAAATATATTAGGGTTGTGAAAATTCCTATCTCTGGTAGTTGCGGTGATAATTTTAAGTTTCACTTGCTTGCATGCTTTCTGATCTATCTATCTATGATTGCAACAAGTGGGTAGGAAAGTTGCAAGACTAAGTTACGCACTAGAATGTTGCTAGTAGACTAATTTCATTTACAGTATTGAAAAATGCACAGTAATCCAATTTACAATCCACGACAACCACTTCTAATAATCTTAGAAGTATTCTTGCTTGATTTTCCTATATTCTACGTTGTGTCTTGATATGAGTAGGTTGATGGACATTCTTATTCAAATGCCTGGTCATGGTCACACTATCAATTGTTTAGTCATATCCATAATTGTAAATTTGGAAACTAATTTCAAGGTGTGATTTTGATCGAAACTAGGAACAATTTAATTTGTGACATTCTAATTGCCTTTAAAATTATGATTTAAATATTTTAATGTGCTCCAAATTGGCTTAAGGTCTCGGGATTATAATTTAGATTAATAAATTAGCTTAGATTTATTTGTGCATGAACATTGGCTTGTGTGTTCTAGTGCAGATTATCTCCATAAGTTTAACATTTTCCAACAATCTCATCTATAATTTCAATGAAGGTGAAAAATAATTACACTGTCGACCAACCAAAGATTACATCATCCTCTAAATACCTTTAAATTAGAGGATAAAAATGACATTTTTGTGAGCCTTGGGATGATGTGTCAACATTAAAAACCTCATTGAAGGGAGCATTGCACTAGCTAAATGCTTGAAAACTTTAAATTCAGGATGTTTGGAAATCTGTGGCCATGAAAAAAAAGTCAGTCCAAATGCTCTTCAGAGTGCTCAACATCTACAAGGTGTTGTGGCACTTAACGTCCGACATAAAAACCATTTATTACTGGGAATATTGTGGGAACATGAGGATGCATGCATCTACGAACTTAGTTCGGCTTAGGGAGTCAGCATTGGAAATAATGACTGCATTCAAAAATGAAATCTAGGCAGAGAATTCAAAAACCCTGGTCCTCGAATGCACGATTCATCCATTTAACTTCCAAATTCTCGAATCCTCCTTTCGGCGTTCCTTTGCACCTCTCGGTGCAATTTCTAGTTGTATCTTCCCTCCTTTTTACAATGCTATTGTTCCATAGTTTATTATATCACTAAACCATGAGATTTTACAACTTTCATTAAACCATAACCTTTTACAACTTTTATTAAAAGATCCACTTCAGTAAGAAATTTTATAATAGTGATGAAAAACCTGCTCTGCTTTCATGGTAAACCGAAAATCCCAAATTAATAATTGTATGCAATTTCAATGGGGAACAATATGCAATTTCATGGATGCGAAAGGGTATATGAAGAGCAAGGACACTTTGAAAATTGTTGTGTATCCCCCCATAAACTAAACATGTTGTGTTTCCTCCCATAAACTAAGCATGTTGAACTTCGAATTGGCGTATTAATTCATGAACCAAATCGAACCCTCGTATTAATGTTTGAAAATTTGGCATTTAAGAGCATTGTTTTGTTTGGTACATTTTGTCGATAGATTCTGTGAATAATTCTTTGTGGAGATGACAATCGGTTTAGCGTTTTTTTAATTTTACCATTTAGGAAGCATCTAAATCCAAATATTCGATCCCATATCCGCTAGTATGGAGGTTTTACTGGTTACATTTTATTTACAAGCGGTAGGGAGGGTTGTATTCACACAACCATTTCTTGGTTGGGTTATTCATGTACAGGTAGATTAAGTCTTCCCACACTTGCCAGCACTATAAATGATCTTTAACATGAATGAGCCCCTAAATTCCATCAATATTACTGACGTTTCTTTCATATTCTCCATAGCCAAGGAATCCCATGTTTCCCTTGTACTACTCTATGTTGCCTCGATTAACAACACTAACGAAGTTAGAAGAAGAGACCAACAGGTGTCTCTTCCTTATACACGATGGATCCCTCCATAAAATCAAAATCTCATTATGAACACGGAGAAATTATGGAGTGTGTGAGTACTTTATGGGCCCTCCAAAGGATCTACATTGTTCAATTTCTGGCCGGTCCTTCTAATGGTGTGGTCATTATAAGTGATATTTTTGTAATGGGATTTCTACAATATCTTACGAGCCCTCAGCATGGTACTGTGTGGAGAACTAAGTGGAATCACGATCTCTAAAAATTATGGGGTATTGGACATGATGCAGATGTTGAATAATCTTATGTTACTCTCATGGAAACTGGAGGGATTTCAGCTAGTTTTCTTAGAGCCTAGGGGCCTAAAAATCCTTGTTAAGATTCACGATATAAAGAGCCTTATTTCACTCCTGGACATGAAAGTTATCAATCTCTTTGTTACAAAGTTCAATTCATTTAGATTCTCCTTACATAATAACTCTGTTATAACCTCCTTGAAGAGCCAATAAAATTCCTTAAATCAAACCATTTGTCTTGCATGAGTTGTGGGAGCATTGTCCTAAGAAACAAACTTGGCTTGTAAGAAAATCTCATTATAATAATTTAATACACAACCAACCCTTGATACCATGGGATTGTTTCCGGATGCATATGATATAAATCTAAGCATGAAGTATTTTCAATTGTGATAAAAGGATGCACACTAATGGAAAATTTAACTTCTTACATGGATCCACAATATTCATAGATTAGATATTTCATTATAGTCAAAATACATTGAATAAATTTAATACATCTCCTACGTTCGTAGTGTTATTTTGTGATCTTTTCCTAACAATATTTGACTACGCAAAGTCTAACCGTTCAAGAGCCCTTTCCCTTGAGAATTCATTTGCACTATTCCTCTCAGTGATGAGTCTTGCGTAACACTTTATGCATGCCATTGTTTCATTGAATTCATTTCTACTTCCTGTTGGAGCATGTGCCTAGGGATTTTCTCAATATATCATTATATCTAGAACATAGTTCAAAGAATCTATATGCACTCAATGCAACATTCGTACTAATTAATTGTTATATCATACCTTCAGAATTAATTGTTTAAACATGGGAACTATTCTTTCATGCCTACTAAATTCATTGTCTTTAACAATTAAATTATTGTTTAAAAATATTAAAGGTAACTCAATAGCAACATTCGTTCAAGTTAAATTCAATCAATTGTTATTGTCCTTAAAAGGAAAACTTGAAATTTTTCAATTGTTTTTTCCTACTTGGGTTTATAATTTTTATATTTCACTATAAGACCATGGGATCTTGGAACATGGTGGAATAATTCAAATGAAAAAACTCATTATCCTTATCCTTATCCACCTTATGGAGGTGGATATGCTTATATGTCACTTCCTTCTCCTCCTACAACAGGTTCCAATTCAGGTGGAGCTTTTTAGAGATGAATTGTTAGGTCGCCTACTAGGCTTTCTCAGAAGCATCAACACTTTTGGGAAGCATAGGTAAGAGCTTCTATAGAATGAATTTTAACAATTTTTTTCTTTACAAATTTTTTTGTTGTGGATGCAATATGTTTTGCCTTGTATGTGATTGTTAAATAAATGCATATTTTATGTTGATGATTATGTGGGTTACAATCAATGGAAAATGTGCAACTTTGGTGTGCATTGGCTAGGGTAGAGTCTCAATTTTGTTGCATATTGTGGTAGGCTTATGAAATTGAATTAAAAAAAAAAATTCATTAAAGGCCCACCACAATGTTGTTGCAGAAGATTTTTTTTTAGCAAACACTCTACACAAAATCATAGAAAAGGTAGAAACAAGAGAGCCACTAGTGTGAAAACTACTCTTCCTTCATTTGACAATTTCCAGCCTAGATCTTGGGGAAGAAATGTTACAACTTGTAGGATGGTGACTGAAGAAAAGAAAAAGAACGAAAGTGAGAAAGACAAAGAAATCAAACACAAAGAAAAAGATAAAGTAAGAACTCTTATAATAATCATGCACCCACCAAACCTTCCTATTGTTGAAGAGGAGCAAGATAAGGTTAAACCAAAGTTCACAAATGGTAGTGAATTTGAACTTAACAAAAACAAATCTAGATTCAAATTCATATTTCCCAATTGTATTTGCATGCCATAACCATGTGTTCACAAATGATGTTGATAACATTAAGTATAGCACTATAAGCCATCTAAGTTATTTTCGAGCACCTCTTCCTGTAGTGGAAAGGAAAGGAAATGGGAATGAGCGCAATACAAACAGAAAGGGTCCTCTTTCACGACTTCCATAAAATCTTAACATTTTTTTAGAGAACAAGATTTCATAATCTAGTGAAGAAAGTTATGCTTATTACAGAGGTGTGAATAACATAGTCAATGGGTGGCCATCTCTCACTCCTACTGGTGATGAAGTGATGAATTTGATGTTTGAGAGAATAATGCGCCCTTTTTATTACCATTGGCATGTTATGAGATCAGAAACAATGTGGGGAGGGAATATTCTTTCTACCTAGGGTTATGTTTGTGAGGATGCCTTTAAGGAACAAGATGATGTGGTCCAATTAGGAAAAGAAGAAGAAGATAAGGAAATGGAGAATGAGGGAGATTTGACACTTGATGAAGGAAATAGGGAAAAGGGGAAAGGTTTTTTAATATTAACCTCAGTCTTCAGGATCCCTAAAGGTTTGACTCATATGAATATATGGTAGAATTGTTGAACTTATTGATATCTTGAGTTTTTGGATTTCCTTTCTCCAACCACTTTCTGATCTAGTACTAGAATAATTGTATTCTTTCCTTTATTCATCTTCATGTTTTGTTTTCACTTCTTTGGATAGTTTCTAATGAATTGTGCCTCAATTGTTTTGTATATGATAGATAAATTGATCTACTAACCTTACACATAAAATACTTCAAAATTACTGACAAGTGATAGCATATCCTACTATTTTGAGGCAGGCAGAGTCTTAGTTGACCTATATTGTCAATGTAGACACATGAGTTAACCCATCTTGACTTATTATTTGAGGTTCCTTTGCAAGATGGAAAGAAATGACTATTTTAAATTTTAAAGTGTAAGAAGTACAACAGAGTATTACCTTTTTTCTTTACCCCAGCAAAATTTTTCCACTTACAAGATATTGTACATTTGGATAAATATTCCATCGCCACAAAGTATTTCATTTCGATGAAATATGTAAAACATATGAATTTTCCTTCACTGCTGTTGAATTTTCAGAGTGCAATATCATGAATATAATAATGAATTCTAGTCTTATATCTGAGATTATGTTATTTGTTTTGCATTGTGAGATCAGGGAACACTAAAAAACTTATTAAACTAGGCAAGTGATGAAAATAAAATTCCTCTAATGCAGGATTATTTTAAAGCCCCCACCAAGGTTCAAATATCACTTGGGACATGTCCATAGTCATGCTCATGCTCATTGTAATGTATAATAATATAGATGCATTAAGCAGGAAAATGGTGATGCTTGAAGGATGTGAAACCTCCAATATAGCCAAATTTAGCATATAGCAAATACTTCTTGCATCAACAATAGTATGCACAATACATTAGAAATTGGCATTGAAGCAATGGAGAAAAGATAGTATTTTTTTAGTTCCAAGAAGACAATTATTTTTAGGCAAATCTAGAAAACACATCACAAGGTCACACTATTCAACTAAGGGAAAAGCATATTGATATAAGGTAAAGAATTTGGCCTCCACATGTTGCGAATTTGCTAGATCAACTTTCCCATACAAAGGTTGGGGAAATATTTTTTGGTAATGTTTTAAGTCAGCTACAGTAGGAAACTTTCAAAATTTGTTTTTTTTTAAATATTGCATCAAAGGAATTAATTGCAGATGCCATCAAAATAGATGAATTAGGAAATTATGGAAAAGAGGAAATCATGGTATATTTGTGTGTTAAAGAGAATGGAATAGCCAATTTCATAGAAATTTCAAGATTTGATAGGAATAAAGAACCTCTAACAACGATGGGATATTTAAGATGTCCTTCGATTGATAAGTGATCAAAGGATAGGTTGTTAGGAAATAAAAGGTTCCTTTCAGTAATGAATTCCAAATTGCACAGAAGTTAATCCTATTAAAATGATGAGACCATCATTTTTTTCTAGAGAGGATTCAAACATTTGTCCCAAAATACTAAATGATAGATCACTTCCTCCAAAAAATACTCCACTAATGAAGTCAGATGAGAATCTAATTACAGACATGCAATTTATTTCCTATGATAAAGGTCAAACTAAACCATTGTTATCTACAAAATAATAGCAGTTGAACAATGTCAACTATCAGATATGTTGCCTTGCCTCCACCATAATCTAGATGATGATGCATGGGATATCTTGGTTATGAAAGAACACCTCTCAACTATCCATGATGGGATGAATAAGAAAGCTAATGGAAGAGAAGAATCTAGTGAGGATTTTCATTGCACACATACACACACACACACAAACAACTAAATGATTTTTTATCAATAATACATCAAATAGAAGAAGTGGTCAATGATATCAATGATCATGTGATACCTGTCGCTTGCGCTCCATTTGATTATAAGGACGGGGAACATGGTCCTAGCTAGATCTGGGAAAAAAGGATCTGAGTCTAATTGAATTAATTTTAAATTTGTAAATATAGATGATGAGATTTATTATTTTGAGGTTGTGTGGAAAACAAGCTAAGATAACTAAAGGTCATAAGATAGTCTATGTTTTTTGGAGAAAATACTTAGAAATCAAAAGTCAAAGCCATGACCTAAATTTGCTTAAGAAAGATAGTGAAGAATACATCCATGGATGACTTGAGTCTGAATATATGGGTTTTGAATTGATAGACACAGTATCTGCCTCATTTTAAAATAAAAAATAAATGCATCCTGAAGAACTTGTGGTAACTGATTGAAATCCTACCATTTCTGCCCTTAGTGATGCAGGCCTTATGCCTCGGGAGAAGATCGAGCATTGTCCTTTATTACTTTCATGTTCTCTTGTTTTCCATCTATAAATTTTCAGGTGGCATGTTTATGGTTTCATTCAAGTTGAATATATGTTCATCTCTCTTCTAAGATAAATGTTTTTGGTTTCTTTGTAAATCTATGAGTTAATGAATATCTAAAGTCCTGGTTTGTCTAGGGTAATATAGCACATTGTGATAATGTGGTTTGTTTATCACTTATTCTTGTGAGGTTGTAATGCTCTAAGCTATCATATTTTAGAAGAAAGAGTTTGATCCTATAGTGTTTCCCTGGTCTCTTTTTTTCTCGTCTCCCTGTGTTGTTTTCTAAGATTTAGTAGTCATATCAATTCACATATTTACTTAGATTTATGCTCATTTATTTTAATCCAATTATGTTGATGTCTTTGATACACTGTTGTTGTTTCATAGGTTTTTATTTTGGAATCCCCCAGCTGAGCATCAGAACAACACTGAAAATGGTAACATTGGGCATGATTTGTGCAAAAAATTGTTGATTTAGTATAAAATTTGTGGCCTGATATAGGTGTCCCTTATTTGGGTTTGCTACCAATATGTTGATAAGATATATGACATGATGAAGTCACATACATTTTTCTAATTCTTCCTTAATAAATTTAAGAGAGAGGGTGAGAATGCTCAAGAGTTTTTTTAGTGAACTTTTTAAATTTTAAAAGTTTATATGTATACAAATAAAATCCATATAATGAATACTTTTTTTTGGAAACACATCTTACATATCATAAAAAAACAACAAAATTGTACTTCAAGAATCATACATCGTGGAGCCAAGGGGTGGCCATATTAGTTTCCCCAACTTATAAATGTGCCTCTAACTTGTTGTGTTGTATGTTGATCTGAAAACTTAGAGAAGACACTATAACAATATTCATGATTTACTATTTATTCTCCTTAAACTTGAATGTCATTTGATGGTAAAGTTTTACTATTTAATGCACAAAGTTTATGTATTAGAAAGTTAAATTTAGAAATTATTTCAGTTTGCATTTTGTGTTTTCAAGTTTTCACATTTCTAATTTTATTGCAATGTGGTAGACTGATCATGGCACAGGAACAACCTCAAGACAGGTAAAAAAATAACAATTTCACTTTCAGATTAGTTTCTTTATCTTTAACAAAGAAAAAAGTTATATTTTATGGTTCTTATTATTTTATAATGTGGCAGGATGATCTCGGAAAGGGGTTGATCGAAGAACATGTAAAGTTCCAATTGTTGGCTCACTAAGATGTCTATTTAAAAACAATCCTAATGCCTACATTAATCATCAACCCAGGGTAAGTATTTTTATTTCAAGAGTGTTCAACACAGTTCATACAAGTGAAACTAGAGGTTATTAAATCAAAATTGTTGCAGAAGTAATTCTAAAAGAAATCATTAAATAAATTCAACCAATTAACTCAACTTAGTTCTGATAGGTTCTATGGAAGCAGATGGAAATGCAAAGCTCAAAGTAATTCGGGATGAACCTGAATTACAGACTAACATCTATAGGAATCTATTAACATCTAAAACAATCTATTAATTAGGCATGGAATACTGCAATAACTGAACAAAAAGTAACATCATCGCATTCTGCAATTGAATTTCTCAATGGCTGATTAACCAACAAACTCACTCAAAATGAATAGCAATATAATTATTAAAATAACTCTAGTAAATGCGAGAAATAACATTCATGAGGAAAATGAAAGTGATGAAGACTTTAAATCAACAAGATGCAAACCACTCGATGCTATTGAAATTCAGATCAATTATAAATTCTATAAAACACAGAAATGATTAATTGCAAAATAGGGAAATCAGAATATAACATAAGATAGCAGTAGAACACCTAGTGACTGGGCCCAGAGTCTCTAGAAGTATCTGCCAGATGATCTTCAGAATACGATTATGGAAAAATCGATATCTCTTTCATTAAATTTAACAGTCGAGGTACAACATCGTTGAACGCGAGTGCTTCTATCCAGAAGAAATGAAAATAAAGTACAATTACAACATATGGATTATCAACATCTGTTCTATTCCATTTGTTGATCTTTTATATCTTTACAGAGAAACAAAATGGATAAAGGTGAATCCTCAAGATCAGGGGATCCTAAGGATTTCGCAGTTTTCTAACAGTTTGCGTTATAGAATAAGCGAGGTCTCCCTCATTTTTGATTGATAGGTATAAACCGAAACGAGATCATTTTCCTTTTCCTGACCAATGTTGTTCAATCTTTTGAACATTGGTTAATCGGTTTTAATTTCCTGCACATAAAACAACGGAAGTTAGCCTTTTTGCCCATAATTAAATTATTTATTGATAATTGGTTATACTCTTTGTTTATAATTAATTCTTCCAGATTTACTCCCAAAATCAAGGTAAACACATGAAATTTAATAATAAATCAAGTTAATCATGAGGGTAAAATGTACCTTTTTCGTGACCCAACATACTCCCCAACTTACCTTATTGCATGTCCTCATGCAATGAGATGATTGAGGTGTAAAAATGTTAAGGAATCGGCAAGGTAAACTTCCTCCTTATACAATCTGAAACCATGTTTCTGTTTAATTCTTGCAAAAGCCTGATTTTCATGACCCTCTCGAAGATCATAGTTATGGTGATAACCTTCAAGAGGGTGATAGGACACCTGTAGCATAACCCTATCCATGTAGGACCCATGCATAAAATGATGTTAATGTATGTGAAAAAATGAAAAGCATCTGCTTTAAAATTTCTATAATTAAAAGGCTCCCAATTCTTAACACTCTTGGTGGATGCCTGCCACCTTTTCTTAGATGCTAACAAGGCATATTATTTGATCTCCTAAAAGTATTCTCTCCCGGCTTGTACAATATCCTTGTGGAGTGGTCCCAATTTGGCTATAACCCCTACCTGTTTCATAAATATTTTTTGTTGAGTGAAGAGATACAGAGGTTTAGTGGGCTCCCCTCTAACCCAGAGATCTAGACCATGTTCTTTTTCCTGAAAAACGTTATAAGCTTTAGCCCACTTGATTTGATTATCAAAAAAAGAGATGAATGCTAGAAACTAGATGTCTCCTATAAAGGGACTTGGGTTACTGTCTCTTTCATCCTCCGAAAAGAACTTGTGCAGATATAGTTCACATAAGAGGCGTTGAACTTTCTCATTCTATTCCCCACAACAATGGACAAATTCTGCAATAGACTGAAACTCAATGAGTTTCCCTGCTCTAATGGCTTTCCCCTTTAATAACATATATCTTTATAATAAGAACATATCATAATTAGTAGCAGGTGATCTACGAGACAGGACATATGAGTAAATTGAGAAAATAGTGTTTGTTTTCTTTATGGCTTCTTCAAGCTGAGATTGTGCTCTCTTTACCTTTTCCTGTTCACGTCTGAAGTTGGAAAAAGTCTCATCTTCAGTTGCAGTAAGTTTCTTGAGTTTTTCCAGCAGCTCCTGATGTACCTGTAGTGGTACCACTTCCTTCTTATAGTTATCCAATTCCTGCTAGGTCTGTGTCAATTTGTCTTGAAGTCTTGAAATAACGACTTCTTTTATCAATGGAGTACAAAAAGGTGTTTCATCTGTCTGAGTTTCCTCTGTCTGTGTCTCCAATTTTGTTTGGGTTCCCACTTTCTATGTCTCTAATTCTATTTGGGTTCCCACTATCTATGTTTCTAATTCTGTTTGGGTTTTAGCAGTGTGTGTCTCTAATTTTGTCTGAGTCTCAACAATGTTTGTTTCTTTCTTAGACTTCCAAGCCTTATCTGCCTCTTTTAACCATTCCCTTAATTTCTTGACCGTTCTTTTCAAATTTTTGTACTTCTTGTGCAATTTCCTCAACTTGACCCTTCTTGACTTAATTTTCTTTGTAGGGATTCCCGTAGGAGAGGGCATAGTACCTTTTTCAGGCATAGGGGGAGATGTGCCAATTTCTAGGCCATAGTCTGGTAAAACAATATTTTCTTTAGGCACTGAAGGAGTTGTGCCGATATCAGTATTTTGATCCAATGGGATGACATTTTGTTCACGCACCATGGGAATTGTGCCTACATCAGTAATTTGGTCAAATAGGATGGTGTTTTCTTCAAACACCATGGGAATTGTGTCTATATCAATACTCTGTTCTAATGGGATGGTGTCACCTGACTGATTTTCAGACTCGGGAGTTCTTTCTGCAAAGTTGTCTTCCTCAAAATATTCACCACCACAGGGTGCTAAATCCCTTGAATTTTTCATTTCTTCTTCAGATGGTAAAATCTCAATGTGACCAAAACTGCCAGCAGAAGAAGTATGGTCCAGAGTACAACTTTGTCCCTCAGAATCCCCAGAGGGGTTTGTTTCTTCGCAAAATGCACTCATACTTTCCAGTACTCTCGCCATTTCCTCCTCATATCCATGTATAACTTCCTCTTCTATGTTTAATGGGGGTATATGAGATGGTACTGCCTCGTTGGCCAAGGTTGAAATTTTATGTCTTGAATTTAATCGCTCATAGCATCTCCGTTTCACCGAATCCAAGGTCAAGGGACGGTTCATTTTTCCTCTGGATTTACTTGGAATTAATATTTCCCTTCTTAGCTGGTCAATTTCTTTATTGTTTGGGTTTTCTTCTAATGGGGTTAGAACAGGGTTTACAAAGTTGTCCCAAGTTAATTGATGATCAATTAATCCATGAGTGATAATAAGCTTTATCAGACCATGATGGATGATAACTATGTGTGGATTTTTAGCCCTCCTAACCTGGCTAGATATGTCATGCAACAAATAATTCAAGAAAAATGGAAAATTAACTGAATTTTATGCTTCAGTATAGCTAGAAGTTTGATTTGTCGGGGTTTTACCACGTCGTGGCGACCATCGCATGTAACATATTTCTGAACAATGATTTCCAATTATTTCCATGGTTCCTTCAAAGTTGCAGGGTGAATCCCTTTTCCTTTTCGTACCAAACTCTTGCCTGGATCTTGGAACACTACAACTACTTCATGTAGCAGAATGTGCTTGTCATTCCACTTCGTTCCTTTTGCCGGAAGTCTAGAAATCTCAGCTATTACAATTTCTGATACTGTTATGTCTCTGCCTTTTATAGTTGTGTGACCATTCTATAGGTTCTGCGGGAATTCCAATGCTATCTTAGTGTGGAATCCCTGCAATTTCTCTAAATATGAGAACCAACCAGCATTCTGCAGTATATCACAAGTCTGTTCTATAATATTGAGTATTGTGGGGTCATTGCGGATAGATCTTCCGCCCATTATTGTTGTGCCTCAAAGGCTGAATTCTACTTTTTCATGCACTACTCACAACTTCATAAGTTTAGAACAGCACAATACTGCATGCAAATACTTTGAAGCTGTTAAAAAGGGTATAAATGAAATTATATCTATTTTTCAAGTTAGCAGGTTTCAGTGGATTTTGATTATTAGTTCACATGCTTTCTCATCATGTATACAAATGTACACATTTTCCCCTCCAATGAGAGAAGGGCGTCCACGCCCTTGGAGCACAGAAAAAGAAAAAGACGTTGAGGATCATTTAATGCATTAGAATAATAATCAGAGTGACGTACAATGTGGCAAAAATCAATTAAATCAACTCAAATGATGAGGATGGTGAGGAAATTATTAAAAAGGAAAAATGGAGAAATAATTATTATGAAAAGGAATTTTGCTTTGATGGAAAATTGTGACAGAACATGATATGTAAAAAGTGGTAACAATTGCTGGAATTAAGTGATCACACATAATTAAGTTAATTCATATATAGTTTTACCATGCATACTTGTTTTTATAAAGAACAATTATTCAAATTATAAGTTCTCATTTGGGAATGGGTTAGTAAGAATAAGTGAATATAAAATGATTGTTTGTTTAACATGAAACTACAATGCCACAAACAGAGCCATTGTTGTGCTAGTAGGCATCCATAGCCTCGACAGGGTTGCTTTTTAACCCAAAAATGAGCCAGAATCCTCTATTTAGTGTTTAGATAATTTAATTATTCTCGTAGAGAGACCACTGAGTTGGCATGGTAACCAGATAATTATAGCGCCATTCACTAGGTTCTAACAAAGTAAACATGTCGGCTCGTGATGAGACCTCTTATCCTTCAAGAATTTTTTGGCTAGAAGGTCATTACCCTGGTGTGGTGGCCATAATGGGAATGTTACTTGTTATCTCCTTATGATCATGCTAGGTTGGCTCATGATGAGGCCCCATATCCTCTCTATAATATTTGCATATTATTTTAATATTTGTATATTTTTGAATCATAATAGAGGGAGGCTCATTAAATCCCTAAGAGTTAGGGATGGTGTGAGGAGTGAAAAGAAATATGAATGAAAGTTATACACTTATTCCTAAATCAACCTACCCTATAAGATCAACCATTGATAGTGTAAAAATATATACCAACATGGTATTAAGATAATGAATTTTTTTTCATAATATCTCTAAAGAAAAGATATCCAACAAGCCATTAGATAGTTTGAATCATATCAATGTCTGGAAATAAAGATACCCATAAAAGGTAAAAAAATCATAGTTGTTATTAATATCATTGTTTTTCTCCTTCTTATATGCATATTCCTTATCCACCAAATGATTCCCATGACAAACTTTATGAGAAAAAGGCAGAAATTAATTCAAAAAGCTACTTATTACAAAAGCGCGGCTGTTCATTTGACCGAACAAAGGTTGTTCATTTTATTGAACAACAGTTGTTCAATCGATTGGACAGCAAAAACACACAAAAATAAAACCCTATGTTATTTTGACTGAACAACGGATGTTCAGTCGACTGAACAACAACTGTTCAATCATTTGAATTGCAAAAACACACAAAAATAAAACTCGTTGTTCTTTTGACCAAACAGTGGTTGTTCAGTCGATGGAAGAGCAGTTGTTCAATCATTTGAATAGCAAAAAAACACAAAAATAAAACTCGTTGTTCTTTTGACTAAACACCAGTTGTTTAGTCGATTGAACAACATATGTTAAATTGTTTGAACAACAAAAACACACAAAAATAAAACTCGTTATTATTTTGACTGAAAAACAGTTGTTCAGTCGATTGAACAACAATTGTCCAATCGTTTGAACAACAAAAGCACACAAAAATAAAATCAGTTATTCTTTTGACTAAACAACGGTTGTTCAGTCGATTGAACAACAGTTGTTCAATCATTTGAACAACAAAAACACATAAATATAATATGTTGTTATTTTGACTGAACAACAACTGTTCAGTAGATTGAACAACAGTTGTTCAATCATTTGAACAACAAAAACACACAAAAATAAAATCCATTTTTCTTTTGACTGAACAATGACTGTTTATTCGATTGAAAAACAGTTGTTTAGTCATTTGAACAACAAAAACACACAAATAAAATCCGTTGTTCTTTTGACTGAGCAACGGTTGTTCAGTTGATTGAACAACAGTTGTTCAATCGTTGAACAACAAAAGCACTCAAAAATAAAATCCGATGTTATTTTGACTGAACAGCGGTTGTTCATTCGATTGAACAGGAGCTGTTCAATTGATTGGACAACAAAAACAGACAAAAATAAAATCTGTTGTTATTTTGATTGAACAACGGATGTTTAGTCGATTGAATAATAGCTGTTCAATCGATTGGACAAAAAAAACTTCTCAAAAGAATAAAATCAACTATTCAATTGATTTAAACAACAAAACTTACCAAAGTGTAAATCATAATCAAATACAAGACAATATATACATAATTTACAATATGAAAAGACATATTTTTACTAAAGTAAAGTTGTCGGGCCATTGCTCCCTGCGGGTAAAATTTGCATGGCGGGGTTTTCACATACCTATTGGCAGAAAGACTCCTTTGTGAGTGGTTTATGATAAAGATGTACCCAATGTCTGTTTACTTGGAAGGACAAGCCAAACCCATCTATGGTGGTCAAATTGAGATGCCATTGTTATGCACTTCTTGAATTTCATATGGGCCAAGCCACCTTGTTTGGAGTTTACCTGGGAAGTCTTGAAATGTGGAGTCAGAGAGGAGTGCCCAATCTCCTTCCTGAAATTCATCTCCTTTATGAGACTTTCATGCCATTTAACCCATTGTTGCTGAACGATTGTGGTATGTTTTAAATCAAGTAATCGTGCCTCATTTAGTTCATTTATCTGTTGAAGTCTTTTTATTTGAGCCTCTATCAAGTCCAAACCCACTTCTTGCGTTGTTTAGAGAGTCTTTATTTCAAATTTGATGGGAAAAATTGCATCTTTGCCGAATACCAGTTGGTACAAAGAATATCCAATAGTATTTCGCCAAGTTGTGTAGTAGGCCCACAAGGCTTCTAGCATTCTAGTACCCCAGTCCCGCTGATGTGTCGAGACCGTTTTAGTCATAATTACTTCAATGAATTTATTGGTACTTTTGACCTGCCCGTTCGCTTGCGGGTGATATGGAGAAGTGATTATGTGCGTGATGTGGTGATTCTGTAGAGTGGTTGGAATATTATGTCCTATGAATTGCGCCCCTCTGTCTGTTATCACTTCCTTGGGTAAACCACACCGCACAAATATCTCAAAAAATAAAACTAATAACAGTTTCGTCTGTAGCTCTAGGAAATGCTATTGTTTCTACCCATTTTGTTACATAATTTGTTGCAACCAGTATCTAAGATTTCTGATTTGAGGGTAGATTGAATGGACCAAAAGAATCTAGTGCCCACCTTTCAAAAGGTTCTATCACCAATTGTGGTTGTAGGGGAATTTCATCAGACTGACCGGGGTAGCCTATTCTTTGGCAGCTATCGCAGGCCTGCACATATTTCTTAGCATCCTTAAAATAGTGGGCCAATAATAGCCCATTTGTAATACTTTGTGCCTGGTTCTGCGGTCTGTGAAGTGTCCAACCCAAGGTTCATCGTGGCAGGCCCTTAAGATGTCAAAAAATTGATCTTCTCGGAAGCATCTGCGTATGTGCATATAAGCTCTTGTGTGGAAGAGATACCCACCAATCCAGGAAAATTGGGCGTTGCGTTGGACGATCAGCTTGCTTTCTTTTGTTATCAAATGTCTGGGCAGTTTTCCTACAATGAGATAATTTTCCACATCAGCATACCACTACGCTTTCACTACCAAAAAAAATAGGTGTTCATTAGGAAACTAGTCCTCCACTACTAGCGGATCATTTATCTTTGGGACCTGAGAAATAAAGTTTGCAATTAGGTTCTCCTTCCCTGGACGGTCTTTAATAGTGATATCGAATTCCTACAAAAGTAACAACCACTGAGTCACTCTCCCATTTGTAATTGGTTTGTTAGCTAAGTACCTAATGGCAGAATGATTAGTATACATAAATACTTGATAGCCAGTTATGAAATGTCTAAATTTATTTATGGCATATATGACTGCTAGGAATTCCTTTACTATTACTGTATAATTTAATTCAGAACGGGTAATATTTTTGTTGATATAATAAATAGCACAGGGATTTTTATCTTCTTCTTGATCGAGAACAACTCCTATCACTTTTTCTGATGCATCTGATGAAATATGAAATGGTATTTCCCAGTTAGGTCTATGCAATACTGGTGCAGTCGAGACTATTTTATTTAAATCTATAAAATCAGTGTCACACTTATCAAACCATTTAAATTCAACGTTTCCAGTTAAAGCATACAAAGGCGCCTCAATTTGTGAAAAAATCTTTATGAACCTACGATAATATCCTGCATATCTGAGGAAAATACGTACCTCCATCTGAGTACAGGTTGTGGATAGTAATATAATTACCTCTATATTTTTTGGATCTACCTGTATTCCAGCCGCGGAGATATAGTGTCTTAGGATTACACATTTCTTCATCATCATGTGACACTTTTCATTACTCAAACATAACCTGGTGGCGATACATCGTTCCAACACTTTTTCCAATGTCAGAAATGCTTGTTCAAAATCATCCCCATATGGGGTGAAATCATCCATATAAAATTCAAGTCATTCATTGATTTGATCGGTGAAAATGCTGAGAATGGCCCTCTGAAATGTGGTTGGAGCATTACATAGGCCGAAGGGTAACACTCTGTAAGAAAACGTACCACATGTGCAGGTGAATATGTTTTTCTCTTGGTCTTTAGGGGCAATTTGAATCTGATTATAGCCGCTGAAGCCATCAAGGAAGGAAAATAATCATGTTCCTGCCAATGTATCGAGGACTTGATCAATAAATGGAAGAGGGAAGTGGTCCTTCTGTGTGGCTTTGTTAAATTCTCTGTAATCCACACAGATCCACCACTTGCCATTTTTCTTAGGGACAACCATCAGTGGATATACCCATTTACTATATGAAATAGGATAAATAAAGTTTAAATCTAACAACTTATGTAATTCCTCCTTCACGATATCTTTAAGGTGCGGGTTTAATCTTCGTTGAGGTTTCCTAATGGGACGAGCATATTTTTCATTATAAATGTGATGGGTACACAGTTGAGGATTTATACCCATCATATCTGAATAATCCCAAGAAAAGGTTCCCTTGTATTTTTGTAAAACTTTAGTGAGATTTTGATGTTTATCATTATTTAGATCATCATTGATGTTAAAAATTTTGCCTGGTTCAATTTCAATAGGTCTACTATTATGAATGGCAGTTGTGGGTATGTGTTGGTCATCGTTATCTCTTAAAGGGTCTTCATGTGCCTCATTATCAAGAATTGCTTTTAACATTTGGCACTTCACATTTTATGTAGCAGCTGGTTGATTAGTAAAATTATTAATTATGTCATATTCAGTCTTATTCTTGAATTCAAGTGCTTCTACTATTATGAGTGGTGAATGGATGTTTTCTTCCAGGTATGCAGGCGGGTGTCTGTGAATTTTTACAACGGGAAGACTTGGTTTGGCAGGGGAATATAGAACAATATTTTTTACAACATCTCCCTTAGCAATGGTCATACTTCCTGTGCGACAACCTATGTAAGTGTCGACTGTGGCCAACCAATGTCGACCCAAAATCAAAGGATGTTCGTCCAGTCAGCTCTTTGGATTGATGAATAGAAAATATACCGGGTACTCCAATGAGTCAATAGAAACCATGATGTCTTGTAAAGTTCCTTCTGGTTTGAAAATTGATCGATCGACGAGTTCCAGCAAGGTGGAGGTTGGTTCTATAGCGGTAATGTCAATATTTTCACAATTTTTTGCAGTCAAACTATTAATGGTTGCACCCAAGTCGATTAGCGTGTTTGGGAAAGAACGACCATATATTTGGACTGTAACTATAGGACTCCCCGGATCTTCATACTTTATAGGTGCCTCCTAGCCCAACAATAAATCAAACAAGGTTCTTACGACATGGACGGTTGGCAGAGTTTTTGTTTTCCTCGCGGTTTTTTTTTTGTACACAGCTCTTTAATTCTCTTAGCATAGATAGGGATGTCTTGAATGGCCTGGAGGAGAGGAATTTTAATACAAAGGTTTTTGAGTTCCCCCAAAAGATCAAAATATGGATAGAAAATTGGTTTAGGTATCACTAACCTTTCGGGGAATGGGGCATAAGTACTAAAAAGTTTCCCAGAGTCTTCTTGTTCACTTGTGCCTTCTTCTTGTCTTATTTCTGTATTGGTTATTGTTGATGGAATAATTTCAACTATGGGTTTTGATTTGTCTTATTACAAATATGTGACTTCCCCAAGGCTAATAATGCGCCCAGATCTCAGCCTAAGTTCACTGCATTCTTTTTTCTCGATTTGAAGGTCTGGATTTTCAACGATTTGGATCAACTGCACTAGTCTATTGTTGGGATTTGGGTTCGGTTGAGCTTGCAGTTAAGGGCATATCAGAGGCTGAGAATTCAACGATAACAGATATGGATTTGGTAATGTGGGTTGAGGTTGAGGACCCATTCCCATAGGTGAATTGGTTATTCCCAGGGGTCGCTGCCAGTTTTGGGACCAATTGGAGTTTTGTGAGGTAGAGGCAGGCCAATAGGATGAATATGGATTGTTCTTCCAAAATGGAGGAGAAAAAGAAGAATTTTTCCAACCGCTTCCTAGAAAGGATTGGGTTGACCAAGGGGGCATGGAGAATGGTTTGGATGGCCAGGTAGAAAAAGGTGATTGATTTTTCCATGATTTCCCAGGGTTTTGTTATTGATTAAATTGCGAAGGTGGAAAGAATTGAGATGTGTCTGGTGACATACTTGTAGTTCGGGCTTGACACTCGTTACGTTGATTCATTAAATATATTGGCTCGGCTTCTTCCTCTGCTTCTTTGAAGACTTCTTTCAGCCCTGGTAGTGACGGGTGTTAGCCACCTATAATATTTTGTTATACCAAAAGGTGGCTAAGATATTTTTTGAGCCTCCAAGGAACAAATCGTTGGTTGTGCTTCTTTTGACAGCGTGGGAAAAAGACAACCAAGTTCTTCTCTGCTAATGCTTGCTTCTGCTTGGCGTGCAGGACATCTAATTGTGTCGTAAGGGTACCCAAGATATCGGTCTTGAAATCTTCCAAGAGATTGTTGATTTCTGTTCATGTTATGCTGCCACCTAAAGTTTTGTTATTTCTAACAGCTGAATCCGTCCTGCTAGTCTCATGCGCGTGTTGCCTCTAGAGCACCTGACACATAATGAAATAATATCGTCATAACTTTCCTGATAGATTTCTCCTTTTGCCATTATATTTAATGTTTCTATCCATTCATCTTTCATTTCCTTTTATCATTGTTGCTTTTAATACATATTTAGACAATGTTGTATAAGGGAGACTTTGCAAATTATATTGGAATCGTTCAACGTATTCTTCTAATGTCTCATTATCTTTTGCAATCATGTTGAAGATTTGATCTTTTAATTCCCTAGTCCGGCATTAATCTTGGTATTTAGCAAGAAAAGAATTTTTCATTTGATCCCAATTATTAATGGTTCCTCCACCGAGCCCCATAAACCAACATAAAGCTGCCCCTTTCAATGTAGAGGGGAATAGTTTCAGCTTCTTAGGGTCAATGGTGTAATTGTACCCCCTACACAAAACATCAAATTCAAATAAGAACGCATCTAGATCTTCTGAAGTCAATCCATGGAAAGTGGGGATGTTTTGTAATAGAATAGCTTTCATAGGAATATTAGCGACTGGGTAAACAATGGGGTATTCCAATTTTGATGTTTATCCCTCGTGTTGATTGTTTGCCATCTGATCAAAGATGTGACAATAAAATTCAGGGATTTCCTGGTCTGGGATATTAATTCGGGATGGACTAGAAGTCAGTTTTGGTAAAGGTCTTACAGTACTACCACGGTCTCAGATGTCGGGTGTTTCTTATTCAACCAAGATTTTAGGATATCCAAACTCTGGGGATTTTAGATTTGTTTCAACCATACCACTACTTCCCCCTCTCCTTCTTGTAAGTTGCAAGAATTTCCCTCTTGTGAAAGGTTAGGACTTAGATCTTTTGTTATCTGAAAACTTTGTTCTGAATCTTTCATTTCACTATGAATCTCAGTGTAAGCTACAGATGGTGAGTCTACTGCCTGAGGGATTATAGTAAGACTCTTTTCAGAAATGATTTTGGGTCCTACAGATGTCTGAGCTTCAGCTTTTCTTATAATTTCGTCTATAAATTTTGTTATTCCAAGGGTCACCAGTCCCTTGGGTTTCGTGGATTTGGATGCAGGGTTCAGATTTGTTTCTATCTTTTTCTTTCTAGTCATTCATCAAAAAATCTACTTCTATTCAACCTCTATATTTTTGCTAAAAAGCGAGACAATTGGCAAGAATTTTGCTCGCTAGTACGCAGGTTTTTATCTTCCATTTTTAATACCCAATTCTTCTTCAGCAAAAGAAAAATAAGACATCACTTGTAAACACTCTCCTTGTAAACAATGCCAAAATGTTGGCTCACTAAGATGTCTATTTAAAAACAATCGTAATTCCTACATTAATCATCAACCCAGGGTAAGTCTTTTTATTTCAAGAGTGCTCAGCACAATTTATGTAAGTGAAACTAGAGGTTATTAAATCGAAATCGTTGCAGAAGTAAAATCTAATTCTCGAAGTTCAACCAAAGTAATTCTAAAAACAATCATTAAATAACTTTAACCAATTAACTCAACTTAGTTCTGATATATTCTATGGAAGCAAATGGAAATGCAGAGCTTAAAGGAATTTGCAATGAACCAGAATTACAGAGTAACATCTACAACAATCTATTAACATCTACAACCATCTATTAATCAGGTAGGGTATACTGCAGTAACTGAACAACAAGTAACATCGTCAAGTTCTACAATTGAAATTCTCAGTGGTTGATCAACCAACAAGCTCACTTAGAATGAACAACAATCTAATTATTCAAATAATTCTAGTAAACGAGAGAAATAACATTCATGAGGAAAATGAAAGCGATGAAGACTTTAAATCAACAAGTTGCAAACCACTCGATGCTGATGAAATTCAGATCAATTATAAATTATATAAAACACAGAAATTATTAATTGCAAAATAGGGAAATCAAAATATAACACAAGGTAACAGTAGAACTCCCAGTGACTAGGCCCAAAGTCTCCAGAAGTCTCTGCCAGATCTTCAGAATACGATTATGGAAAAACTAATATCTCTTTCATTAAATTTAACAGTCGGGGTACAACATCACTGAGTGCGAGATATTTTGTCCAGAAGAAATACAAGTAAAGTACAATTACAACATACGGATTATCAACCTTTTTTCTATTCCATCTATTGATCTTTTATATCTTTATAGAGAAACAAAACGGATAAAGGTGAATCCTCAGGATCAGGGGATCCTAAGGATTTCGCAGCTGTCTAACAACTTGCACTATAGAATAAGCGAGGTCTCCCTCATTTTTGTTGATCTATATAAACAAAAATGAGATCATTTTCCTTTTCTTGACCGGTGTTGTTCAATATTTTGAACAATGGTTAATCGGTTTAGATTTCCTGCACATAAAACAACGGAAGTTAACCTTTTGCCCATAATTACATCATTTCTTGATAATTGGTTTTACCCTTTGTTTATAATTAATTCTTCTAGATTTACTCCCAAAATGAAGGTAAACACATGAAATTTAATAATAAATCAAGTTAATCATTAGGGTAAAACATACATTTTTTGTGACCTAACACCAACCTTGCTCTATCTTCAGGTATTTTAATTGTTTACATAATCGAAATAATGTTAACTTTGTTAAAATATGTAGACATTTCGCCATAGTGCACATCATGATTCCCTCAACGAGGAATATTTGTATTCATCCCCAAGTCCATTTGTTTTGCTGCGAAAAAAAATCAAAACGCAAACAAGGAACTTGGGCGTTTGATAGACATTGTGTCTCAAACACCTGAAATAGAATAAATAATATTACAAGTTATGACCCAACTTCAAACATATGAGGTAATAACCAAAAATCAAAAGGATATTTTTATTTTTATGCATAAGATCAATTGTGATAGGTTGATTTATAAGTTTTATGTTAATTAAACTAACAAAAAAATTCTTTCGTATGTAGCGTTTTTTACAACCTATTGCCCCCAGTGTTGGTAGTAGTGGGACACAAAGGCAAGAGATTCTCAATGAACTCCCTTGTACACCTCATTATGGAAATTTTGAGGTCTAAAATGAGCCTCCTAAGAAAATAATAAAATAATAGCGAAATCAATAAAATAATATTTATGAATTTACATTTTACTTTTAACACCACAGTCCATGTAACCATGGTTACATTCAATTGAAAAGGTGTACCACAATAAAATTAATAAAGAATTGTATTTATGTGAGTACAAATAAGAGTGAGCTTTTCAAAAAAATGTCATTATCATTGAACAACTAATGCATTTGTCTTTTGTACTTAAATAACTTAAAATAAATTATAAGAAAATTTTCATAAATTCTTAATTGTATAATATACTATTAATTAAAAATTTTATTATTTAAATTAGATAATAACATGTAATTAATATATTTTTTAAAAATAAAATAATATAAAATAATAAATGTAATATATTATTTTATATTACATGTTGAATTAATTTGATTTATAACATAAGAAAAAATAATATATAATATAAAAATGAATATAATATATATTATATAACATTTAGATTATTTTTCATAATATTATGTATAATAATATGTAATATTAATATAATCATAATGAAATTAATTTAGTTGTATTTAAAATTAAATGAAAAAAATATTGAAATAAGTGATGGACTCACTTAGGAAGTCCGAAACGTTGGGTTATTAAAAAAACTCAGAAACAGGTTATTCCTCTCTTTTGAAATATTGAAATAGATTTAATTTATATTTATAAGTATAATATAATATTTATATACATTGACCCCCCGGATGCGGGTGCTGGCAGCGTTAATGAGGATGATGGGATGGAGCTCTACCGGACGGGATGCCACCTGCCTTCCCGCATGGGACCAACGCACCCACCTGATCGCAGTTAATTCACCCCGCTTGCTCTTTATGGAATTAACCATGGAGGCACATTTCGATATGAAGGTTGGCGCTCGACGCAGTCTCAACTGCAGCAATAGCGTTTCGTATCAGGTTAACTGGTTCGGTCATTCAATGTTGAGGTCAGATTGTTGCAGGGGTAAGCTGTTATATGTTATGGCTCTGCTCTCCCCTGCGCCGGTGAATTGGTGGTGCAATTCTGTTGCAGGCAAAGCCAGCGAGCGCACCACCACTGGGAAATGTAGTCGCAGCACCTGCTGCTTGGAGCTTGATGACAGTCTACACATCTCTCTTTCGGGTTCTTGCATGTCAGCCACGGTTGTTCTGAGCATTCCTCCTTCGCTGCACCCTGTCAACTCTCCGGCTCTCCAGAGCTCCAGTTCTAATTCGGCAAGCATGCCTAGGCTATGGCAGAGGATGCGTTGCAGGCGGGGGTCCTCTCGCAGTGCCAGGAGGCGGTCGCCCTCCTCTTCCAGCTCACCATCCGAATTCTCTTCTCCCTCAGAGAGCCTCCCTCGTCTCCTCCATGGTCGCCTGCTCCGTGTTGGCCGCAAGCTTGACTCTCCCTCTGGCGACGCGCTGCCTGCACAGTCCCACACTGCTCTCTTCTATTTTGATTGCGCGCTCAACAGGCCGAGAGTCACTGTGGCCATTTCTGCTGTCTTTTTGGAGGAACCCCTGCCTGAGAATCCGTCGGAAGAGCAGGGTCCTGTCGAGGGCGCAAACGTGGACGCAGCACAGCAAGGTTCTAGGGGCCAGCCCAGCGGGAGCAAGGAGATTCTGCAGGAGGTTTCGGGTCGCGATCAGGAAAATTTGATTGAAACTCCTTCAGCGGTCCACTCCAACGGAGAACTCTCCAATGATCGTGGCGAACCGGAAGATTATGGATGCAGGATCGAGGAGGTTGCCCTTGATGAGTAACTCGGCCCTCTTTTTATGTTTCTCATGCTATTTCTCTGCCCTCTCTGAGGGCGTGTTATGTTGTTTTAATGTTTACTACTATTATGGTCCATTTTTTGTCAGTGACCATCTTCAGAATTTACAGTGGTCCAGTTTTTGTCATGGTCCAGTTTTACTGTTATCTACTGTCAATGTTCCAAGTTTTTGTCAAAGACAATCTAGTTCGATCCCCTGCGTGGGATTTTTTCAGTTGGTGGCTCTTCAGGCTGGTTTCCCTCTCGCAGGGCAGCCAAAAACTATGCTCTGTCTGTTTAAATTGCCTCCACGAAGGCACTGCTAAGGCTTCAGCCTGATGTACTATATTTTTACTGTTAATAGAATACTTTAACTTAAAAAGAAAAAAAAATTATATACATTGAAATTTTAGACTTTTTCCCCAAACTATGTTGAACCTAATATACATTTTTTTAACATATAAAACTAATGTACATTTTTTCATCATAAAAAACTAATATACTTTTTTTCTTTAATTTCAATATGTTTGTATTGTTATTAATATAATAATAATATTATTCATAGACTTGATTTATTATAAAATTACAATGTTACATTTTCATTTATCTTGATTTCATATATATATATATATATATATATATATATTAACTTATAAATAATTTCAAATTATAATATTAAATAAAATGAGATGAATATATAATTTAAAAATAAAAACATGAAATATACAAATATAATATTTATTGAAAAATGTGTAAAGACATGAACATTATGTAAGAATATGCATTGTTTCTTTAAAAAAATATGAAATGACAATAATAATATTTTATTCAAAAAGTGTGAAATGACATTTATTATCAGTATTTTACTTTATGACTTTAAAAATACTTAGAGCACTACCATGGTTAACCATGAATTTTTATCTACCATTGACAATGTAACAAGTAAGTACCTTTAACTCAAACAATTCCACCTCAACCATTGGAGATGATGTCATCCTCTAAAATGTGATTGGTTGTCATAAAGTGCATTTTGATTGTACATTTTTCTTAGAAGACGTATTTTAAACCTTAAAATTCCCCTAATGTGTACGCCTTTAGGTAGCAGCTAAAAAACGCACCCCTAAGAAGACACAGTCAATCGCTAAACGTGGTGGCAGTGATGAGGGTGATATGGCTAACTTTACGATTGCATTTCCTAGAGCTACACGTGTCACTTCCACGTGGACCATTCCAAACACGTTTTTGGTGAACAATGAAGGTGTTCCTATAAAGAAATTACAACTCCCAGGTAAGTTTTAATATTTTAACTGTTTCGTGTACTCTATCTAAAACATATTTTATCATGATTATTATTCTTAAATTAATGATAATATCTTTTTCTGTGTAGAAAACAATGATTCATATAGGGCCTTGGAGAGCAAGGTGTTGGTAATTTTTGGCCCAACCATACGCACAAGGTGGAATTCACATAATTCCAACCCGAAAAAAGAACTTCTACATTATCTAGAAGGCCTTTTTGGAGCGGGCACATTTGATAAAACAACAGTCGCCTGAGCATTTAGCCAATATCTGAAATATACGCGGGACACCTATAGGACTTACTTGCTAAATAATTTTAGATACGAGTGTCCTCTCATAATTCCAGAGAGGGAGTGGAGAGCACTCATCGAGGACAGGAAAGAGAAAAAAACCAAGGAAGAAGGAAAATTGCTAAGCAATGTAAGTTACAGCTTTAATTCAATAGCTTTAGTTTTCTTTGTCTAAAATAAAAGTGTGCTACATAACTGACTTCAAGATTTTAATGATAGGTTTCCTGACAACTCGAAGGCAACCAAAGCTATGATTGACAAACAAGGCCAGCACAAGCTAGGTTAGGGCAGCTAATTCAAATTAGCCGCAATAATTTTAAGTAGCTAAACATCTTATTAATTGTATCGCCTTCCAACATTTTTGTAATCCCATCAAATAAAATTAAAAATAAACAATCTTATGCAATGTAGGTTGACAACTTTAGAACAGAAACCACAAAGGAAGATAGAGAGATTTATTTACGTTATAGTTATCAAGTTGTAGTTGAACATTGTAAAATCTTGGGACAGGTCCCAAGGTCCAGTATGCCTGATACGGTAAAATGTTAACATTTCAATATTTTTTGTTTTTCGTCCATAAATTTAATGTCTAACAACTTTGTTTAAATAAGGGGAGCAACAATTTAAATGATCCAAATAACCTAGCTGTAGAGCAGTGTGTTGAGAGTGAAATATTGCCAGAACATGGTCCTCACGTGTAACCTGAACATTCCAGTGGGGACCAGGCCGACAATGCTGCTATCAGTGAGGCCCACGACAATAATTAATTTCTACTTATACATTGAGGGTTTTTTCCTTATACCATTTTTTGTTTAAATGACAGAGAATGTTGTACTTGATCATCCTACCACTGGAGAGGAACACGGGGAAATAGTTCTAATGGTGACAACTGGTGCACTAAGTAAATAATGTCATTGCAATTTGTTTTTATTAATATTACCAAACTAATTCAATAATATTTAAAAACTAGCAATTTAAATTTAATATTATTGGTTTTTGTAGGCGATACCCTGTCACTGCATGAGACCAGACATCGTGAATACTAAACTAGGTCAGCTATGTAGGAAAGGTACCAAATACAAGTAGAGAATAATGATGTTGATGATGTAGTTAGGGGCTTTAGAAATAGGAAAAATAAAAATAAAATTTGATTATGTAAAATATTATATTATTATAAGACAGATGATGAATGATGTACCATACTTGGAAGCTTTTTTGCATTATATAACAAATTATTTATAATACTATTTTTATGTCATACACTTTCAATGTTTTCTTGCATACTTTTTGTTGTATTTCTTTTTAATTAGTTATTGATTTTTTTTTTGTGCTCATGTTCGTAAAAAATGAAATATACATTGGGTATTGGAGAATTGAGAGTGATGTGAAGAGGGCGGAGGGGCCATAAGAGCTTCCACCTTCACGTGGTTGGTCATGTTTAGTAGATAATAATTTATTAGAGTGATTTAATATTGTAGCAAACCTCCCTCCATCCAACGCAGCAGCAAAAAAGTCACTATGACTTAGTTTCTACGCCTTTAGATCGTGAGAGGCTTATTCCAAGTTCAGGCGACTCCAATAAATTGTTCTTGAAATTAAGAGGATCTTATTCAGGTATGTTTTGACATTGTCAACATATGTTCTAACATTATCGTAAGAATGCATCTTAGAGTAAAAAATACTACAAATATTACTTGTATTTATTGTATAAATAATTATGGATTTTGAATGACTTGGCAGCGCAAGTACAAATCCTCTTGCATCGTGAGAAATAACAACTAGCTACATAGTGGGTTCTTGAATGTGTTACAATAGATTGAGGTGGATATTTCACTCTTAGACTTGATTATGAGAAGGAATAATGGGATAGAGAAACTGGCCACCTTAAAGGAGTTTCCAGAAACAACATATGTAATACTTTGGCTCTTCATTTGACATTGTGTGTGTGCATGTGGATCACTGTGATTGTGTGGTGTGCATGCTCCTTTTCACTGTTTCTAGAAATTTGAAAGTTCCATTTTCAAAATATGTATTGTTATCAATTTTCTTGTTTCTGGTGATGTAGACAAGTAGAAATAATATCTATATCCTAAATTTCAAAGAATGATTGTGTTTCTGTGGCCTAATGTTTTCTCTATTATGGAAAGATATTTGAGACATTCAATTGGTTGTAGATTGTGTCCAAAGATCTATCTGAGCCCGTACATTCCCAAAAATACCTAAACAAGGATGCAGCTCCACATTATCACAAAGTTATCAAATTTTATGACAGCCTTGCAAAACAACTTGTTAACCAGGGTCATGTCCAAGATCTTTTTTTTGTGCACTTGACCAAGTTCGTAGTGTCACATTTTGTAAGATGAAGCTTTTTCATGATTATGATCTGGTTTTCTGTATGTGTTTTTTCCTCTATTTGATTGTAAGTTTGAACATGCTTTTAAAAATTGAAACCTTTTTTGTTTTTATACTATTAATATATTCAAATATACCACAGTTCATGAATTGAAGTTTCATGTGAATAAATAACATAATGTTACAATCATAGTTTAATATTTTAGAGCGTGTAAGGTTTTACCACCATCTTGGTGGTTTACATCATATTTTGACTTGGCAGCATGCATTCTTCTCTTTTCGACTATGTGCAGGAAGAATGATGCTAGAATCATGTCCCCGTCAAATGTTAGTTTTCCCATTTTAGTTTCAAGGGTAAAATATTTGTCTTTGGTGCAATTAATTTCTTTGTAGTTATGTAAATAATGATCACATGTGACATCATTATGATTAAGTTGCATGAGTGCTAGTTGTAATATTGTATGTTGGAATCATAGCTACAACAAGTTAACTTGCTTTATTCCTTTTAGAGTTTCACCACGGCCCCATTACTTCAATCAATTGATTGCCTGGCTATATAATTGTCAAACCACAACACAAGAAATAACCATTTTATGGCTTGCATTTTCTGATTGGGTCACTGTCTAGGGTCTTTGTCAAATATATCAACCAAACATCTTCAGTCAAATAGCTTGACTTATTCATAAAATTGTAGAATTTTTTCTTGCAATGTACAAGGATTAAGCTTCATCATTATATTTAACATTTATTTTTTCCAATTCAAATATTGAACTTGAGCTTTTCAGCCTGGGATGCTTAAAACACATTCATCTCCCTCGAGAGGGTTTTAGACTTTAATTCCAAAGATGGCTTGGCCTCTTTTCTAATGTAGCATGATTTCTACAAAGGCATCCTTTCTTCTTGATGTGCAAAAAAGTTCATGACAATAAATTTTGATGCCCTTTAAACTTTGGAGCCTAACATCCATATTCATATTGCATTTCCCATAATTTTTTATCATATCAATCATCAATAACTATCCCATATAACATTTCAGAAGTTCCAAGAAACTTATATTTTGATATCGAAACGCTAGTGTCTTTTCCAATGAGAGAACAAACATCATAAAGACTTTAATTACAAAATATTTTAGACTCCTTATCTGACCTTAAGGGTTTCTTACTTATACAATTATTCCTTTCAATCTTCAAGAGATATAAGACATGTCAAGACAATGTTTTCAAAATGATAATTGAGATTTTGATTTTAATACATACCTCATATTGCAATGTGGATCTTTGGCCAATATAAGTTAGGTCAGATTTCAACTCAATCAGGTCATCTCCCACTAATGTATTATGTCCTTATTTTATGAATAGAACAAATATCTTTCCACACTTCTTTTGGGTGACATCGATTAGGCTCAATAAGGAATTAAGAGGGGTTTCATTGCGGACATAGCCTAGAAAACATTACAGTGTTATATGCAATACTTCATGTAAATAAGGTATGATTCAATGATGAACATCCTCTATTCTGAGACCTTCGGTCTTATTGAGGAATATGATTATATCATATTCGAACTTATTTTCTATACCTCAGAGATATTAACTTTTACTTCTGATCACCTTTACTAAATTTCAAACTTTGGACTTCTAGTCTATTTGCAGAGGTAACAACTCGGTTTAAATCACAGATATGAGACTTCATGCTTTTTGTATATGTTATAGAGATATACTTACGAGCTTCCACATATGACTTCATATTGCCATAAATAATAGGTTAAAACTTTCACAAAGAGTATGATTGAACCTTCCAAGAGAAGAACTCATGCTTGGACTTCACAAATATTAGAGACTTGATTTACACAGTGAGCTCAGACCTCGAATTTATTTATAGAGATATAACCATAAATTTCATAACCTCGGAACTCACTGAGATAATGACCTGAGATTCTATAAATATATGATAGCTTGGATTTCCTCAGAGATATAGGCTTAGACTTTGTCATATTTCCACAAGGATATTGAGCTCAGGCTTATCACTTCTTAGTGTCTTCAACAATGATTTGCTTCTGATCACATAATATATTAGCTTCCAAATACGATCATGACTTTACAATATTGTAGATTATATGTGAGATGCATACTAGACCCTACAGTATTAGAATATTTTCAAACTTCAAGGTACTTTACATTGCTTCAAAGTAATTCTTTAACATGAACCCTTCAAGAATACATAAAGATATTGTTAGCAATTGTTTTGACTGATACATACCTCGTATTTTTAGACTCGTCATACATGAAGACAAATTTATGCTTCCTTTTTTCACATGTTGCCTTCATAAAACAAGAAGTCAAAATTCCCTTCCTCTTTAATCTTCCTTAGCTTCCTAAACCAAATATGAGGCTTTTCCATATTTTCTTTTGAGGATTTCTTGCATTTTAATCAAACAAACCTCCTGAGATAAGATAAGGACCCCATAACCGCTTGCATAAAATGCAAGGAAATCACGAAGTCAATGTAATGCCAATATTGAATCGATATATTGTGGCTCCATGAAGTGTTATTCATATATTTTGTGATATTTTATTTTTATTTTTATTGATAGGATGTTTCTTGAGTACTTATCTTCTCTAAGGATCCATGTTATAATGTATAGAATCAAGAATTAGTACTAGTCCCATTCTCATTTATAGGATTCCATATCGAGTCTCAGCTCCATGTCTCAACTTATTTTATATGTTGCAGATATGTCAAGGTCACCAGGAAAACATGTTCCAACAAGGAGCGGCGATAATAATTAATTAATTCTTACACTTATTATGCATTGGAAAAACTAGTGCAAAGATAGGCTATTGATGTACATCTGGATTGTACAAAGAATATGGGCACATAGGGTGTTTCAACTCTATGGGTGCACAAATCCATAGCCCTCTACCAACCATACAGATATTGTGTGCCTCCAGTGGTTGAAATACCCTCTCCACACTGCACTGATCAGGGATATAGATGCACTCTAGTGGTAGATTGATACTAACCCCAATATATTAAACCCCAATAGACCAAAATAGATTTTATAAATATGGTTAAGTTGGCATATATCCCTCTATATATTTATAAAATATTAACAAGAATCCACCACATGATCATATAAATCTCCAAAGAGTGTGTGGTAGGAGAAAGATCCATCTGAAATGTGCTAAGAATCAAACTAGGATTGGTTTTGATATACTTATACCAATCTACAATTGACTACATTATCAGTTTAGATGAAATTATTCAAGATTATTCATTAGTTAGGAAGAATATTTTTAATCACAAAGCTTGAACTTAGAAATACATGATCATTATTACTATGGTAGTGATATGATGCAATTTACCTTTTTCTTTATCAAAGTTGTGGTAGGTTAACTTAATAGAGGGCTTCCTTCCACTTCTCTGGTCCTTCACTTCCCATAGGAAATTTTCAAAGCCTCTCAGCCCTCCTACACAATGCATTCATTCAGATCACCAAACTACACATATGTTACCTGAACTAGTAGTGCTCTAGACCTCCACAAACTAACATACATATACAGAAAGAGAGAGATTTTATTCCTGAGTAATGGTCATTATACGGCTCTGATTAGTAGGATAAAAAATGCATGCATAATAGAAAAGGCAGGAATTCACCATGGAGTGTGTTATTTCCATCATTCTTAGGTAGCTTATATGTTTTCCCATTTAGTGTTAATTCTCCATCCTTGATACGGTTGGCTACACGACCCACCAAGGCACCAAAGTAAGGTCTACTGGAGCTTATGTCCTACATTAATAAAAAAATTCATATCATCACAAAACATTCCACCATATTCCCCATGGTAACACACACATCTGAGATCCATTCCAGTATTTGAGTAGAAACTGTAAATTTATCTTAAAACCATAGCATATGATGGCAGTACCAATTTCCAAAGGGAAATGCAAATACATACCATGTATGAGACAAGATTGTCATAGCCAAGAAGTACGTCCGCTAGATGGCCCGAATGCATAAATAGCATGATGAGTTAGCTCCCTTTGATTAATTCATGATGGTGAAGCAGTTGAAGGGTAGGGTTTAGGGATGATTACCTTTAGCATTAGGGAGAGAGAGAGACAAGGGTATCTCCCCAGTTGGTGATATTATATTTAGATTGCCCCTGCAAAGTTGAAATAAACTTGGGGCATTGATCCTTTTGTAGGGATTACCATAACGAGCCAGCTTGGATTTCCCATCCAAATTTCTTGGATTCAATTCCCATTTCTTCCCTTGACTGCTAGCATGGAATTTGCAGAGGTGAATGAAAACTATAATGTACCAAAAATGCAAGAGAATGGATGATACTTTCACCAACATCAATTTATTGACTGACCAAGGGATGGATGGATAAGCTAAATCAGAACATTCAATGATATATATAGAGAGACTCACATACTCAATATTAGACTAGGGTGTGTCTATGTGCCTTAAGGTAAGGTCACGGTGTAATACATAGCATGGACTGTGTGCAACTACAGACAATTTGTGCACTGTGGCTACCAGAAAATTTAATCTTTGGAATATAAACATGTTACATTTTGGATTTTTGTAAAATCTAAATTAATTGTTGTGAGACAACTAACATCTAGGATATTTTTTTCTATCCCATAATTTTCCATCAACATCTAAGTTGTATTTCCTTTTCATGTGTTGAATGGAGTAGCTATTGTGTCATCTTTATGATTGTTCATGCCAAACAATCAATTATGACATGTCTTCTCTTTTATGTGGAAGGTATATTGCCACATTGTATTTTCTAAGGATGCTTGTTCACCAAGACAAGTCAAATACTTCAAAACGTTGGATGTGTTTTGTATTATTGTTCCAGAACATATTCTCTTTGTATTTGTCTTTATTTCACATGTTGTTTGAGGATTTGAGTGTTTTAGGCTATTTTAGGTTTTTGTCCCTGAAATTAGTGATTGAAATGCCAGATAATCACTTTATAATTATGGATTTTCTTGTCTATAATAGTTCTTTTATATAAGAAATCTTCATAAGTATATCTTAAGTAGATCTTCTACCCTTAGCTCCATTTCAAAGTGCTGTAAGAATTTATGAGGACCTCTTCTTCTCCTTAACTCGAGGTGGTGGATTTCCCATCCTACTGAGGCCTTTCTCTTTCATCCAGCCCTTCATTTTCCATTGAATCTGATTCAAGAGATTCTCCCACTGGATCTCTCTTGGGGGATTCCTATGGTGGTAGTCCAGGTATCGTTTTTTGAGAGTGGTGTTGAGATATTTTGAGGTTCCCATTTCATCAACTGGGACTCTTATCCATTTCATCAGATATTTAAGTGTAGGAAATAGTGCAACATGGCTAGGTCTTTTATCTTGTCTTAAAAGTTCATCTCCCTCTTATATCGATAAAATATAGGGTCATAAGTCATCAATAGTTTTATCATGTCTTGTCCATAGCTCCTTCTGAATATATGGAAAGTGACCATGCAAAAGCATAATCACTGAGCCATCTGAAACCTGGCCCTTTTCCTTAGGTCCATGTAACAAAGTCATCAACCATAATCTACTGCCATGACTAGACTGTGTCAACAAACATCAGTTAGAAAGAATCATCGGGATATATTGTCGATTGGTTTTATGGCTTGATGAAATTCTTAAGTGAGAGACCTTCCACAAGGTGTCTGCAAGGCACTTGAAAAAACAACCTTCAATGAATATTTCCTTAGAATAGACATAAAATTTTATAGAATTATCATGATAGTCCTTCTTCAACTAGAATGAAGAAATATATGCATTTTCCTCCTTTGCTAGATGACATTGATAAATGAATCAAATTACCCAATCCATGATATCCAATCATCCATATTCATAAGATTATGTTTCATAGGATCTTGGGTTAATGCATCAAGGAGCCCAATGACATAGTCAATATCATAGTCCTTACAGTTCCTTCTGCTTATATTGCTTGTCAAAGAATAGGATTTAATATGAACTTTCTTCAAGGTACCTTTGATTTTGTGATGATAAGGGTTGATAAACGGAATAGCTCCAAAATGTTCCATGTAATTTTTCTCCTAGTGGCCAGACCAAGGTAAAGGTGCTGCAAAAAACTTACATTGCTCTTGCTCCTAGATAAGGATGTAATTTTTTTCTTCCATACACCATCATTTCTCCTTCAATTAGTATTGTAATTCACTATATCAAATACTACCATTATTTCTTCAAATGACTACTATCATTGCTCCTTCATTCCTCCTGCACTTCCCTAATTAGAAACATTCTGTTGGTAGCTTAACCCATCAAGTTCTTGTATTAAAGACAAAGATATTGTCTAATTGATTATTCTAGCATCTCTAAACTTAAAGGCTCTTGTTCTAGAATCATATGTAGATCAAAAAAACCTTAAACAACTTGCCTACTACACTATATTTTGTATGTGTTAATGATAATTACACTTCAAGCATCTTTCTATCACAAGGATTGAGTCGGTTGATGATTTTAGGATCCCTTCATGTATTCAATCAATAGCAAACTCTAGAAGATCTCTATGCTTAGAAAAAATTAGTGATATTCAGTACTTCCTTACCGCAAGTGTTCTTCATTTAGGCCCACAGGTGGACTATCATGGAAAAAGTTGGGATAATTCTCATACAAAATGTTATTATTACAATGGTGATGTGTAAAATTTATTTTTGTAGGGCCATGGTGAATTTTATCTTTCCATACTACTGTGAAAGGATGTTTGACTTGTTGTAGTATCACAAAAAATATTGAAGAAGCCCTGTTAGCTATAATATTGAAACTATCCTCTAAGCGGTATCAGGGATACACACACAAACATTGTGATGAGCCTTCAATTTTGTATTCTACCAAAAGTGCATTATAGATTTCTTTGAGAATTGCTTATTCAAATTTCAAGGTAATGACAACAACAAGTCTCTTACTTTTCTGTAGATAGATATTCACTTTCCATGCTGCTTCTCAATCAGAAATTCTGAAATGAAAATTGATCTTGGAGAATGTCTTTCAGTGGCCCGAGCCTTCAATCTCTTTTCAAAATTTCTGCCCTAAACTCTTTTCTACCCATACAATATAGAAGAATTGTCATAACTGCACAAGGTTGATGTCAGATATAGTTTGGCGTTGAACCTATAGAAGATGATACTTGGCTTTTTAAACGATCCTGTGACCTGTGGTATATTCTCATGTTCAAATCCATAGAGGTAGGTCACCAGCTTCATTCTTCACCTTGCAGAATAAATACCCATGAATAAGAGAATTATGTCATGAATTAGGTATGTAAAACATCGGTGTTCTGTAATTGATGCCCTGATGAGGGCTACCCGAGAGACTTCATTCTTATACCTTAACGATGACCATAACCCAATTTCACTACTTGAGGATGTCCCCAAAATACTTCAGTTCAAGAGAAAGGAATACATATCATCAAATATAGCAAAATATACATCACCTTGATCTAGAGGAGAAGAAAGAAGAAAAGAAAAACATTTGTTATGTGGTATCACTCTCAGACCGTAATTATTTAGAGATAATTGAGTTCTCTAACTTGGAACTTTTACTTGGTTAGAATGCTCTAAAATAATGCACTTGGATTTTGGTTTGTAATAACCTTCTCTGAAGCTCTGAGAAACCATGGATCTACAACTTCAATTATGGCTATTTTCATACATATTATTCAAGAGAAACCAACCTCTCTTATGTTGGTTTTCACCAATATTTTAGATTTTTTTTTAGGGTTGGGGGCTATTCCTTGAAATATCTGACATCATTTGAGGCTTAGGGCTTATGATTTTAAAGGGAGTCATGGAATCTCACAGTGAAAAGATCTCGGCTCACTTTTTTGTTGAGGTAATGCCATGGTTGCAAACAAGATAATTAATTCTCATACTTTTGATTCCATGTAAAGGGTCCTCTTTTATCTATTTTTGGTTTTTTGAGTAGACCATAGACTTCAAGAATTGGAATTTGGATTTACAATGAGAATAGGGTATGCAATTTATTTCAAGCGTGTGTATGTTTCTAGAGTTGGAGAAAAGTGCCAAACCAAACATATTTCTATGGTTGATGCTTAATAACTAACACTTGGAGGTTGTTATTGGGAATTTGATTGGGTAGGTTGTGGCTAGATTCGCATCAGATGGTAGGCAAATTGTGGCTCGTGCTAAATCAGAAGAAAATAGTTATGAAAGTATGAATTTCTGGTTTATTATAGTTAGTTTAAATATTGTTGCTCACCAGTAAAGTTTTGGAACTCCTTTGATATGAACCTTCATCTAGATTGATAAAGAAAATACTTTTTCTCTGGTAAAGATATTATATTTTCTAGATGCAGATCATGGAATTTTATGGAGTTAATTAATTTATTAATATCTGTCACGTACAACACTTATGGTGATTTGATCCCTATTAAGGAACTTTGTGAACGTGTTTCCAGTTATGTGCATTTGTGCACACTATATTGGTGGTTAAGGTCAGAATTCTGAGTCTATAAATAAAGAGCTATGCAGTTTCATTTAACTTTCTCTTCACGATTTTGAGAGAGTATCATGAGGAATCTCTTGCATGGCTGAATTTGGAATTATGGACTGAGATTTAGGCTTTGTTTTTGCATTAAGCAGGACAGTTATTTGTAAGCGTTTAGGATTTTTGGATCTAGAGTTATCCTTGGAGGTTATGATAGAGATGTGCCCCAACTATATATGATTGAGCCATTAGGAGTATCCTATGTACGTCTATATGGTTCCAGTTATTTTCTCCTTGTAATCTGTTTGGTTCCAGTTATTTTCTCCTTGTAATATGTTTGGTTTAGTTTCTTATTTCCTTATTCCAGTTCATTATTTTGGTAGCATGTATGAATGTCATAAATTAATGTTGAAACTAATCTTACAATAATGTAATACTACTATGAAACTCTTGTGTCATATCTTTCATACTTTAGTTGGGAGGGCCTTTCTCTTATTTTGGATGGGTTGCATTGATATTAGTAGTTACTGTTAAAGGAAGCAATGGAAGCTTTGAGACCTTCATAATTGTGACTCAGATCAGGGCACGTTGTTTTTTGAAATGGGATTGGATTTGTTGCTCCCAATTATATATTTATAATGTCAGAACTTTGAAGCTATTGGCTTGTTATGTGAAGATACATGTATTGATTTCAAAGCACACACTTGCAGCAGAACAACTTCAAATGTGATGTGAGAAAAAGGAAAAACTTTTATGGACAAAAAATTATCTTCTCAACGGGCTACTATCAACTTTATAATATATGCCACTAGTACCTATTACCTGCTCCTTTGTTTTTCATAATGTGCACTGATAACTATGAAGATGCAGTAAAATTCATTTTGTTGACATAAGATCAAAAATTAATGATTCATCAAAGATGACCATAGCTACTTTTTATGAAAATGAAATATTGTAAGCAATTATTATGTATGATTCCCTTCCATTAGTTAGATATTTTAAGTAGTGTCGTGATGCTTGTAAATAGATCTTTTCAATTCTTTTTTTTGTTGTTTGTCAGTTGTTATGTAGGTTTCCTTTCCATTAGTTAGTGTATATTAAGTAGTGATGTGATTCTTGTAAATAGATCTATTCCACCCTCTTTTTTGCAACTTGTCAGTTGTTATCTAGGTTTCCTTTCCATTAGTTAGTGTATATTAAGTAGTGTTGTGATGCTTGTAAATTGATCTATTCCACCCTATTTTTTGCAGCTTTTCAGTGGTTTTCTATGACTTGCAATAAAAAACTTAACAAACACCAAAGTATTATACAATCTTGATGCATACTTCCTTTTCTGGTAAATTATATTAGTCAAATTGTGATACAAATTTTACAAAATAATATTAGTGCCTATTTTAATCTTGGATACAATTTAGCTCCTGAAACTGGTAATCATTTTTCTTGACCTTTAAACTTATGAAACATTCCACTATTAGAGTATGCTAACCAATTGTGTAAGATATATACAAATATTATTACTTTTGATTGGCTTAATATTTGGCTAAATTATGGACAGAGAGAGGAAAGACAAAAAGGTCTCTTTGTTTATTAGTCCACTCTCTACACCTTCTCTACAATCAGTCCTAAATTGGATAGGTTCTCATCCAACTTCCCTAACATATTGGATTTGAAATTACCTCTGCCTCTTATGTGCTCCACATCCTTTCTTACTTGGTTTCATTACCTCCAAAGTTCATGAAAGTATATTTGGTTTGTAGCTACATTGAAGCAATTGTAGTTGAAAAAAAAAATTGTGGGATTGTATAATGTTCTTAATGTTAAATTTCTTGAAACTCTGTAACTACTTAGATGAATTACTGAAAACAAGGCAATTGAAAATTGAAACAAAATTTACTTTCTCCAAGATACAAAGTTTCTTAACAATCATTAAGCAGTGGAAAAACTCTAGAGACAAAAGCACATGCACACAAATTGACGCACTTGTTTGCCCAGTAAACCCAAATGGGAAAAATGCCTTTCTTTTTTGTATTATTTTATTGATAGTTCTTAAGCAATTGGATATATTACAATTCAATGCCTTCTGCAGTTAGCAATCTATTTCTGAGAATACAATTGTTCTCCTGCTGAATAGCCTTAACTTTCCCTTACAATCCCTAATCCATGCTCCTATTTCCTTTTGCATTGGTAGCCCCTATTTCCTTGCACAAATCCTCCTATTTCCTAGCACAAATCCTAGATCCTATTTTCCAACGCAATTCCCCTATTTCCTTGTGCATATTTTAAATTAACATGCCCTTGATATTATAATAAAGTACCAAATTCTTATCGGAGATACCTCCGTAGGGGCAGAAGTAAGCCTGAGATGATCATCCACTTTAGGAAGGAACTCAACTTTCACTTTTGGCATGATGCCAATAGTTGATAAATGAGAAACAAATATTGACGACCTCCCAAGCGATCTAGGATATGATGCAAGACAGCTGAGACAATTGTCTTGCATCCTAGCTCACTTGGGAGGTTGTACATATTCCTTTCTCCTTTATCAACTACTTCTATCATCCGATAAGCCAAATGTGAGTTCCTTCTTAAAGTGGATGATCATCTTAGGGTTGCAATTCCAACGATTGTTTTCGTCGCCAGTTCGATGGTTCTTTCTATCGCAATTCCAACGGGATGACCCAAACGTCGCTAAGACTAGTGTAGGAATAGCGACGGATAAGATGGAACTACCGATGGTTGTTTATGTTGCTGATATGCCCAACAGTCACAACAATGTTATGCCAGTTGTCAGAATAGCGATGATTTTCGTGGCACTTTCGAAGGTTCTTTCTGTTGCAATTCCAACGACATGACCCAAACGTCACTAAGACTAGTGTCAAACTAGCAACGGATAAGGTAGCACTACCGACAGTTGTTTTTATCACTTATATGGCCCAACTTTCACAACAATGTTATGCCAATTGTCGAAATAGCAATGACATATGCGACAACAGGCTGTTGGTATTGCGACAAATTCTGGGAAGGCATCGGTGTCGTAATACCGACGTCTCCACATGATGTCGGAATAGCAACAATAAATAGAGAAATTGTAATTTTTAATAAATGAATACATGTGTCATGTATAATTTCGCTCTACCGACAGTTATTAGAAGTGTCGGAAGTGCGACGACATAGGAAACGACATTTCGCCCAACCTCAAAGTGTTGTTATTGGGATGCCTAAGTGTCGCAATAGCAACATTTTTCCCATCACAAATTGGGCCAAATATGCTAGTGGCATCTAGGTAAATTTATTTCAACTACACCTCTATTTATGTGTAGACCTATGGAATTTATAAATTCATACAATAGTGTGAGGGGACGCAGAAGGGTCTTACACCTCCAATATTTGACTATGGACCTAAGTAATAAGAGAGTGATTTCAGGACAAAATAGTTGTTGGTCAGATTAGTGTGTTAATGCACTTTGGAAAGGGTATCTGGAAAATATATGGGTTGAGATCTTGGTTAAATACAGGTGGTGTTAGATCCATGTGTCATCAACTCGTACAAGTTTTAACCCTTTCATGGGATACTAAAAGATTATGTTCCCTTTCCATTTCACTGAATCACTAGGTGCCCAAATTTCAGACCACTTATTTTATTTTTCACATCCATCCACTAAATTCATGTTATACTCTCTAATATCGACCTATAAATACATCTTTACACTAAAAAATTAAGTTTAATCAGAAGATAACATACATATATATTAGTCTCTGCAGCCTTCCTGCCACACCGTGACCGCACCCGTTACAGTGGAATGGAATCATTGAGATGCATGAGAGGGGTGCATAATTAATTGAAATTTATGAAAAAACAAGCCCTTAGCCTATGCCTATCATGCCCAATAACATTTGTATGTCATTGTTTCCTTCTTGTTTCCCAACTCTAGGTAATGTATATACTCAAACTTATCTTGAGACACTCGAGACAATTACTTCTTTTATATCAGCAAACTTCTTGAAAATAAGGAATGTGGAGAAGGGTACTTTTATTTTAATATCCAAATATTTCAAGTGAGATGACACACCTTTAAAATCTGATTTTACTTTATTGCGGGGTTTTTGATAAGTAAAACAATGATGTGTATGGTTGGCTCCGAACAAGTGATATTTTTTACATTAATGATGATGGCTACATATTTTTGGTGGACAGATTAAAAGCGTTGATCAAATATAACGATTACCATGTGTCACCTACATATCTTGCAGAACTTTCGCAAATAATTAGGTAAATTCTTCTTAAACTCAACTGTGGGACATAATTTTTGGTACATGGAATTGTAGCTTTCCCTTTCTGAATTAGAATCTTGCAGAGGTTGTAGTAATATTATAATTATATTTTTCCTTTATACTTTGGATCATGCACTTATAAGCAAGAATTTGACTATATGCTAGGCAAAACTGGACCAAAAAATATATCTCTATGGATTTGTCAAGTATAAAATGTACTATAATTTGTCATTATTTTCAACTATCTATTATCATGACAAGAAAAGTTTTGAATTTATTATTTATGGCAGCAAGTTTCAAAGCAAAGAACCTATCTAGGTTCCAATGGCATAAATTATAAGTAAACCAGGCAACACACTATTTGAAATGGGTGTTATTGACTTTGTAACTCACAAGGTGATTTGCATTTTAAATACAATATGTTCATATAGAGTTGTTTATAATTTCAAGCTAGCAATGGAATAATCCAAAGTAAATATCAATTTGATTGAGAATTTTGAAAATAAATAAATATTGACTTTTTCAAAAGCCTCTTTTATTTAAAGACACATTATTCTCAATAAAAAATTATATTTATTATTTCAAGCTATTTTTAGGAGGAATAAATTAACCAAGATCAAGATTAATTTCAAACACCTTTTCCTAAACATCCAAATAGTATTCTTGAATGCTTCCAAACCAAATGCTTACTTTTATGCGACTCTAAACCAAATCCTTGCACTGATATATTATTGTTGAAAATGGCTCAAACAAAAAAAAATGATTTTGTTTGGAAAAATCAAAGAGTAATAGATATCCAAACAACCATTTGGTTTTGGTGACACACAAACTCCATTTTGGTGTGTACTTCTTCATGGATGAAATCGATGATTAGCTCCTCAAAGAGACATTACATGTTCTTTTCTTGCGTCAATGCCAATGTGTATTTGATGAGTAGGCATTGTCAACCTGTGTTCCTCTTTTCTCTGAAAAATATCTTTATGAATCTTACTTTTTTTCTTGTGCCATTTTCTTCAATATGTTCCAATTTAATTGAGTCCTAAAAAGTGACAAGAATCCATATGGTTAGGGAGTGAAATAAAATGGGTTATGATTTCCCTTAGTCCAAGCAAAGTAGATATCAATGCTTCAAAACTTTCACAGGATAATAATGTCAATATTTAGGCACATAATTCAATGGGAGTTGGGGACAACATATATTTGATAATAAATAAGGTTTACTTCAAATTGCATGATAATGTTCAAGTTGATATTTCATTAAGTTATTAAGGTTTCTTCACATTACATATTGTACTTCAGAGAAACATGATGATACTCATTTCACAGAGTTACAATCTCTAATAAAATCGAACTTCTAAAAATAATATTAACAACATCTCTCAAATAAGCTGATCCATGGGATCAAAAATATGCTCAAAAATTAAAATTCTCAAAATCGCCTGAAATTGGTGCCAAATCGGAGGTCTCATCATTCGGATTCCAACGATGCTTGAATCGCTTCAATCCAACATCATATGAGAAAGTTAACACGTTATGAATTTTTTGGCAAACAATTGAAAAGTCAACTTACAGGGTTAACTGGGCGGCTCACTAGGTAAGTCGTATGATGAAATCAACAACTAAATGGACGATATAGTGTAGTATGTTCCAATAACGTGTTTACATGTGGCATGGTTGTATAAGTCAAATTGGTTAAGTTTCATTCGTTGGCGAGATTTTGAGGTGGACCAATCAGGCGGGGCCATGTGGCCCTCGAGATTCGTGAAAATTTTGAGTGGGTTGACCGACTAGCCTCCGTCGGAATTGAACCAACGACCTCACCACCACTAGTCAAGCGCCTTATCATTACACCACACTTCTTTTCTTGTTATAGCTGGTCGGTGGATTATATTAGAATTCCAATTATTTTGGCAGTTGGAGGAGGGGGCGGGGCACGTGGTCCTAGTCTCAAGTTTCATGGCACCACACGACTAAGCGATAAGGAACCGAGTGTGAATACGTGACCTAGTGTTATGAAACCAGCTCCAAAAATAGAAGAAAAGAGAGATCAATGCCTTAGAAATAAGCCACTTCGAGGGGGAAACCTCCTTTCAATTACATAAATGAACAATTCTTGGATGATACAAATGACCAAAACCTCCTTCTATATATAGGAGTCCATGGGATCACAATATAATCATAGCCGACCTAACAATAATAATGCAAGGGCACAACAATAACAATATTGGGGTTACAGGGGTACAACAATAACAATAAGGGGGTTACACTAGCAACAATAAGGGACTATACTAGTAATATAGGGACCTAAAATGCCCCTCTCCTTCAAAAAAGTGTTTTCCTCAACGCTTGAGTAGCTCTGGATGCTTCCGTATAAAATTCTCATCCTCCAATGGAGAATCTGCAACGGGTAAGTTTTTCCACTTTATGAGATACTCTGAAATTGATGGATTTCGTAGTTGTCGAGTTCTTATTTCCGTGACTGCTTCAGGTTCCAATATATTTTTCCTTTCTCATCAAGTTCTGGAAATATTGTTTGAATTGGAATTTTTTCCACTATAACCTTCTTTAAGCATGAAACATGGAAAACTGGATGCACTCACAAAGAAGTAGGAAGCTCCAATTTGTATGCCATAGTACCAATCTTTTGCAACACCTTGTAAGGACCATAGTACTTTGGCAATAATTTATTATCCTTATTAGCTTGCTTGATGGACATTTGTTTGTATGGTTGTAGCCGTAAAAATACCCAGTCTCCTACATCAAAAATTCTCTCGATGCAATGTTGATTTGCCTATTGTTTCATTCGATTTTCTGCCAAATTTAGGTTATCCTTTAAGAGTTGGAGAAATTCTTGTTGATGCTCGATGTGATCTTCCACTGCTTGAACCTTAATTTTTTCTCTTAAAGAAGATGTGATGGACGGTGGATGATATCCATAAAGAGCCATAAATGGGGTCATTTTTGCTGCAGTATGGAAAGAAGTGTTATACCACCATTTAGTGAGAGGTAACCACTTGACCCATTGTTTTTGCTTATCAGATACAAAACAAAAAATATATCCTTCCAAACATTTATTAAATATCTCTGTTTGACCATCAGATTGAGGATGATAAGATAAGTTATGAGCTAGTTGAGTACACAAACAAGAAAATACTTTCGTCCAAAAATTTCTAGTAAAAATGGGATCTCTGTCACTTACAATAATTGTTGGGTTTCCATGTATATTTTGAATTATTTCCATAAATGCAGTAGCAACTGTACTTGCTTTAAATGGATGAGATAATGCACAAAATTGTGCATACTTGGTAATTCTATCAACTACCACCATGATGACACTCTTTCCTTCGGACTTAGGTAAACCTGTGATAAAATCCATTGAAATATCCTCCCAACGTTGACTTGGAATGGATAAAGGTCGTGGAAGACCCGGGGTCTTAATTGTCTCAAATTTATTTTGCTAGCAAACCAAACATTCCGCCACAAACTTTTGAATATCATATTTAAGGCCATCCCAAAAAAATTCTTTCTTCACCCTATGGTAAGTTTTCAAAAATCTGGAGTGTCCTCATAAGGGATAAGTGTGCAATTCCAAAAGAATCTTTTGTTTTAATTGGGAATTCTTGAAAATATATAAGCGATATTTGTACCATAAGGAATCATTTTTCCAAATAAATGTATCAGATGTACTAGGATCTTGTTGCAACCTTTGAATGAGTGTCCACACTTCTTCATCCTTCTTCCATTCATCCCTTGCTTCGGTTATCCAATCTGGTTGGATAATAGAAATGGCACAAAGCAATGCTTCCACCTCTTCATCCTTTCTTGAGAGTGCATTTGCAACAACATTTAGCTTCCCTTTTTTGTAGATGATTTCAAAGTCATAACCCAACATCTTTGTGACACATTTTTTTGTTCTTCTGAGGGTAGTCTTTGTTCCAAAAATAATTTAAGACTATCATGATTATTTTTTAGCTTGAGGTGTCTTCCCATTAGGTAAGGTCGCCATTTCTTTAGTGCATGTAGTATTGCCAACATTTCCTTCTCATTAATAGCTTTCTGTAAATACTTTCTTTTGATTGGATGAATTTAAAGTAATGGGTCTTCCTTCCTGCATTAAAACAACACCAATTCCATTTCCCGAGACATCACATTCCACAATAAAGTTTTTTGTGAAGTCTGGCATACCTAAGATTGGTGCTAGGCTCATTGCCTCTTTAAGATGTTCAAAGGCCTTCGTTGCTTCAGGAGTCCATGAAAATGCATCTTTCTTCTATAATGTCATGAGAGATGCTGCTATTCTCCCATAATTCTTAACAAACTTGCGATAATACCATGTTAACTCGAGAAATCCTCGCAACTGCTTTATGGTTGCGGGGACTTTCCATTCCTTAATGGCTTTAATTTTGTTAGGGTCTACCTTTACACCCTCGTGAGATATAATATGACCCAGATATTCCACCTCTTGTACTCCAAAGAAACATTTGGATGTTTTTTCATATAATTATTTCTCCTCCAATATTTTGAGCACCCTGTCAACATGTTGAACATGATCCTTCCAAGGCCTGTTGTAGATTAGTATGTCATCAAAAAATACTAGCACAAATTTTCTAGGGGTTTGAAAATGGAATTCATCAACCCTTGAAATGTAGAAGGTGCATTGGTAAGGCCAAAAGGCATGACCAAAAATTCATAATGACCCTCATGAGTTCGAAAAGTTGTGTTCAAAATATCTTCAATCTTCATTCTAATTTGATGATATCCTGAATGAAGATCCAACTTGGTAAAATAAATTGCTCCATGTAATTTATCCAATAATTCATCAATCACAAGAATGGGAAATTTATATTTAATAGTGACCTTATTGAGCTCCCTATAATCCAGAAACATGCGCCATGATCCATCCTTCTTGTGCACCAATACCACTAGAGCAGAGAAAGAACTTTGACTAGGTTGAATTGTACCAGCCTCTAACATATTTGCAATCATATGTTCAATTTCACTCTTTTGGACATAAGGATATATGAAAGGCTTGATGTTTAGAGGAACACTTCCTGGAATCAAATGAATAGCATGATCATGACGAATAGGTGGGAGTCCTTTGGGAGTTTCAAACACCTTGGAATGATTGTCCAAGACATTTTGGAGATCTAGAGAAATAGATGATTTTGATCTTGGAACTTCTAGTGAGCATAATTGTGCAATTAAGCATTGTTGTTATTTCTTCAGAATATTTTTCATTACATTAGAGATTATTATCTTTCCTGGCTTCCCTGTGATACCCTGTAATTCGATTTCTTTTCCTTCAGAAAAGAAATTTCAAGAAAAGTTCTCGAAAATTAAAAGCTACCGTCCCCAAATATTGTAACCATTGTACTCCTAGTACAACATCAACACCTCCCATTGGAATGGAAAACATTGGACTATTCAACACATATTATCCCATGGTTAGCTTCATATTATGGCATTTTCAAGAGAAAATTATAGTTCCCAGCACTTAACATTCTTGTGCTGGGTATAGGAAACAATTCAATTCCTTGGATACCTTACAATTGATAAAATTATGGGTACTACCCGAATCAATCAACACTATTACCTTTTTCTTCTTGATATGTCCTTCTATATTGAGAGTTTGAAGAGTGGTAATTCCTACCAATGCATTACACGATATGGTTGGCCTCATTTCTTCTTCTTCTAGGGTTGGTTCCTGGTGTATATCCTCTTCTTTTGAAGTTTCTTGTTCATTTTCTTCCTCCTCTTCACAATCTATGTAAAATAATTTCTTCTCAGCACACTTATGACCTTTAGTGTATTTGCTATCACAACAGTAACAAAGCCCTTTTGCTCTTTTTTCTTCCAATTTTGTGGTGTCAACCTTGTAGGTTGTGGAAGTATAGGAGTAGCAACACTTCCATCTTTATAGATCTGAGCGGTAGGCTTCCTTGTCCCCATAATTTTGAATTCAATTTTTCTTGCCAGCCTGAATGCCTTCTGCAATGAATTAGGTTCCCAAACGCAAACTTCATGTTGGATGTTATCCTTTAAAGTCCCTATGAAGACATTAATCCTATGTTCCTCTGGAATATCAGTTACCCTTATATTCAATTTTGGGAAGTCCTCAATATGATCCCCCACTGAACCCTTTTGTTTGATATTTATCAATTGGCCAAAGAAGGTGTTTCTCTTTGTATCCTCATAATGTGCTATCATTTCCTCTGTAAAAATTTACCAAGTGACAACATTTTTATGGGAGAAACACCATCGATACCATAAAAATGTATTTTGTTCTAAATGTAAAGTTGCAATGCATACCTTTTGTGTGTTTTTCACATTATTGAGATCAAAATATTTCTCCTTTTGTAGTATCCATGTTACGGGATCCTTGCCATCAAACTTCCTCATATCCATCTTTGGAATATGGTGGTTCTTACATCTAATATTAGATTTTATGAAATCACGATTAACATTTATTTTGTTCTCATCATGAGTTTCCTCTATTATCTTTTTGCCATTAGGAAACATTTCTTGTATCAACTTTGTCAAACCTTCCATGTCTGCTTTTAGATCATTCTTCATGTTTTCCATGTTGTCTTTCATTTTTTCTTTCGTGTCATCCATCTTAGCTTCCATGCCTTTCTTCAAACCATCCATATTAGCCTACATTCCCTTCTTCAAACCATCCATCTTAACTTCCACGCCTTTCTTCAAAACTTCCATTGCATTTTTTTTTGCTCTTTGCTAGAGCGAAATTTGGTGCACTTGCTCTTGTAATTTTGATATGTCATGTTGTGCTTCTTCCTCTTCATGAGTAATAGTAGAGACTTATGAAGGCTTAATGGGTGTTGAATTATTTTTAGGTGGCATTTTAGAACCCAATACTAATATATATGCTTCAATATTCCCTTAGAATCACTTCAAACTGATTTTTCACAAAAGACTTATGCAATTCTGAAAAAAAAATACACACTTTTTTCTTGCTTTTGAGGAGCTCGATATTGAAATTGAATTATTTCTATAATTTTGGATCTTCAATATCTGAAATTCGACCCTGCAGTAACCCTCTGAATCTTCTTTCTAATGCCACAGGTTTGACCTGATTTGGATTCTTCAAGGTAAATTTATGCCCAATCTCCCACAATGACCTAATTATGGATTGGTTCAGAAGAGAAAATAGAGAAAATTCCACAATGACCTGTTTGGAGTAGTGAAACCCTAGAATTCAAAGCTCTGATACCAGATGTTATGAAACCAACTCCAAAAATAGAAGAAAAGAGAGATCAATGCCTTAGAAATAAGCCACTTCGAGGGCAACCTCCTTTACATTACATAAATGAACAATTATTGGATTATAGAAATGATCAAAACCTCCTTCTATATATAGGATTCCATGGGATCACAATATAATTCGAGTCGACCTAACAATAATAATGTAAGGGCACAATAATAAAAATATTGGGGTTACAGGGGTACAACAATAATAATAAGGGGGTTACACTAGCAAAAATAAGGGACTATACTAGTAATATAGGGACCTAACACCCAACCCCTAGCCACATGTCGAACCTCATGATCGAGAGCCGGACGAAAAGGGTAAGTCGTTAGGAATGTGGTCCATGCCCAACCCAAGGTATTATTAAACGCAAAGAATTGTTGGCAGCGGATTCAGGTGAGGGCAGGCGTGTGGCACCCTTTCGCTCCTATACCCGAGTCACATTTTTAACCATATGACATGGAGACGGAGGAATAGGAGAGCGACCCTTATTGGAACATTTATTTATTTGAAAGTTTGCACCAATCATGGTGGAATCAACGCTGAAAACACGCGAATTTTTCGCATGTGGACTTGCCAAAGGAGGTATTTCATTGCCTAGTTAGCCAATTTTGTCAATTTTGTTGGACATATAGAAAATAAAGAAGCAAGGAGTCTTGTCTTAGCCATTTTCTAGCCTTTTCAACCCAAGAAGAGCCTACACATGGGCTTTTGAGCATTCCAGGCACGTCTGCAACATTTGTTTCTTCATTAGAGCAGTCAGTTTCAGTTTATTCTCACTATAATTGTGGGAAAAGGCCATATCGACACTTCATTATGAATCATTTGGATTTGTGCTTCTTGATCTCAGAATGAGTACAAGGACCTGTTGCCACATTCAGTGATAGAGTCTTTTTTTTTTGGTGTCATCATTTCTTTGCTAAAGGGAGTCAATTATGAGTGAGAGTTCTCTAAAGGAGAATGTTTATTTGAAGGAGAAATTTTTCCACTCTAGAAAAAGGTTTACTCTATGAGTAAAATATTTGTAATGTACTCTTTTGATGTTGAGATCAATAAAGTGACCTAACCGTTGGTCCAGGGCCCAGAGACGTAGTCCACACTCCACGAACCCTATTATCACTTAGTTGTTCTCTTCTTCATTTTTCATCATGTTGGGTTTCATATGATTTTGTTTCATTTTTAAGTTCTTTTAAAACTTAACCATTCACTTTTGAATAAATTATGATCTAAGTGACCATTTGAAGACCCAAATTTATCAAAACTTGCAAAGTGTCAAAGGAAGATTGATTTTCAAATCATAAGTTCCCAAACAAGATCTTAAATAAAATAGCACACTCTACCCAACTGATAATGCAACATCTTTGATGGGAGAAATATATCACAAATATAGTTTTGAGAGCCCAGTTGTAGGAGGTTCATTAGTGTCAGAAAAAATTGATGGTTCTCTATAAAGATTGAGATTTATGCTTACCATTGAAGTGTCATAGTTGAGATGTGTTCCATCTTCTTTTATCCATTGGATTCTCCTCCATTGAAAAAGTGGGACCAAAGCCTTCCATGTTGAAAGAAAGCACGTTATCATCACTTTCCTGACACCCAAGAGTGCCCTTTTTCTCCAAAAATAAAGTCACATCTGTGGTGAGTTGAGTAGTTGTTAGCAATACATGCATTCGGTATAACATGTTGAATACCAAAAGGAGCATGAAGGCCATTATTGGCTCTATAACTATTAGACTCACTTAATTTACTGGCCTAGGGAAGGAGTTTCAATATTGTTTTCATCGAGAACATAGGCTTTCACAAACATTTGAGTGCATGGGAAAGCTCTACAATCCTCTCTTAAAGAAAAAAAACAATAAAATTATTAAAATATTAGTCATGGAATCCATAAAAATGCAGGTTTTGTCTAGAAAAATTAAATTGAAATGGAGTATATAAACATTTCCTAGAGGTAGACGCTCGTAGTAGAGTAATAACGTGATGTTTTTTTTAACCTGAAACACTATAAAATATCAAAGGTTCATCAAAATTTATGACAAATATTATAATTTTCCATTTTTCTAATCCTCTCTACACTTTAGATCCAGGGTAAGATGGATATGTAAATTATAAATCTTGGGTAATATGTATCACAATAAGATAAATGATGTCTAGACATGGAATGATTTTCAATGATATTGTATCTCTATTTTATGAGGGTTTTAGTTCTAACAAATAGAATGTTAGGAGAAATAATCTGTATAACAATTTGAACTGCATATTAACACTTATAGAATTGGGCAACACATATTGGTTGACTTGTATAAGACTCATCTTCAAGTAAATTTCAATTTCCTGGTATAACCCTTCATCCAAGTCGTGGGCTCTTTTGGCATCGATTTGGGTATAGAAATGAAATTTTCAGTGCAAAAATTTGCAACGGGAGTTATGGACGCCAAGTCATTAGGAGAATTTTGAGGTCTAAAATGGGCCTCCTAAGGAAATTGTAAAATAATAATGGAAATAATAAAATAAGATTTGATTACATCATCAAATTTTAGAGGGAAAAAAAAAACTACTTTTTCAACTCGTATTTTCAACTTATCTCCATATGGGTTTACTCAAATTTCGAGTGGGAATACTTGTTGGATGAGAAATTTGATTCCTCATCCAAGTAGTACCCATGTTGCATACTTTTGATGGGTCATGTTATATCAAAAATGAGAAATACATGAAAAATGGGTATAGAAATGAAATTCTCAATGTAAAAAAATTCAACATAAGCTATGGATGCCAAGTCATTAGAGGAATTTTGAGGTCTAAAGCGGGACTCCTAAGGAAATTATAAAATAATAGTGGAAATAATAAAACAAGATTTGATTACATCATCAAAGTTTAGAGGGAGAAAGGAAAAAACTACTTTTTCAACTCATATTTTCAACTTATCTCCCTATGGGTTTACTCAAATTTCGAGTGGGAACACTCGTTGGATGCAAAATTTGATTCCTCATCCAAGGAGTACCCATGTTGCATAATTTTGTGTGTATCAGGGTTCATCGAAAGTATGCAACATGGGTTATCGTTGGATGAGGAATCAAATTTTGCATCCAACAAGTACTCTCGCTCGAAATTTGAGTAAAACCTTAGGGAGATAAGTCGAATACAAGTTGAAAAAAGTATTTTTATTATTTTTTAATCTTTTTACCTTTTTACCCCAAAAATAGTGAATCATCCCCCATGGTTGACATCATCATCTTGAATCCTATTGGTTCTTAAAAAGTTTATTTTGGTTGTACATTTTTCTTGAAAGGCCCATTTTAGACCTCAAAAGTTTTCTAATGACTCGTCCATGGTCCTTGCACACCTTGGAGATGGAAGGGGAGTAATAACCATCCAAGCCATCTTGAAAACCACTTCGCTTCTCCACCTCCAGAAAGCTCATAACAATTCTAAAGATATTATCCATATTAGAGATGGTCCCAACTTTATTAATGGAATATATTGTAAGCAGATCGCCTTTTGTTGCATGCTAAAATTAATAAACAATCCTACGTTCTAAATTCATCTTATAAGCCTCCTTGATCTCCAAATAGATAATATAATGGAATAAATTGCAAATAAATGATACATACATGTTATTTTTCTCATGTGGTAGTAGACTAATAATGGTCTCTAACATAATCCTCTGCTCCTTCACGACTTTAGAGCATTACTTGATTTATCTTGGCCTCTCCTCCTCACTAATAATTACAGAGGCTTTTGGGAATAAAGCTTAAGAGAATACCCTAAGACCGGATATGATAACATTTATCTTTCATGACCGCTAGGGCCCTATGATAAAAAACTATACTCAACACTATTAACGCTTCGGCCCACCAATCTCGTGCCAACATAGACTTGGAATTACAATAAAACTTGGTTTCATCCATGGACGTTGAGGCCTCTATGCACCTACTCACTATGTTGAGCTCTTCTGCCACAAGGAGAAAATTTGTACAGGCTTGCAGGACTGTTACAGAGGCGGAGAAGTTGTTGAATGCAACTTTGTGCAAGTTATACTCAGTTTTGGAGATGAGATTGTAGGAAGATTATTCCTTTAAGATTGCAGGAAGAGTATTCCTATATCATCCTTAGGTATTATGTTGCACACCAAATGGAAGAGACGTTGTGGGGAGTGACCTCGAAGTTGATTCCATAACAGAACTAGGTAGTTTCTTCAAAGGACCTCTAACCTCTTGGTATACATCTAAGTTATATGTCAGAAGACATAGAATCCCTTATCGCAACAATAGGAATGGGAAAACCCTAGCATGGTGGAAACTCGGAATATCTCACACCTCAAAGACACAAACGATAATCAAACACCTTGAAGAGAGAAATCATGACCGTTGTTGAGGACGACAAATATTTTACATTAATGTGAAGAAGAAACTCATAATAGACGCCTATTGACTTAGTTAAATTTTAAATTATTGATAAACATTTATATTCATTTACTTTTTATAAGTTTATGATTTTATATTTTTTATACAAAAATTTGTATTTAGTTTTTTTTTGAAATTTTAATAAAAATATATATTATATTCCTAAAAATATTAAAAAAAATATATTAATTAAAAATCAATATTATATGATAATCAACTGATGCGCGTCATCCGGGTTGGGCGCAGAAATCTCTTTGGAAAAAATACTTCTCCGGAAGGAGGAAACGTTGCCTTGACAACCCTATCTCCACAAGAGGATCGCATCTTCTCAAATTCTGGTCTAAAACAATCCCTCTGATAAATGACCATGCATTCTGGATCCTTGGCAATGGAAAACATATTAGTATTTGGGATGATTGCATCATGAATCAGCCTCTGTTGGTCGTATCTGCCTCCCTCCATGCATTGAGAGCCTAGATGACCAATGATGGTGTCAATTCTTTGTGGGAAATCTCAAATTGGGATGGCAGCAACTGGCAAGGGTGGATTTTTTCCATCGTTCCTCCAGAGTTGTCTAACGAGTGTGCTGCCCTCCTCACGCTACTGAATGGGAAGGCTTCGCTTCTTGTTGGCAAGCACGATGCCCATGGCTGGGGATTAAAGTTGGGCTCTTATTCTATAGCACAAGGATATAATAGACTGCTCGAGATGCCATACGTTCCGCCTGATCCTTCAATATGGAAGGGGTTTTGGAGCCATAAAACCATCCCCGAAGTCAATTTATTCTGCTGGATGTTGTGTCACAAAAGAATCCTCACTGAGGATAGATTGAAGAAGAAAGGTTTCTATGGGCCATCAAGATGTCATCTGTGTTGTGAATCTGAAGAGACCGCCCACCATATAATGATGGAATGTAATTTTGCAACAGAGATATGGCAGGACCTTTTGATCCTATGGAAAAATATGTTTAAGTTGCCCTCTTCTATCTCTAATCTGTTTGCAAACTTGCTGCAATACTATCCAGGAGCTTTTCCAAAAAACGATAGTTTCAAGGCTTCATGGCTCTCTTTGCCAAAATTCATATGCTATAAAATCTGGCTAGAGAGGAACTCGAGATTTTTCAGAGATAAAGGCCACAAAGTGAAGCTCATCATCGGCAATATTAAATGCCAATTGAAAGAAAGCCTTGGAAACCAATTGAAGGATACAAATCTGAACCAACAGGACATGGATTGGGGTGCAAGGATGGACCTATAGGTTACTAAATAAATAAGCCAAACCAAGAAAAAAAATATTGGCAATTCAAAGGAAATGAGAAAGAATTTTCAGAATGGTTCTCCAATCAAGCTAGACTCACCCTTTTTTTTGACGGGGCAGCAAAAGGAAACCCCGAGATTGTTGGGGTAGGAGGGGTTATTAAGAACAAATATGGAAGAATTGTTACCAGCTTTGCTTGGGGGCTAGGCCACAACACAAGTACTCAAGTTGAAGCGTTGGCCCTCCTCCAAGGTCTCAAGCAAGTCAAGGTCCTTGAGGAAAAAGAGGCAAATGTAATTGGGGATTCCCAACTCATCATAAAAATCATGGTGGATAATTCCCCTCCTGCTGATCTCAGATTGGCTAGAGTAGTGTTTAGAATTAGAATTCTGATGAATTCTTTTTAGAAAGTGAATTTCTTTCATGTGATTATGGAAAACAACTAAGATGTAGATTTGGAAGCCAATAGAGCGGCACTTCTGACAGCCGGAGCTCTCTTGAGAGACAAGAACAATGAATGGGATCCCATTCCGTAATTTGTTGTTCTCATGTTTTATTGTATCTTACTGAATCATTTTGTCTGCATCCACAAAATTGGGAAAATCACGGAGATAGAATCATTAGCAATATGTAAGAAACACTGGATTCCAAATAATGGAGCCTCCGAAAGGCTAGCTGAAGAGGAATCATGGGCTTTGCCCCTAATTCTGTAATCAATTGAAAGGCAATTTCGCCAAAGCTATAATATAATACCATAACCGTTCTTGCGAAAAAAAATAAATAAATAAATATTATAAATTTTAATAATTTTTTTACAAAATTATTAACACATTTCCATACTAATAAACTAAGATGCTCAATACTATAAAGAAAGATAAATTATATGAGCATCTTAAAATACACATCACCCTTTTTTCGGTTCATTTAATGTTTATTTTAATCATTCAAATTTATCATTGGATTTTATTTATATTTAATATTTGTAATTTTTTTTTTAGGTAATTTGTAATATTTAAATAATTAAATTCATAATTTGATGATGATGATGATGGTTAACATCCATTGAGACCAATCTTTGGTCTATCGAACCCAAAGAAAAGAGTTATTTAGTTTGATTTAATATTTTATTCTTATGCTCAAAAAGCTTGGAGAGAAGCCTCTCGAGCTCACTATAATTTTAACATCTTAAAAGGTTAGGAAGGTCAGTATTGCAACAAAGATTATGAAATTGAGCTCTAATGTGGGTGTACGTGGGGCACTCTAAGAGGAAGTGATTTTCATCCTCAATGTTCATATTCTCACAAAGATGGTGGATCCTTTCCATCCATGGTGTTTTAGGAACTGTCCAACGACCTGTTTCACTATGGAGCTCATGAGAGTCCGTTCTAATCTTGGCTATATTAATTTTCTTCTTTGAGCTAGTTAAAACAAAGAGGTACTTTTGATCTTCTAGGGTGGGGTTGATGAGCTCCTTATAATATCTTAATTTCCTTTTAGCTGCTAGATCTTTCTCACACCACATTTTTTCTTTGAACTTAAGAGTAACAATTTTTTTAATGTTATTAATGTTTTGCAATGCAACATTCTCTTCGATCTCCCAATGGTTTAACCAGGCCCTGGTGTCTTTATACCAGCCTCGTTTAAGCCTTGGGTGGTTTTGGCTAGAATTATAAGCTAGCTTAGGAAGTCTATGGTCTCCAATGCTATCGAGCTTGTGCTTATACAACAGAAGCCTAGTCATAGCTAGGCTCTCAATAGGAGAAAAACCCACTTCTATAAAGAGAATAGGATAAGGTGTAATATTTTATAAAAGTAAAAATAAATAATTGAAAAATATTATGATAAATGTGGAATCTAATATATAAAATATGAATAATGAGTATAGTGGTGGTTTTGATGTAAGTAAGAATTAAAAATACAATTAAAAAAATAAAATTTTCAAATTAGAAATAAATAAATAAATAACTAAACAATATTTAAAATTATAATAAGATTGTATCAATTTGAATTTTTAATACCTCGAATAAAACAAAAAAAAAAAAAAACTTCAGATTTTTAGATAAAATTTGTAGTTCAAAGCAAATAATAATGAATATGTAAAAATGTGAATTTTAATTACAATTATATTAATAATGGTATAAAATATAAATTGAATTATATTTATTGTCATTTATTAATAGGTTAATTTAAAATTTTAATTATTTTAGATCTAAGATTTTTTTGATTTATAATGTAGATAAAATGTTTTTATAATTAATCACATTATTAAGATAAATTATGAATTGTCAAAAAATAAACATATTAACTGGTTTGAAAAATATTTCATCTATTTTAATTACCTATTTATTTTAAAGTAATTATATTTGAACATTTATTTAAATATGTTGAAAATAAATTTGTAATATTTAAATAATTTAAATTCATAATTTATAATTATTGTAATATTTTATAGAAATAAAGATAAATAATTGAAAAATAGTATGATAAATGTGAAATCTAAATATATAGAATATGAATATGATGATGATGGTGGTGGTGGTTAATTGAGACCAATCTTTGGTCTATTGGACCTAAAGAAAAGAGTTATTTAGTTTGATTTAAGATTTTATTCCTATGCTCAAAAAGCTTGGAGAGAAGCCTCCCGAGCTCACTATAATTTTGACATCTTAAAAGGCTAGGAAGGTCAGTATTGTAGTAAAGATTATGAAATTTATCTCTATTGTAGTTGTACGCGGCGCACTCTAAAAGGAAGTGATTTTCATCTTCGATGTTCATATTCTCACAGAGATGGCAGATCCTTTCCATCCATGGTGTTTTAGGAACTGTCCAACGACCTATTTCACTATGGAGCTCATGAGACTTCGTTCCAATCTTGGTTATATTAATTTTATTCTTTCAGCTAGTTAAAACAGATAGATACTTTTGATCTTCTAGGGTGGGGTTTATGAGCTCCTTATAATAACTTAATTTTCTTTTAGCTGCTAGATCTTTCTCACACCACATTTTTTCTTTGAACTTAGAAGTAACAATTTTTTTAATGTTATTAATGTTTTGCAATGCAACATTCTCGTCGATCTCCCAATGGTTTAACCAGGCCCTCGTGTCTTTATACCAACCTCGTTTAAGACTTAGGTGGTTTTGGCTGGAATTTAAAGCTAGCTTAGGAAGTCTATGGTCTCATATTCTATTGAGCTTTTGCTTGTACAACAGAAGCCTAGTCATAGCTAGGCTCTCGATAGGGGAAAGACCCACTTCTTTAAGGAGACTAGGATAGGGTGTATTTCTTTTAATTTTAAGGTTATAAGTTATAAAATGCTTCTGGATTTTCTCAATCTTTTTCCGATATTCTCTAGAGATGTTGCAACCCCAAACCTCACATCCATATAAGATAACAGGAGTGACTAAACTTTCAAAGAGGAACTTCTTTCTATCCCACATTATGAGGTTTGTCGTTTTACAATTATTTTCAAGACCAAAATAAGATTTCCACCCCCCATTAATCCTTTTCTGAATGTTATATTTCCAGTTGAGTTTGTGATGAATATCAATTCCTAGGTACTTGTAAGAAGACACTTCCTCCAAGTTACTATTTGCATACATAAAATTAGTGTAAGTGTCCTTCTTGGATTTGATAATCATAACTTTTGTTTTGTCAGTGTTAATAGACATACCCATTGTAGAGCAGAAATCCTTAAGAATTCTAAGTTGCTTATCAAGATCAGATGGGCACCTTGCCAGAAGAACAATATCGTCAGCATAGAGAAGAAGGATGATGACTATCCCAGATAAGATCGTGCCAGCACATCCTGCTTCCTCTAAGCAACCTTCTAGCTTGTTGATGTAAATTCCAAATAGGGTCGGGGCCGCTCTTAGTTCGAAAGGAACATTTAGCTCTTCTAATCTATTCCATAGGTTGTTTCTAGGAACTGTATCGAAAGCCTTTCTAATGTCCATAAAGCAATAGAAGATATTGGATTTATCATTTCGGCATTCCTCCACAATTATCCTAAGCGTAACGAGGTGGCCCGTTGTTGAGTGCTGCCTTCTAAAACCCGCTTACCTTCACTTTCAAGCCAAATGCTCAACTTCTTTTCCAAAATAATACCATATAACTTGGCTAAGAGAGGGCTGATCATAATTGTCCGCTAATTAGAGGGGTTATTTGTATCCCCACTTTTAAAAATAGGGATAATGAGGCTCTGAGTCCAAGGTTTATGGAACCCTTGCTTGACCGCTTGGTTGAAAAGCGCGTGGATGTGGGGGATGAGGACAGGACCTCCAATTTTTAAGATTTCCACCTGGTAACCTTCAATATCTTTAGCTTTCCCATTTGCCAGGCATTTAACCCCAAAATCAATGTCTTCTAATGAGAAAAATTCTTTATTTGTGAGCAGGGTTTCAAAATCCCTGGAATTTGGATATTCATAAAGCTTTTTAAGATAGGAATTCCAGTCGTGTAAAGCAATTTTATTATTATCTTTAGTTTTCCTAGTTAGAATCTGCCTCCAGAATTTCTTAGGAGCCACCTTAGAGAGGTGTAAGAGATTCTCTTGTCTTTTACAAATATATTGCCTTTTTTTCTTTTTAGTTAGGGCTTTTTAGATTTTTATCTTGTCAATTTTGAGAGATTCATTAACAGCTTCCTTAATTGCTCTCCTCGCACTTTTACAATCTTTGTCATACCATGGGTTGGTTTTGCTATTTATTTTATTACTTGATACTTCAATTGAGAACTTGTTAATAGAATATGAGAGGGTTGTAGTAAAATTATGATAGAGGTCATCTATGTTGTCTATACTAGATAAAGGAAGCAAATTAGTTTTTAATTCATTTAGAAAGAGATCATTTTTATTTCCATCAAAGATTAAGTTCTTTTGACAATAAGGATTATCTTCTATGGGATCTCTATGCATGACAAAATTGAGAGTTATGAGTAAAGGCCTATGATCAGAGTCAGGCTCGTGGTCGTCTAAGATGTCAAAACTTATTATTTCGTTGTATAAAGGGAGATCGGAAATAACATATTCTACCACGTTGCTGCCAAGCCCATGGATGCAGTTCATCTGGTTAGAATTGGGCCACTTCTTTAGACCGTTGCAAATTATGAGATCCTGAGCACTACAGAGCTTGACTAGCTCTGACCCAAACAAACTATCCCCAAGGTCTTAATAGCTCCTTTTGTACCAGCTAGCTAGAGTAAGGTCTTCGTCTAACCAAAGAGGATTGGGGTTGGAATGATTGCTTACAAGAATAGCTTGGTTGCTTGAAGTTTGAGCATTAAAGTCACCCACTAAAAGGATATTACCTTCATTCCTTAGGCTAGAAATATCATTCTCTAAACCATTGTAAGGACTATTTTTATCTAGATTATTTTTCTTATAGAAGTTAGAATTAATGGGGAAAAATAACAAATTTCTATGTAGGTCTTTTTATCATTAATGTCAGTAATATGAATTCAACTATATTGGTTGTAAGGGTCAATTTTATAAATCCTAGCATGGGGGGAGATTTTCTTCTTAATGTAGCAAGCTATGCCCCCAATGCCTCTATGGGAGGATCTCTTGTTCTAGGTATATCATAGTGCAAAGCCATCTATGTTAGGGACCTTAGATTCTTCGTGCTCCCAAGTTTCAACAAGAAATATAATATCAACATCATTTGAGATCCAACTTAGTTTGGGGCCTTTGTTCCATGGAAAGCCTCGACAGTTCCAAGAAAGAATTTAGAGCATGTTGAATTGCTATTTATTACTATCTTTTTGGTTTCTATCTCAAATAAAGACTTTTCTATTTCTGATTATTGCCCATTTTCCTTCCTTCCTAGATTATTTTACCTTTTGAACCTCTTTTCTTAATTCTTCTTGATCTTCTGGAATGAGATCTTCGTTTATAAATATTCCCGTTCATTTTAGACTTAAGGTTTTACTAAGTATGTCATATTTATGGTCAGTAGAGCTCACCTTTATTCGGATCAGCCTTCCTTTATTCTCAGTTAATTTCCCTAACCGTGTTGCTTCTGTGAGACACCTAGTTTCAATTTGTAATCTATTATTTAATTATGTCTGGGCTATGGCTAAAGTATCCTCGTCTAACTCCTCTTTCAAACCGAAGATTATAAGGTTCAAGGCCCTTTTGTTACGCTCATGGTATAATTCAATCAACTTTTTCATTTCATCTTTAATTGATTTGATCTCTAATTTACCTGCCCCAATATTTAGGGTGAGACTGTTGTTAACTTTTTCTTCTAGTTCTTTAATCATGTCCTTCATTTTAAGACTCTATATTATCAGCATCACCTTGCTGGGATGTTTGGTTCATATCTTGGTTTTGTTTTTCTATGACCTGCAACCTAGTCTCCATTGCCTCCATTTTATTTTCCAATAGTTCTAGTTTATTTTCTATTTTTTTTTGGATCTTGTCTTCAAGAGATGTGAATTTGTTTTCCAGCATGGCTTCTAACTAGGTTTGTAGCTTGACTTCTCTTTCTTCTCTATGTTTCTCTAAAGACTCTATATACTCATAAAGGCTCTGTAGAGTAATTATGCTAGGTCTACCTTTGGTAATATTTGGTAGCTGTGTTGAATTATTCATACTTGAGAATATATGAGCAAATATGTATTAGAAAAAGATAAGAAATGTGTGCACCTGAATATTAAAGCTGACCTTTAATCAAGAAAATTCACCACAAAATTTTCACAGCAGAATTTCACATTTCACCACAGACCCAAGTATTAATGGAGAAAATTCACCATAGACCAAGTATTAATAGAGAAAATTCACCCCATAATTTTCATCACAGACCCAAGTATTAATGTAGAAAATTTTCACCGCACAATTTTCACCACCGAATTCACCGCAGACCCAAGTAGTGTTGGTTTAAAAGCAAGTAAAAATTGAAAATACGATTAAAAAAATAAAATTAAAAATTAAAAATAAATAAACAATTAACTAAACAATATTTAAAATAATAATAATATTATATTAATTTGAATTTTTAATATATCGAATAAAACAAAAAAATAACTTTAAATTTTTAGATAAAAAAATAAATATACAAATTAAAATTATATCATTACTATTAGATCTAAGACTAATAGTTTTTAACAACCAGTTTCTAACGGCTATTTCCCGGTAATGATGTTTCTTTTATTTACTCATTAAGATCGATTAGTTTCTCCACCTTGTTCTGAGGTGAACCACATTAGTTGGTTTGAAACGTCTTTTATGTTTCTTTTTAGACCTAATCCTAATGATGTGATTAATCCAAAAGATATTTTATCTATATATCTTTACTATTTACATTTATTATTATTTAAATTTAAAAATATAAGCATTATTAAACATTTAAAAGTTGAGAAAATAGAAATTAAATTAAATTCTAAGATACTCTAAGCAATGTTAAAATGTGAATTTTAATTACAATTATATTAATAATTGTATAAAATATAAAATTGTATTATATTTATTGTCATTTATTAATTAACAGGTAAATTTAAAAATTTAATTATATATTTAATTTAAAATAATAACATTTGTGTTGAAAATGTATTATTTAATTTTTTATAATTTTTAATAAATTTTAATAAAAATAAAAACAAACATTGTAAAATTTATATTTGAATTAAATAATCTACATAATCAAAATATCTTAGTATTATTCATAATAATAAAACCACTTCTACATTAAAAATATAATTTAGCTAACAAAAAAGTTAGAAAGAAGTTAAACTTGGGATAAACTGGAGGTGATTTGGCGACCCCCCTTCAGTGATTTTCTGGTCTCTGGGTCCTCCTCCCATCTCTGTCTCTCCATGCCATTGCATCACATACCGACATGCCATATTTATTGTATCGCATGATATACAAGATATTCCTTATCTGAACGAGATTCGACACAATAACATTAATGCAATATTTCTCTTAGAGCAAGAAAATTTGAATTTGAATTTTGTTGAGCTCGGCACTCATTTGAAATTCAAATTTACCCCAGCGCATCATGCCCATTGGGTATGCATTATCACTTCTACACTAGGCTCGTTAACATCTCGCTTTCTGGTTTCAACACTGATATTTCGGACAGTACAAACACTAACACAGGCTCCGCATGTGGACATGAAAACTCGCTCGCTGCTTGCTTCCGCATAATTATGATAGCTACATAGACAGACCTCGGTTTGGCCACGGTGCAACGAGCGCCTTCGCAAAGCTTAAGCATATAATCTGCCCAAAAGCTTGATCATATAATTAGCACGCAAGGTTAAAGAATAATCATATAATCACCGTAGAAGGTGGGAAACGAAATTCGACTGGTTCGGTGTCATTTAGAGCTAATGATATTCATTATTAATTCACATGTCCTACGGGCCAAGGGCTTGAGTTTTTTGGAATAAATATATTTAGGATGAATTCGTATTATTGTGCTTATCGAGATTCCTAAAATAAAATGTAGGAGAAACCCTCAAACCATTACCGAAATTATGTAGCATTGTATTAAGGTAAACATTTCCTTGTTTAACCCAAACCTGCTTAGTTTAAGCTAAATCTTCGCCTGGGTCATTGCTGCAATAGCGGCAGTAGGCGTGCGACATCTCTCCTATATTTTTTCAGAAATCCTGGCAGATACTTCTGAAATATATAGCACCGATCACATTGAAGAGAAAATTGGAGACATGAAAAGAAATACCAAATATATGTTGATCCACGGATTCGATTTTGCTCCGGTAAGTGCCATTCATAACAGTTTTTTTTTTAGCTGGGTTTGATCAGTTGTCCAAGTCTCCAATCGAACTCTTTATCAGAAAGATGTATTGAATGAAATCATTTCAAATGGATTGGAGCTTTGATATGGATCTTTGATATTCAAGTTTACATTAAAAATAATTAAACTCCTAAATAAATTATTGTAAATGGATTGATATTAAAGAGTAAAATAACAAATTCAAAACTTCAAATGGTTTTAATATGCAAATAAAACTTAAAATCATATCCGAAATTCAAAATTGGTGTTCAAAAAGGTTGTTACCAATAAATGGAGTTTAAAAAAATGTTATAAAATAGCATTTTTCTTCAAATTTAAAATATAGTTAATTTGTAACTATTACAAAAACAAGTTTAAAATCAATCTAGAAAAGAAGATACTAATTATATATATGTGTTTTTATGTTTTTAAATTTTAAAATCATAATATTTTTTTGCATCATCATCTACAAACTTCAAACCTAATAACGATGAAAACAAAATCAACCTACCCACCTTGCTCCTTTTCCGCAATGCCTTTCAAAAAAATTTAAAAAAAAAATTATATAAAACATATAAACTTCATTTTTTTCCCTTTTAAATTTTATAAAACAACACAAATTATTTATATATATCTATAGTGATAGAGGTATATGATAGTTACATCTTCAGAGATATGGATTTGAAGGAAACCCTCTCACAACTAGGGCGTTTTAGGCTTCATTCTTAGTTTTTGCTAATATCCTTCTACGAACCTCCCTTGCTCTCCACTCTCATGGATCCCTTCCTAAGATTTATTGCAGATGAATTATTTCAAGGACCTCGTGGATTATACACTAGAACCACCTAAAGGGGTAAGTATCTAGAGAGACCCAACACCTCTGCAAGTCCCCTCCTCCTTCCCCACTCCTATCACATTACATCTTGGCCATGAGGTACAATCGATCCACTCGTATTGCTCTCCAACATGACAACAAGAGTTTCTCCCATAGCTATCAGGGATATTGTTGTCGGGCATTTTTTTCCCTCACCCTCCCCTGGGTTTCTATTGCCTCCTCCTCTTCAATGTGGTAGGAATTTATCTCTATCTACTTCCAATACCGCCCCTTGTATTTCCTATACTATTTTGGAGTGGATCCCCCCTTCCTCTTGGTCGAAAAACCACCCTCAATCCCCCTTTTCTGGCTTCCTCACACTAAATATGTTTTGGGGTGTAGAGGGTTCCCTAAAGAAGGTTTAACTTACCCTCTTTCCTCCTAGAAAAATAAAAAAATCGTCTCACAAATGCATAAAACGTAGAGCTGGAAAATCCTCATTAGTTTTATGTAAGGAGGTCCCACTAAATGAAATCCTATAGATGGAGGACCAAGTAGTGGTTCGTCACTTCATCAGTTGTAGAATGTTTATGGCTATCTTATGATGATGGACTGATATTAACTTGAAACCATTTCTTGGGTACTCACCCTGATGCATGTTGTTCACTTAGCCTTGGATGGGTTAGCAGGCACAAAATGCAAAGATGCAAGGAAAAGTTCTACTTCATAAATGGACTTGGGGCACTTAGGCCCTCTTGCTAAAAAAATGTAATGTAAGTTTTGATGCACTCACAAACAATATAGATCTATTTCCTATCTGGGTCACACTTCCAACTCTTCCTCCCATTTTTTAGATTTAGAGTGTTTTCTGAGAGGTTGTAAATTCTCTAGGGTTTTTCTTCGAAGCCGATTTATATTTAGACACATAGGTGTCATGGTTATTTCCCATATTCTTGTAGGTTTAAATGTGGAATTGGGGCTTCCAAAGACCATTTCCATCATTGCAAGTCAAGTAACTCATAGGTAGTCCATTGATTACAAAGGAATTTCATTCCAATGTTATCCTTGCCATGCCTGCAGACATTTAAGAAAAGGCTACAACATTGGAAAAGGTTCAAGGAAAAAATGGATCTAGAAAAATGAATTGTACTCAATCACTCCATTTCCATCACCTAAAAAACATCCATTGGACTCATAGATAACACCCAAGGATGAAAAACTTCCCTATCGGTCTTCTCTACTTATGGAACCCTTAGTTTATAGGTCGTCGGTGCAACTCCCTCCCTCTCAAATGTCTCCTAGGCCTTTGGATCTTCAAGCCTTGGGGTCAGCATTTGTGTAAGTCTTGGCTGCATCAAATCTCATGTCGGCATCTACACACGTCTCAGAAACACTTAATCCAACTTGGATTCCCCTCCTATTATAGGTATGGTTCCCTTGATCCCCCTATTATGGATGATGTTGTATTGTTGCATATTTCTTGTTTGATGTCTTCTTCCTCTTTTGTAATTCCATGTGTTCCCCTTATCTCTCTTTTACGAAATTCATTTCCCATTCCCCCCTCCCCTCTCTTCTCCAATCACTCCCTAGTTCCTTCCATCCCTTCTCCCATCACTCCCTGGTTCCTTCCATCCCTTCTCCCTCTCATTTAGGGGCCCTATATATGTGTCCCCTTCCTCTCTCCCCTCATGGATACAACCTTCAATTCTTGGGTTGTCACTCCTCGCCCCCTCTTGCTGAATCTCTTCCTCCCCCTTCGAATCTAGGTTGATGGTTTATTCTTTTTGCAGACCTAACTACCCACTCCTCTATCAGGGTTTAGATATACTTCATCTCCAAAGCCAAAAAAAAGTCACATCTCAAAATCAAAGTTAGAAAATATACATCCATTAAAAGGGTACTTAAAGCAACTGGTCCTCCATTAATTTACTCATGAAATTTATTTCTTTATATTTCAAGGGTCTCTTCATCGCCCTAAGAAAAATTTCCTTGAAGATAATTTTTAATCGTTATTCTCCCCAAGTCATTTTCATTCAGGAAACGATGCTAGAAAGTGTAAAATTCTCAGATGTTCTGCACCTTATCTTTCCAAATTGGGATTAATTAACCATTGATGATATGGGAAGATCAGGTGATCTTATCATTTAGATGAAATCCAAAATTATTGTGCTTAATCTTAGCCTGGTCCCCAAGGTCTATTGGCAGTACACCTTCTTTTTGCGGATCTGAACTCCTCGTTTCATTGCATAAATGTCTACGACCCATATATTGGTCGTTAAGAACTTTGCACCTTTTTTGCATGTCTACCTGTTTTCAACTTAGATCAGGTTATTCTAGGTGGGGATCTGAATTTTACTCTAGGTAATTATGAATTCAGGGGGACTTCTGTCAGACTTGATCCCTTACTTAATTTCATCCCTTCAAAATTTGTGCGTCTGTAACACTTGTCATTCCTTCCATGAGTATATCAGTTGACATCCTATGAATGTCTCCAAGCCATTGTACGTTGAAATATTTAAACTGAGAGCTCCACATTATTATTTCGATGTAAAGGGGTTTTAAATTGTATTTTTGAACTTCGTAGATGCGATTGATCTAGTCGAATATGAGCTGCAAGTCCATGAAAACTGCAATATCATTGACACCATTATTTTTTGCCTTTTTTAAGCCCTCAACAAGGGCAATATAGTAGGCTTCATTATTATTTTTCCTCCCATGTACATATATATTTCTATGCACCACATGATTTCTCTCTGCATTATGAAGCACATATTTAACGATGGCTTGTCCTGGATTTGGATGACATGAAACTTCGATGCACAATGTCCACTTTTCCACCATTGTCTACATTTAGAAAACCTAGAAAATAAAACAACAATAAATTCATATTAGACAAGTAGACATTTATATGGTAAATAATGCAATAACTAGTATTCCATTACATATAAGTAAAAGTTAAAACATCCCAGGTTAATTAATTCATTTGCAACACTTGTGAGAAAGTATACTTGCCAATCCTCATTGAACTGATTAGAAAGTAGCTTCATAATCCATGCCTCACCTTGGGATGACTCCATTTAATGAAACAATTTCCACCTCTACTACAATCAAGAATGTTTGAATTGTCATGGAAGATGTCTCAACTTTTCCATCCCCAAGACCACCTAGCCCATTTTACTTGCTAATATTATTAATAGGAAAGGGTAATATGCTCCTCGTATTCAGATATACCCTTTGGCATTTAAGGGAGCATATATGCTGAGAGACGATCACAACTATTATCATCTACACAAATTGAGACCTTCCTAATACCTCTTTTTCCTTGACAAACTTTGTAAATGTGACCTAGAGCTAACAAGCTAGAAAAAATTCTATGATCCAATAAAAGCATGCATGTACTAACAAATAAGTTACAAATTTTGTGTAGAGATAGGGCCTCCCATTTAATCTAGACCAACAAGAAGCCCTTGATCTAGTAATTCGTCTTCATATCTACACATTAGCATTCAGGAGAACACACATATTGTGAGAAGAAAATGGTTATAGATGTTTGTGCCTCAAGCTTCACAACACCTACATTGCTTGAAAATCATTTTTAGACTCAATCCCATGTGAACAGGAAATTTCTTCTACCATTCGGTAGTTTTTACCTCAGTCTGATATCAGTCAGCAACGAGCCCATGATCCAATAATGTCATGCATATGTAACATGTTAATATGTTAGTTGTAGTTGAGTATGAATAATACCTCCCATTTATATCGTAGTGGTCAATAAGAGGCCCTTGATCTAGTAGGTCACCTTTAGATTCCCCCTCTAATATTTAGGGAACACACATGCTGTGAGAATTTAGAAAGCATGGTTATCATTGTCCATGTTTGAGACCTATTCAACATCTATTTTTCTTTGACAACATTTGTAGACATACTCTGGGGGCAACAACCAAGTACATGCCCTATCCTATAGTTATTGATTAGTTTGGTTCAAGCTAGCAAATAAACCATGATATGGTTATCACTTGCATATGTGAATACATAGGTTGCAGTTAAGAAGGAACAAGGTATTGTGTTAATCTGGTAGTTGCCTAGGAGCCAACAAGGTGATTTATTACTGTAATAAGTCTAAGCTTATCTCTGTAACATAATTCAAAGCTTATCGTGTTACTCTTATGAATGTGTTGAAAGGTTGTATAACGGCAGGACAATGCTTTGAAGTTTCAAATATTGAACAAGATCTGGAAGATGTCAATCTGTCCTTTAAGATCATGATATATCATTGGAAGCAAGGTGATCTTATTTATCTTCTTTGAAATTCCTACTGAATCTGAAGATGTCACTTGTATAAGTGCCTCTTCAAGCATTGAAAACCAAAGTCTCTCTTGATTAAACCTATTTAACATATTTAATGCACATTGATTAAACCTATGCCTAGATACATTATTTCAATCTAAAAAACCTCCTTTATACTATTACAAACATGGTGCAGATTTGTATAATTGTATATTTTAAACTCAGCCATGGTGAACACCCAATAACCACAAGAGACTATGCAAGAATAGAGAACATGGGGAAAGATAAGCATGATTTATCATTTTATTAAGCATATATGTGTATTTATATTACATTAGCGTGACTCTTCGATTCCACATTCCAAGGTCACTTAGACTCCTCTTTGACTATTCACCTTCCACACCTACCCATAGAGGATTAGGTGTCCGACCTTCCCCCCTCAATCCGAAGGGGTATGTGTGAGTCCAAGAAGATAGCTGTAATAAAAATCTGCAAAGTATGCATGGCATCACTTAGGCTGAATGAGCTCTATGAAATGTTGGCATAAAGAGGTGGTTTAAGGATGACCAACAACACTGGAACGCTTAGTGCAATTCCCAAAAATCTTCCAAATCTTGCAAGAAGCTGAGGTCTTCTGCTAGAGGAAGTGCTCCTCATATTTTGAAGAGGAAGACCTTCAACCTAGAAGAAGGGAGTTCTACAACCTGCGATGGTTTAAGGATGACCACCAACTCTCGAATGCTTGATGCATTTCCTAGAACTCTTCCAAAACTGGCAAGAAGCTGAGGTCTTCTGCTAGATGAAGTGTCCTGAATTATTTGAAGAGGAATAATATCAACCTTGCATAGATGGTTTAAGGTTGACCACCAACCAAAGGCATGCTCACGGGCATCAGTGTCTCTTGCTACAACTCTGAATCTGGAATGAGATATTGTGGCTCAGCCTCACTTGGACTGTTGTGTCTCTAGCTACAACTCTGAATCTGGAATGAGAGATTGTGGCTCAGGCTCGCTTGATGTGGCTTCGAAGCTTGTATATGACCACCATTTTCCCCCCTGTCAAGTACAAGGTGAGATGATGGTGAAAACTCAACTGCAAGATTGTTCAATATTCTAGAGCAAGTTCTAAGGTATGACTTAAACATCTTATTGGTTGTTGAATCCCATTTCCAAGAAGCAAACCATCCAAGATGAATCTTTTTTCTTGTGGGAGGCTTCTCTCTGAAGCATCTGTATTAAGAATGGGTGTGCTGACCACAGTGCTTGCATGGGTGAAGATTAAAAAAGTGATATTTCATATGGCCAACTTGATCACAGTGTTGGAATTTTACAATATGTTGTTGCTACTGTGGAAGAGGAGCAGAATATAGAACAACTGTAGGTGAGCTATCATGAAGAAATCTGGCACTCTAAAATTTTATGGGCTTGTAGTCCAGAATATGAAAGGACAACTCCTTGTCACATCCAAGACCACTTATGTGTTTGTTGAGGACAATTTCTTCCGAAGGTCTGATGATGGGCTAGGGAGGTAAAGTGTGAGCTTCTGCATCTGCATACAAATATTCTCTTGTACTAGGCTCAGTGATCTGACCAATATATTATTGCTGATCAGAGTTTGTCTCAGTGTTCTAAACAAAAAAAATTTCAGAATTACAACTCTTTTGTTGTAACTTCTCTTGTTGTAGCTGAGATTCAAGCTGCAAAAAATAAATCTTCTCTTGTGCATGTTGCAGGCAAGTCTGAATGTTGGAAATATTGTCCTTGTTGATGTTTACCATCTCATCACTAATGGAGAGTATCAAAGTATTCACTAACTCTAATACTTCATCAAATTTGGCCATTGTGTCAACAAAAAAATAAAGTTTCAAGATCAACAAATGAGGAGTGTTGCCTTTTCAAGAAATGTATGAAAGGAGTCCAAAAAAATCCTTGAAGCATACCAGGAAGCAGTTTAACTATGCCTTCAATACTATAATTATTCTTCCCAAAAAATTTCAAGGAGCCACCAAACTAGACAATGAAAATTGGTTATTGATGAAGACTTATATGTCAGTACTAGCTGCAAGAAGACATAAAAGAATGCCAAAGTCCAATATTGGTTCCTAATGGAACATTGTTTTATTTTCTAACTCGACTCTTCGAATGGCATAAATTTGTGCCCATATAATCATATCATACCGGAACTGATGACATATATGTTCACAATATTGATATATAACCAATTCAACCATTCATGTGTGACCAATTCAACAAAACTATGTTTAACCTCTCGGCATAGAAGAACATATTTGCTACATGGTGTGATGGCCTCAGCAAAATCTAGCAAGTGCAACACTTCAAAATATATTCCAGCTGCTTCGCTATCTAGAATTCTATCATGTATAATGATAAATAGCCCATGGAAATTAAGCACAAGACTAATTCATCTTCTTTTTGCAAGGTTGATTCAACTTCATTTTTTTATCGCGGAGCTTTACAATGTGGAGAAAAGAAACCGAGAGGCATTATGCCTAATAACAAAATTAGTTTTTATGTTGTCTTTGTTGTATAGGTGCGCCATGGAAGCTACCCAGCAGAAGGAAAACAAAGAAAGCGGTGGGAACTGCTCACAACGCTGACAAAACAATGCACAAAGGTTTATGGAGGAGTGATAGGCTGGTCGAGAGTTGACACTACTTACTTTGCAGAAATCTCTCGCGCGGGCCTCCTAAATTTCCCACTGCGTCTCTTGATGCCAACCTGTCATCACCATGACAAAAGTGGCCCACCAAGCAAAAGTGTGGGCATGGGTAACTCTATTCATTATATGTGTTAATGACTAGGATTCGGAGTAGAGTGGTATGTCGCGGAAGTGGTACATGTATTAACTGTTATGAAACTGTATATGGGGGAGAAGCATTATATGTTGGAGGACTAGCTGTATTGATACGAGTAGGAGCTGGTGTGAATCAGGAGTCAGAATACCATTGGACGAGAGGTTTCAAGGATATATGACATAGCGCTGAGGTATTAAATGTGTGGTGAGCGTGGAGCAGTACTGTTTAACCGGGATGTGAAGCGGTGTGAGGGGAGATATTAACTGGTAGGTTGTAACATAGAGCCAAGGATTATTAACCAAAGGGTGAGGCCGAGGACAGGGAGAGGTTGCGTACAGGAGGAGGGTCGAATTTATATGAGGTCACGTACAATAGAGGAGCCGACACTGGGCATAAATAACTAGTGCTCAGGATGGAAGGGTGGTGGGAACGTGGACCAGAGGAGAGGCAACTTCTCAAATACGATATGAGGAGGCTGCATTGTGTGACTGTCGAGGAGCAGTGGAGGGTTACCATGAAAAAGTTTGGTAGGGGCACCATAGACCAAAGGAAAATTGTGATGTCAAACAAGAGTAGGACCGACTATGAAGGCCGACTATGGAGCAAGGAGTGGACTGTGTATTCTAATTATGCATGAGGAGGTTGCTTGGAAGAAATGTGGGTGAAACTGTGTATTACAATGGGCAGTAATGATGATATGGTGGAGTGGGAGGAACAATGTATGAGGAATGGGAATCCATTGAGTGAGGTGAGGTCAAGGCAGAAGCACAGAGGCCACAACTACAGAGTCGACTGTATGAGGATTCCACTGTGAAGAGCGCTTAGGTGGAGCGGATATTGCTGACATGCCAAATATAGAAATGGCGGTCAGAAGATTCTGAAAGTGCCCAGGTCTAGCCTAAGCTATGATACCATGTTAAACTCAGCCATGGTGAACACACACTAAACACAAGAGACTATGCAGGAATAGAAAACATAGGGAAAGGTAAGCATGAGTTATCATTTTATTAACCATAGATGTGTATTTATATTACATTAGCGTGACTCTTGGATTCCACATTCCAAGGTCACTTGGACTCCTCTTTGATTGTTCGCCTTCCACACCTACCCATAGAGGATTAGGTGTCCAACAATATGCTTGGAAATCTACCTCAACTAGGCGTTGGAAAATGATTTTCCAATGCCTACAGGAAAATGTCTATATGCATCCACACCATCTTTATACAAGATTTTATTCGTTACTGAATGAAGATAATGTAGAAATGTTATCTTATGGAGCAGATTGAAAGGCCCCAAATGTCATAAAATTTAGCATTTTCTTCAGTTATAATTCTTGACGAGGGATTCAATGACTTTTTAAAATTTAATGGCAAACTATCTCAATTTATCTAGATTTTCTTACAGTGTAAAATCATGCTGAGAAAAGATAAAAATATTAGACATTTTCCTTTAAGTAATGATTTTTTTTGTTTGATAAGAGGAAAATGTTTGTTTGCCAAAAACATAATCTCAAAAAACAAAATTCCAAAATGTGTATTGCATAAAGATTAATACTCAGTAGATGTACTATGTGGGTTGATCATTTTTGGTTTTGTTATTTTATCATGGCCTTCATATTGAATTTTGTATGGTCTTCATATTATGTTAGTCTTAGAATTTGATATAAAATTTAATATGAAGGCTATATTGTCCTTCTGGAAACTACGAAGGACATCTTCCAACTCCTTCTTAGAGCTCTCCTACATTACCATGTCATTATCCTCATCTCAAAATAGGAAAAGTGTTTGGATACATGGATGACTTTCTCAATAGAGACTCGATTTTCTTGGTGGAAAATATTTTTAAAGTAGAAAAATCCTTTGAAATAAATATCATAGAAAGATTTAGTGGCATAAGCACCAAAAGGCCTTGTGATAGCCCAGATGGTATTGTATTTTTCATGTGGTTTGTCGCTATGTGGAAGAACTTGGTATTACCATCCCCTGTTGATAACCAAAGAGCTTGATTATTTAAATGACATTCCTTCTCCCTTTCAAGAAGGACCATCCTCCTTGATTTCTCTAGAACCAATATTTTATCATGAAGGTCATATAGGGCATCATGGGAGGGAATCAGATTCCAGAGGGGTTGAATGTTAGATTCAATATCAGTAAGGGATTTTAAGGAATCTCCCTCATTTTCATAGCCCAAGCCCCTATGATGTCCTTTAATTTTTTTAGATTCCTATGGAATTAAAGTGAGGGTCATTCAGCAAAAACAAGGGAAATAGGGGTCCAAGTTTATTTTAATAGATTTAACAAAGAATAATCCTCCAACCAGCAATGGATTATTTTGAAAGGGTTGGGTGGTTCTTCAGCAAAGGATTCCAAATTTAGGAAGACATGTGAATGTTCTTAGCTTCCACCAATAGCTAACCATTTTTTGATTTTTAGTCTTCAATCCAATAGGTTCTTCGATATAAGATATCTATCAAGTATTTTTACTATTAGTATTGATCCTCAGCAGTTGTTTGACCATGTGGGTTAGAGCTTAGATGGGAGAATATCATAGAGATTAAGGTCATCAAGTAGGGAGACCATGAAATTAAATAAGGGATCAAGTCTGATAGAATACCCCATGAATTCATAATTACCCAGAGTAAAATTCATATCCCCACCTAGAATAACTTGATCTGAGTTGAAAACAGGTAGACATGCAACAAAGGTTCAAAGTTCTTAACGACCAGTATATGGGTCGTAGACATTTATGTAATGAAATGAGGAATTCAGATCCTCAAAAAGGTCTACTGCTAGTAGACCTTGAGGACAAAGCTAATATTAAGCACAATAATTTTGGATTTCATCCAATGATAAGATCACCTGATCTTCCCATATCGTCAATAGTTAAAATAATCCCAATTTGGAAGGATAAGGTGTAGAACATATGAGATTTTTACACTTTCTAGCATTTTTTTCTAAATGAAAATGACTTGGGGTGAATATCGATTAAAATGTCTCTTCAAGGAAAAATATTTTAGGGGGATGACGAGACCCCTGCAATTTAAAGAAATAAATTTCATGAGGAAATTGATGGAGGACCAGTTGCTTTAAGCGCCCTTTTAATGGATGGATATTTTCTAACTTTGATTTTGAGATGTGACTTTTGTTGGGCTTTGGAGATGAAATATTGATCCGGATTTATGTAGGAACACAATAGAATACACATATAACCATAAATACAAAGATGCAGCGGAAATAACACTTCATTTCATTAACATCAAAGAACTGAAATTTTCTTACAGACAGAATGGAAATAAACTAGCTAGGGTGCTGGTAGCGAATATCTGAGAAGAGATGTGGCGGCTACAGACCTCTGAACTGTGTTACAATGAGGCTCGACGGCCTATTTATTATTGAGAAACAATGGAGAACTCTAAATGTCCAAAAACCTAACCCTAGGAGATGAAGCGCCAAAACTATGGGCCCCTTTTGGGTAAATTGGTGTTTCAACTTCCCCGGGACGTAACTTCAGCATACGATCTCCATTTAGGGCCTCAAAATGGCTCCAGAAGTTCAGGAACCGAAAAATTGCTAAAAAATAGTAAGTTGTGCCGAAACTGAAAAATTGAAAAAGACAATGGTGGGGCCCCAAGTGGATTAGGTAGGTGGCCACCAATATCCACCTAGATCATTCCTCCCCCCTTAGGAAGCAATGGTCCCCATTGCATTGAGTTCCTCCATGAGATGAGGGAACTTTTGTTGAACTTGGTCCTTGGTGAACCACTTGCCTTGGTGCAGGAGTTGGCAAGTTTTGACAACCCGATATAGTTGGATCTTCCATTGGCGAGTGTTATTGATTTGCATGTCCATGATACAATCTTTGGTGGTCTGTTCCATGCAGTATAGGTTTAACTCTTTTGGTGTGAGTTCTTCTACAATGTCAGAGGTGTCTAGTAGAGGTGGGAAGTAGGGACGAAGGCGGTCTACATTGAATACAGGGTGTAGACCAAGGAGTGGTGGAATACTGAGCTCGAAGGCATTGTTCCCTACAACCTTAGGGATGGTGTACGGCCCATATCGGAGCAGGCGAGCTTGCGGTGGGGTCCAGTGAGGCGCTCCTTCTGCAAATGTAGCCACACTTTGTCGCCCACCTGGAAGTTGTGTGGCACCCGATGTTGATCATGTCGTTGCTTGTACTCAGCATTGGCTCTATCCAATATGTCATGAACTTGTTGGCGGATGTGTTGAATGCGCTCAATGAATTTGTTTTCTTTGTCAGCTTCAGACTGGACATGAGCCGAAACGGCAAGAGTAGCTGCAAATGGCATGGCTACGTCAATGGGACATAGTGGCTGGAACCCCAAGCCCACCTGAAAGGGGCTATGGCTGGTTAAGCTGTGGAGAGCCCGGTTATAACTGTGTTGTACATAGGGGAGGCTCTCATCCCATGTGCATGGATGCTTTGAATTGTACATGTGCAGAATGTGTATAATCATCATGTTGACGACCTTTGTCTGGCCATCATTTTGCAGATGGAAAGCTGTGGACTTGGTGAGCTTGGTGTCCAACATTAACCAGAGGCTAGACCAAAATGTGTTGAGGAACCTGCTGTCTCGATCTGATATGATAGACAGTGGGATCCCAAAGTGAACCCACACTCGTTCAAAGAATATTTTAGCAGTGGCTTCTGCGGTGATATTATTCTTGCAGGCCGCCATAATGGCCATCTTCGAGAATCTTTCGACAACCACAAAAACACAGTCATTTCCATGCTTAGTAGAAGGGAGGCCTAACATGTAATCCATGGAGATGGATTCCCAAGGTCGACTAGGGGTAGGTACCGGAGTATAGAGCCCTTGCTTCTTGATGGTCGGTTTGGCAATGGCGCAAGCAGTGCAGAATCTGATGTAATTCCTGACATCTTGTCGAAGGTTCGACCAATAGAAATACTTCTGCAATACTGCCACTATTTTCTCGACCCCAAAATGCCTAGGGACTCGACTATAGTTCGCTTCCCATATCATCTTGGCACGCTCGCTTGAAGGAACACAAATGTGTCCCATGTGACATAACAGTGCATCTTGGAGGTGAAAATTTGGAACTTGTGTACCCCCCAAGAGTGCCTTGTATGTGTGGCTGAATTTTGGATCACTCTTATAGAGAAGCGGCCAATTAGAAGTCTCGTGCCCACAAGAGTTGAGAACTGTGGTTATGGCCACGATCGGTGGTCGGCTGAGACAGTGGGCAACATTATTGGTGCTACCCTTCTTGTAATTTATGTTCAAATGAAATTGTTGCAAATATATGGACCACTTCTGATGGCGATCGTTCTACAACTTCCCTTATGTCTGTATGAACTGCATGGGTCGGTGGTCTGTGTGGATGATTTTATCCTTCCCCAAAATGTAATGCTTCCATTGTCAACACGCCTACACAGTGGAATACATTTCTTTGTCATAAGTGGGATACTTGCAAACTATGTCAGACAATGTCTCACTGTGATATGCCACTCGATGCCCCTGTTCAGTAAGAACTGCCCCAATAGCATTGTCAGAGGCATCTGTCTCGATCTCAAATGGTTGTTGCAAGTCTGGTAATGTGAACACTGGGGCAGAACAAAGGTGATGTTTCAATTCTACGAACGCCTTCTGTTGAGATTCCGACCAAAAGAATTTTTCTTTCGCTCCTCCCTTAGTGACTTGACTCAAGGGCCAAATGATATGAGAGAATCCCAACACGAACCTGTGGTAGAAATTAGCAAGACCGAGAAAGCTGTGCAGCTCTGTTAGAGTGGTTGGGGCTCGCCAATCCTAAATGAATTGGATCTTTGCTAGATCCACATGCACCCCCCTTTCATCAATAATGTATCCCAGAGATTGAACCTGGTTCATGCCAAAAGTGCACTTCTCCAAATTGGCACACAACTTGTGTTGCCGTAGTGTTTGGAGGACTTCTCGGATGTGGTGGAGGTGCTCTTCCCAAGTCTGGCTGAAGATCAGAATGTCATCCAAGTACACCACTACAAATGAGTTGGTGAATGGACGCAATATGTCATCCATTAACCTCATGAAGGTTGCAGGAGCATTCGTCAACTCAAAATGCATGACGAGCCATTCGAAAAGGCCCTCATTGGCTTTGAAGGCAGTATTCCACACATCATAGGGTTCGATTGGTACCTGGTGATACCCAGACTTCAAGTCGATCTTGCTTAAATATTTTTCCCCTTTGAGTTGGTCCAGAAAGTCATCGATCCGTGGGATCAGGTAACTATTTCGGACAGTGATCTTGTTCAGCGCTCGATTTTCAATACAGAGTCTCCAAGTCCCATCCTTCTTTTGTACCAACATGATCAGGCTCCCATAGGGCGATGAACTAGGCTGGATGTGACCTTTCTGCAGCAACTCCTAAATCTGCCTCTTGATTTCATCATTCTCCATAGTAGAGCACCTATAGATCGGTCCATTGGGTAGCAGTGCACCTTGGGTTAGGTCAATGGGGTGCTTGACCTAACAGTGTAGAGGCACCCCTGTGGGTGAGGTGAAGATGTCCCCGTACTCCTCCACAACCATGTCCATTTTTTTTGTCGTGCAGAGGAGCCATGCCTGCAGGTCATGGCCGTAATATTCTTCTTGCCCTAGGGGCAGATCATCAGGAAAACAAATTTTCTAGTTTGGGAAATGAGCTTACTGCATTGTTTTGCAGTAACCAAAGAGATAGTGGGAGGCGGTGGTACCTCTGGTATCCTGTAAAACTTATTTCCCAAAGTCATAATAACAGCGCGAGGTCGGGACTCATACACAACATGTCGCTTTCACAAGTATGGTTGCCCTAATAATACATCAGAAACATCAATAGGAGCAATGTCACACAATACCTCATCCGTGAAGGGCTTGATGATATAGGGAAGGCGGCACTGCTAGCTGACGCGAATATCCTGTCCTTGGTGAAGCCACCCGATGGTGTATGGTTGTGGCTACGCTGTAGTCGGCAAGCCCAATCACTTCACAAAATTTGCTGAAATGAGGTCTTTTTTGGCTCCCATTGTCGACAATGAACCGTATCGGGGAACCCTTTACCCACATCTGGGAGTGGAAGAGACGCTCTGCCTCCTCTAGATCTTCTGGTTCCTCCTTCTGGATCTTCAAAGTCATAACCCAACATCTTTGTGACCCATTTTTTTGTTCTTCTGAGGATAGTCTTTGTTCCAAAAAGTATTTAAGACTATCATGATTATTTTTTACCTTGAAGTGTCTTCCCATTAGGTAAGGTCGCCATTTCTTTAGTGCATGTAGTATTGCCAACATTTCCTTCTCATTAATAGCTTTATGTAAATACTTTCCTTTGATTGGATGACTTTAAAGCAATGGGTCTTCCTTCTTGCATTAAAACAGCACCAATTCCATTTCCTAAGACATCACATTCCACAATAAAGTTTTTTGTGAAGTCTGGAGTACCTAAGATTGGTGTTAAGCACATTGCCTCTTTAAGATGTTCAAAGGGCTTAGTTGCTTCAGGAGTCCATGAAAATGCATCTTTCTTCTATAATGTCATGAGAGGTGCTGCTATTCTCCCATAATTCTTAAAAAAATTGTGATAATACCATGTTAACCCGAGAAATCCTCGCAACTGCTTTATGGTTGCGGGGACTTTCCATTCCTTAATGGCTTTAATTTTGTTAGGGTCTACCTTTACACCCTCGTGAAATATAATATGACCCAGATATTCCACCTCTTGTACTCCAAAGAAACATTTGGATGTTTTTGCATATAGTTTTTTCTCCTCCAATAGTTTGAGCACCCCGTCAACATATTGAACATGATCCTTCCAAGGCCTGTTGTAGATTAGTATGTCATCAAAAAATACTAGCACAAATTTTCTAAGGGTTTGAAAATGGAATTCATCAACCCTTGAAATGTACAAGGTGCATTGGTAAGGCCAAAAGGCATGACCAAAAATTCATAATGACCCTCATGAGTTCGAAATGTTGTTTTCAAAATATCTTCAATCTTCATTCTAATTTGATGATATCCTGAACGAAGATCCAACTTGGTAAAATAAATTGCTCCATGTAATTTATCCAATAATTCATCAATCACAGGAAACAGAAATTTATCTTTAATAGTGAGCTTATTGAGCTCCCTATAATCCAGAAACATGCGCCATGATCCATCCTTCTTGTGCACCAATACCACTGGAGCAGAGAAAGAACTTTGACTAGGTTAAATTATACCAGCCTCTAACATATCTGCAATCATATGTTCAATTTCGCTCTTTTGGACATAAGGATATCTATAAGGCTTGATGTTTAGAGGAACACTTCCTGGAACAAAATGAATAGCATGATCATGACGAATAGGTGGGAGTCCTTTGGGAGTTTCAAACACCTTGCAATGATTGTCCAAGACTTTTTGGAGATCTAGAGAAATATATGATTTTGATGTTGGAACTTCTAGTGAGCATAATTTTGCAATTATGCCTTGTTGTTATTTCTTCAGAAGATTTGTCATTACATTAGAGATTATTATCTTTCCTGGCTTCCCTGCGATACCCTATAATTCGATTTCCTTTCCTTCAGAAAATAAATTTCAATAAAAGTTCTTGAAAATTAAAAGCTACCGTCCCCAAAGATTGTAACCATTGTACTCCTAGTACAACATCAACACCTCCCATTGGAATGGAAAACATTGGACTATTCAATACATATTATCCCATGGTTAGCTTGATATTATGGAATTTTCAAGAGAAAATTATAGTTCCTTCATTTGCAACCATCACTTGACATTTTGGTGCTGGGTATAGGAAAAAATTCAATTCCTTGGCTACCTTACAATGGATAAAATTATGGGTACTACCTGAATCAATCAACACTATTACCTTTTTCTTCTTGATATGTCCTTTTATCTTGAGAGTTTGAAGAGTGGTAATTCCTACCAATGCATTACACGATATAGTCGGCCTCATTTCTTCTTCTTCTAAGGTTGGTTCCTCGTGTATATCATCTTCTTTTGAAGTTTCTTGTTCATTTTCTTCCTCCTCTTCACAATCTATGTAGAATAATTTCTTCTTAGCACACTTATGACCTTTAGTGTATTTTCTATCACAACTGTAACAAAGCCCTTTTTCTTCCAATTTTTGTGGTGTCAACCTTGTAGGTTGTGGAAGTATAGGAGTAGCAACACTTCCATCTTTATAGATGTGAGTGGTAGGCTTCCTTGTCCCCATAATTTTGAATTCAAATTTTCTTGCCAACCTGAATGCCTTCTCCAATGAAACAGGTTCCCAAACGCAAACTTCATGTTGGATGTTATCCTTTAAAGTCCCTATGAAGACATTAATCCTATGTTCCTCTGGAATATCAGTTACCCTTATATTCAATTTTTGGAAGTCCTCGATATGATCCCCCACTGAACCCTTTTGTTTGAGATTTATCAATTGGCTAAAGAAGGTGTTGCTCTTTGTATCCTCATAATGTGCTATCATTTCCTCCGTAAAAATTGACCAAGTGACAATATTTTTACGGGAGCAAAGCCATCGATACCATAAAAATGTATTTTGTTCTAAATGTAAAGTTGCAATGCGTACCTTTTGTGCGTTTTTCACATTATTGAGATCAAAATATTGCTCCTTCTGTAGTATCCATGTTACGGGATCCTTGCCATCAAAATTCCTCATATCCATCTTTGGAATATGGTGGTTCTTCCATCCAACATTAAAGTTTATGAAATCGTGATTAAAATTCATTTTTTTCTCATCATGAGTTTCCTCTATTATCTTTTCACCATTAGGAAACATTTCTTGTATCAACTTTGTCAAACCTTCCATGTATGCTTTTAGATCATTCTTCATGTTTTCCATGTTGTCTATCATTTTTTCTTTCATGTCATCCATCTTAGCTTCCAGGCCAACTTCCATGCCATCCATCTTAGCTTCCATGCCTTTCTTCAAACCATCCATATTAGCCTACATTCCCTTCTTCAAACCATCCATCTTAGCTTCCACGCCTTTCTTCAAAACTTCCATTTCATTTTTTGTTGATCTTTGCTAGAGCAAAATTTGGTGCACTTGCTCTTGTAATTTTGATATGTCATGTTGTGCTTCTTCCTCTTCATGAGTCATAGTAGAGACTTCTAAAGGCTTAATGGGTGTTGAATTATTTTTAGGTGGCATTTTAGAACCCAATACTAATATATATTCTTCAATATGCCCTTAGAATCACTTCAAACTGATTTTTCACACAAGACTTATGCAATTCTGAAAAAAATACACACCTTTTTCTTTCTTTTGAGGAGCTCGATATTGAAACTGAATTATTTCTATGATTTTAGATCTTCAATATCTGAAATTTGACCCTGCAGTAGCCCTCCGAATCTTCTTTCTAATGCCACAGGTCTGACCTGATTTGGATTCTTCAAGGTAAAGTTATGCCCAATCTCCCACAATGACCTAATTATGGATTGGTTCAGAAGAGCAAACTTGTAAGACGTGCCATGTATCATTGTTTCCTCCTTCGGCTCTGAAATTAATACAAAATAAATTACAGTCCATGTACTTGAGTCTGTGTACAGAATGCCAATCCAACACTCAAAGAGAGAGTTATGACAATTTTCCCATGGTCACCTCTTTGAGATGAAATTTGGGAACCTGAAAACTCCCTAACTTCCACAGATCATATCTCTGCAAATATTTTGAACCAAGATCTGAAATTTTTACAGGAAGTTCCTTGGGATTTCGGCTTCGCTATGTAAAAATTTCAACTTCTGAACCTTCATAGAAAAAAAATTATAGCGAAAATTCCACGATGACCTATTTTAGGTGAAATTCGGGAGCCTAAAAAAACCCTAACTTCCATAGATCATATCTTCGAAACTACTATGAACCAAGATCTGAAGTTTTTACATGAAGTTCCTTGGGATTTAAGCTTTGCTTTGTAAAAATTTCAGCTTTTGAACCTTCATATGGAAAAAATTATAGAGAAAATTCCACAATGACCTGTTTGGAGCAGCGAAACCCTAGAATTCAAAGCTCTGATACCAAATGTTATGAAACTAGCTCCAAAAATAGAAGAAAAGAGAGATCAATGCCTTAGAAATAAGCCACTTCGAGGGCAACCTCCTTTACATTACATAAATGAACAATTATTGGATTATAGAAATGATCAAAACCTTCTTCTATATACAGGAGTCCATGGATCACAATATAATTCTAGCCGACCTAACAATAATATTGTAAGGGCACAATAATAAAAATATTGGGGTTATAGGGGTACAACAATAACAATAAGGGGGTTACACTAGAAAAAATAAGGGACTATACTAGTAATATAGGGACCTAACACCCAGCCCCGAGCCACATGCCAAACCTCATGATCGAGAGCCAAGTGAAAAGGGTAGGACGTTAGGAATTTGGTCCATGCCCAACCCAAGGTATTATTAAATGTAAAGAATCATTGGCAAAGGATTCAGGTGAGGGTAGGCGTGTGGCACCATTTCGCTCCTATACCCCAATCACATTTTTAACCATATGACACGAAGATGGAGGAACAGGAGTGCGACCCTTATTGGCACGTTTATTTATTTGAAATTTTGCACCAATCATGGTGGAATCAACGCTGAAAACACGCAAATTTTTCGCATGTGGACTTGCCAAAGGAGGTATTTTGTTACCTAGTTAGCCAATTTTGTTAATTTTGTTGGACATATAGAAAATAAAGAAGCAAGGAGTCATGTCTTAGCCATTTTCTAGCCTTTCCAACCCAAGAAGAGCCTACACATCGGCTTTTGAGCATTCCAGGCGCATCTGCAACATTTGTTTCTTCATTAGAGCAGTCAGTTTCAGTCTATTCTCACTATAATTGTGCGAAAAGGCCATATCGACACTTCATTATGAATCATTTGGATTTGTGCTTCTTGATCTCAGAATGAGTAGAAGGAGCTGTTGCCACATTCAATGAGAGAGTCTTTTTTTTTTTGTGTCATCATTTCTTTGCTAAAGGGAGTCAATTATGAGTGAGAGTTCTCTAAAGGAGAAATTTAATTTGAAGGAGAAATAATTCCACTCTAGAAAAAGGTTTACTCTATGAGTCAAATTTTTGTAATGTACTCTTTTATTGCTGAGATCAATAAAGCGACCTAACCATTGGTCCAGGGCCCAGAGACGTAGTCCACACTCCACGAACCCTGTTATCACTTAGTTGTTCTCTTCTTCATTTTCATCATGTTGGGTTTCATATGATTTTGTTTCATTTTTAAGTTCATTTAAAACTTAACTATTCACTTTTGAATAAATTATGATCTAAGTGACCGTTTGAAGACCCAAATTTATCAAAACTTGCAAAGTATCAAAGGAAGATCGGTTTTCAAATCATAAGTTCCTAAACAAGATCTTAAATAAAATAGCACACTCTACCCAACTGAGAATGCAACATCTTTGATGGGAGAAATATATCACAAATACAGTTTTGAGAGCCCAGTTGTAGGAGGTTCATTAGTGTAAGAACAAATTGATGGTTCTCTATATAGATTGAGATTTATGCTTACCATTGAAGTGTCACAGTTGAGATGTGTTCCATCTTCTTTTATCCATTGGATTATCCTCCATTGACAAAGTGGGACCAAATCCTTCCATGTTGAAATCAGGCACGTTATCATCACTTTCCTGACACCCAAGAGTGCCCTTTTTCTCCAACAATAAAGTCGCATCGGTGGTGAGTTGAGTAGTTGTTAGCAACACATGCAGCTAGTATAACATGTTGAATACCAAAAGGAGCATGAAGGCCATTATTGGCTCTATAACTCTCAGACTCACTTGATTTACTAGCCTAGGGAAGGAGTTTCAATATTTTTTTCATCGAGAACATAGGCTTTCACATACATTTGAGTGCATGGGAAAGCTCTACAATCCTCTCTTAAAGAAAAAAAACTATAAAATTATTGAAATATTAGTCATGGAATCCATAAAAATGCAGGTTGTGTCTAGAAAAATTCAATTGAAATGGAGGATATAAACATTTCCTAAAGGTAGATGCTAGTAGTAGAGTAATGACGTGATGTGTTTTTTAACCTGAAACACTATAAAATATCAAAGGTTCATCAACATTTATGACAAATATTATAATTTTCCATTTTTCTAATCTTCTCCGCACTTTAGATCCAAGGTAATATGGATATGCAAATTATAAATCTTGGGTAAGATGTATCACAATAAGATAAATGATGTCTAGACATGGAATGATTTTCAATGATATTTTATCTCTATTTTATGAGGGTTTTAGTTCTAACAAATAGAATGTTAGGAGAAATAATCTGTGTAAAAGTTTGAACTGCATATGAACACTTATAGAATTGGGCAACACATATTGGTCGATTTGTATAAGACTCATATTCAAGTAAATTTCAATTTCCCGGTATAACCCTTCATCCAAGTCCTGGGCTCTTTTGGCATTCATTTGGGTATAGAAATGAAATTCTCAGTGCAACAATTTACAATGGGAGTTATGGACGCCAAGTCATTAGGGGAATTTTTAGGTCTAAAATGGGCCTCCTAAGGAAATTATAAAATAAACATTGTTACCGATGAAATAGGTAACCTGACCTCAAAACGAGAACTCTAGCCCAAAAAGACTCAAAAAACATGAAAAAACACCCCAAAAACAAAAAAAGTGTATTCCAGAACGCACTTGGTTTTTTTTGAAGGTCAAATTTCAACATTTTATAAGATTATGCTAAAAACAAAACTATTTCTTGAAAAAAAGATTGAAAAAACACCCTCAAAACAAAACGAGTTGATGTTGGTATAACAAAAAAAAGAAATTGTGTCATATTTTTGACATTTTTAAAAATAGAAATAACGTTTTTAAAATTTTAAAAATTCACACATTCAAAAAAACCTAAAATTTAAGGAAAACAAAATTAAAAATAAAAACATTTTAAAGCTTAAAATTTAAAAATATATAGGAATAAAAAAATAAAAATAAAAACAAAATAAAAATTTTAATTCAAATATTAAAAAAAAACCTAAAATATTAAAAATATTAAAATTTTAATTTTAATTTAAGAAGAAAAAAAAATATTTTAAAGATTAAAATTTCAAAATATATAGAAATAAATAAATAAAAATAAAAACAAAATAAAAATATTAAATTAAAAAGAAAAACAAGTTAAAAAAAGAAAGAAATTATAAAATATGAAATATAGAAATTAAATTTTAAAAAAAAAAAGAGTTTATTAAATTAAAAAAATAAATAAATAAATTTAAAGAAATATATTAAATTTTAATAAATTTAAAACTGAAAAAAAAAAACAAAAAAACATTATTGAAATTAAAAGTAAAAAAATGAAAAATTAATTGAAAATAAAATACAATAAAAATATTAAATTTTAAAAAATATATATAAGAAAAACAAATAGATTTAAAAAAATAAATTATATATATATATATATATATATATATAATTTTATTTAATTTTAAAAAAAAAATGTTAATATTAAAATAATAAATTAAATTTAAAAAAGAAAAAAATTAAATTTTAATAAATAAATGAATAAACATATAAATTTTGAAAAAAAAAAAAACCATTGTTAAAATAAAAAGTTAAAAAACTTTACAAATCAATTAAAATTGAAAAGAATAAATTGATAAAAAAAAAATATTAAATAAAAAACAAATTAATTTGAAAATATTAAGTTTAATTAAAAAATTAAAAATAATAATAATAATAATAAATAAATAAATAATAAATAAAAATCTAATTTTAAATACACAATTTTAATTGAAATAAAAAAAATATATAAAAAATTTATGTAATTAAAAAAATAATAATAATAAAATAAAAAATAAAAAAATATTAAATTAAATAAATTAAAAAAAAAAAGAAAATAAAAAATCTATTAAATTTTTAACTAAACATAAAATTTAATTATATTAAAAAATAAAAATAAAAATTAAAAAAAAAATTAATAATAATAATAATAATAATTAATAAAAATTATTAACAAAATTTAGAAAAAAAAAAAATTAAAAACAAAAAAAATGAATAAAATTAAAAATAATTAAAATTAAATAAATTAATTAATAAATTAAAATTAAAATTAAAACAAGTTAAATTTCAAATATTTAAAAAAATAAATAAATAAATAAAATCAAATCAAATCAAATTAATATATATATATATATATAATATATATATATATATATATATATTAAAAAATAAAAATAAAAAAATTGATCGTGGTGCCGCCACCAATCGGCCTCCCGCCTAGGTGGCGGCAGAGGCTCAGGGTGATTCCCGAAATCGGCCTCTCGTCGCGGGAGGACAATTCCCGGAATCGGCCTCCTACGGCGGGAGGCCGATTGGCGGCGCCACCACGATCAAAAAATTCCTTTTTTTTTTTTTTTTTAATTTTGTTTAATTCAAATTTTTTATTTTAATTTTATTTTTTTAATTTTTTTTAATTTAAGATGTTAGATTAATTAATTTTTAAAATTTAAAATTTATTTATTAAATTTATTAAATTTTAATTTAATTTATTTTTATTTTTTTAATCTTTTAGTTTATTCAGTTTTTCATTTTTATAATTTATAATTTGTTTCATTTTAAAAAAAAATCAGTAAATTTATGGATATTTGTTTTTTAATTATTTGCACGTGGTTTTTTTCATTTTTTTTGTTTTTTAATGATAGTTTTTTTTATTTTAATTCTTTTATTTTAATTTTCTTTTTCAAATTTTTTTTTTTTTCAATTTTTTTTTTGTTAATTTTAAAATTTGTTTTTTGTTTTCTTATTATTATTATTATTATTTTAATTTAATTTTTTCTTTTTTGTATTTTATTTTTTTTTATCTAAATTTTGATTTTGTAATTTAAATTATTTTTAAATTTTCTATTTAAATTTTTTTTTTTTAATTATATGGTTTTTTTTAATAACTTAGAAAAAAAATGTTTTTGATGTTTTTTTTTTTATATTTTTTTGGTTTTTTTTTTTCTTTTCTTTAAATTATGTATTTTTTTTTTCAAATTTTGTCATTTCTTTTGATATAATTTTCGAATATTTTTGTTTTTTGTTTTTTGTTTTTTTTATTTATTTTTGTTTAAATTTTTTATTTTTACGAGTTAATTTTGTTTTTTTTTACATTTTTATTGGTTTTTTTTATTGTTTTTATATATTTTTTTTTATCTAAGTTTTTTGTTTTATTACCAACATGAAAATCACCACTCTAAAAAAAAAGGTTGATGCTGCATCAATACGTTTCAAAATTAGCATGAAAATCACCGCTCTTAAAAATAAAAATAAAAATAAAATTAAATAAAATTAAATAAAATAAAGTTGAGGTTGCATCAATACGTTTCAAAATTAGCATGAAAATCACTAACATTTTAAAACAAATATTCATACTTCATAAATAAAAATATTAGAGTGTCAAAAATGTGCTAAAAAAAAAAGGGTGATTCTGCATCACCACTTTTCAAAATCGGGTGCTTTTTATGCTACCAAAAAAAAGTAGGTAACAGTGCAGTTACCTATTTCATCGGTAACAGTGTTAATAATAGTGGAAACAATAAAATAAGATTTCATTACATCATCAAAGTTTAGAGGAAAAAAAAAAAAAAAAAACTACTTTTTCAACTCGTATTTTCAACTTATATCCATATGGGTTTACTCAAATTTCGAGTGAGAATACTTGTTGGATGCAAAATTTGATTCCTCATCCAAGTAGTATCCATGTTTCATACTTTTGATGGGTCCTGTTATACGAAAAATGAGAAATACATGAAAAATGGGTATAGAAATGAAATTCCCAATGCAAAAAATTTCAACATAAGCTATGAATGCCAAGTCATTAGAGGAGTTTTGAGGTCTAAAGCGGGACTCCTAAGGAAATTATAAAATAATAGTGGAAATAATAAAACAAGATTTGATTACGTCATCAAATTTTAGAGGGAGAAAGGAGAAAACTACTTTTTCAACTCGTATTTTCAACTTATCTCCCTATGGGTTTACTCAAATTTCGAGTGCGAACACTCGTTGGATGCAAAATTTGATTCCTCATCCAAGGAATACCCATGTTGCATACTGTTTTGTGTATCAGGGCTCATCGAAAGTATGCAACATGGGTACTCCTTGGATGAGGAATCAAATTTTTCATCCAATAAGTAATCGAAAGTATGCAACATGGGTACTCATTGGATGAGGAATCAAATTTTGCATCCAACAAGTACTCCCGCTCGAAATTTGAGTAAAACCTTAGGGAGATAAGTCGAATACAAGTTGAAAAAAGTAGTTTTATTATTTTTTAATCTTTTTACCTTTTTACCCCAAAAATAGTGAATCACCCCCCATGGTTGACATCATCATCTTGAGTCCTATTGGTTCTTAAAAAGTTTATTTTGGTTGTACATTTTTCTTAAAAGGCCCATTTTAGGCCTCAAAAGTTTTCTAATGACTCGTCCATGGCCCTTGCACACCTTGGAGATCGAAGGGGAGTAATAACCATCCAAGCCATCTCGAAAACCACTTCGCTTCTCCACCTCCAGAAAGCTCATAACAACTCTAAAGATAGTATCCATATTAGAGACGGTCCCAACTTTATTAATGGAATATATTGTAAGCAAATCGCCTTTTTTTGCATGCTAAAATTAATAAACAATCCTACATTCTAAATCCATCTTATAAGCCTCCTTGATCTCCAAATAGATAACACAATGGAATAAATTGCAAATAAATGATACATACATGGTATTTTTCTCATGGGGTAGTATACTAATAATGGTCTCTAGCATAATCATTTGCTCCTTCACAACTTTGGAGCATTACTCGATTTATCTTGGCCTCTCCTCCTCACTAATAATTACAGAGGCTTTTGGGCATAAAGCTTAAGAGGATACCCTAAGACCGGATATGATAACCTTTATCTTTCATGACTGCTAGTACCCTATGATAAAAAACTATACTCAACACTATCAACACTTCGGCCCACCAATCTCGTGCCAACATAGACTTGGAATTACAATAAAACTCGGTTGCATCCATGGACGTTGAGGCCTCTATGCACCTACTCACTATGTTGAGCTCTTCTGCCATGGGCAGAAAATTTGTGCAGGCTTGCAGGACCATTACAGAGGACGAGAAGTTGTTGAATGCAACTTTCTGCAAGTTATACTCAGTTTTGGAGATGAGATTGTAGGAAGAGTATTCCTTTAAGATTGCAGGAAGAGTATTCCTCTATCATCCTTAGGTATTATGTTGCACAAAAAATGAAAGAGATGTTGTGGGGAGTGACCTCGAAGTTGATTCCATAACAAAACTAGGTAGTTTCTTCAAAGGACCTCTAACCTCCTGGTATACATCTAAGTCATATGTCGGAAGACATAGAATCCCTTACCGCAGCAATAGGAATGGGAAAACCCTAGCATGGTGGAAACTCGAAATATCGCACACCTCAAAGACACAAACAATAATCAAACACCTTGAAGAGAGAAACCATGACCGTTGTTGAGGACGACAAATCTTTTATATTAATGTGAAGAAGAAACTCATAATAGACACCTATTGACTTAGTTAAATTTTAAATTATTGATAAACATTTATATTCATTTACTTTTTATAAGTTTATGATTTTATATTTTTTATAGAAAAAATTGTATTTAGTTTTTTTTTTTGAAATTTTAATAAAAATGTATATTATATTCCTAAAAATATAAAAATTTATTTTAATTAAAAATCAATATTATATGATAATCAGTTGATGCGTGTCTGCTCCTACTGCATTAGGCGCGCAGCTAGGATTGTTGCCCCATCGTTTGGGCCTGTGCAGCCAGGGCCTCACGCTCGATGGAGGCACAGGGATCGCCTCATGCCCCTTCGCCTCCTTCTTCTCTCGCGGAAGTTTCTTTCAACTCCCTACTAGCTTCATTGCCAAAGAAAAAGAATTATGAAATCGCCAAGTTCGTCAAAAAGCTTAATGACATCCTTGAGGTCTCTCTCCCTCCCAAGGGACCGATCCAGGTTTCCTTGTCCCTGGTAGATGGTGCCGTTATGGGCCAGTTTACAAGTCTTTGGCCCTCCCCTTCGTCAATGGAGAACTAGGTCGTCAAGAACTGGGTGTCGTTGATCAAGAACAATGTTACCTCTTACTTCCAAGGTAGAGGTTACTTCCTCTTTGAGTTCATCTCAAAGGAGGATACAGACTTGATATTCAGGAATGGTCCCTATTTTATGGGACCTCAGGGTCTTTATCTCAACAAATGGACGTCGGATTTCAATCCTGCAGTGGATGTCCCAACGACTGTTCTAGTTTGGGTTCGGTTGCCGAACCTCCCAGTTCATTGCTAGAACTGGGACTCCCTAAAACACATTGGCAATACCCTGTGAAAATTCATCAATAGGGCCAACAATAAGGACCAATATTACTCTGCCCAGATATGTGTCGAGGTCAATTTAGAGGTGGGACTTATGGAGGCAATAAAAATAAAATTTGGAAGCTGTACTCGTGTCCAAAAGTTAGACTACGAGCAACTCCCATTCAAGTGCCATAAATTTCACATCTACGACCATTTTTCTAGAGGACTCCCGAGCAAAGGAGAAGTAGAGAAAGGGAAGGAGGAAGGATGGAATCAGGTTAAGAGATCAAAGACCCATCACAAAAAAACTGAGGCCCCAAATGGCCAAGGTCCATAGCCAACTCCCGCCCAGCATGGTCTCCCTCAGAAAAGCCAAGAAAACAGGTACGAGGTTCTAAGCTCAGCATCAGAGGAACCCCAAGAGGATGAAGTGCAAAAAAAAGTGACCCCAGACAAAGGGATCTATCCAGAACAAGGCTTGTAGAAAGTGCAACAGAAAAGCAGAAAGAAATCCAATCAGAAGCCAACGAGAATGAACAAGAATCGAAGGATTCTGAAGAGGAAGGGGAAATAGGAGAATCGTAAACCTCGGCTAGAAGGTCAACAAGAGGTTGCAAGACTACACGTGAAAATAAAGAGCAGGAAACCTACAAAGACAAGCTTTAGGGTATCTAGCCCACTCTGGAGAAACTCTTGGCTAGAACCCCGAAGGTGACAAGAAATCAGGCACAGGGCTCCAAGGGGGCCCAACAATCCCAGAAAAGTAAATGATGAAGATCGTATCCTGGAACTGCAGAGGATTGGGGAGAAAATTAAAAGAAGAAGCCTTGAGAAGTCTGATAAGAATAGAAGCCCTAGACATTCTTATAATCGAGGAGACAAAACTGGAGGACAACGAGTTTCTCCAAATAAGCAAGAAATTTTGGAATAAAGGCAGTGGACAGACCGTTTCTGCTAGGGGAGCCTCTGGAGGGCTGAGCTCTCTCTGGAAAAAATCTAAGTTTGTGATGGTGACAGAGATCCTAAATACGCATTTAATGTTGTTCTTGAAACTCTAGCACGTGGACTCTAAGGAGGTATTTTGCCTCTTCAATGTTTATGTGCCAGCAAATGCAAGGGAGAATAAGGCCTGCTGGGACTCCATCAGGAAACTGCCACAAGCAAAGAACCTAGAAAATACAATTGTTGCTGGAGACCTAAACCTCACCTTGCATGTGAAGGAAAAGCCAAGAGGCAACATTATAAGGGATCCGGCAAGGGAATGGGTGGAAGACCTCATGCAGGATTGGGATCTGCTCGACATCCCTCCCTCTAACGGTAAGTACACTTGCTCGAATAAAAGAATTGGTCCTGGGCACATTTCTGCAAGGTTAGATAGATTTCTGGTCCATATTTCTTTTCTTCTTCTAGGACTAGAGGCTAGAATGCACATTCTCCTGTGCAGTGTTTCAGATCATAAGCCTATTGTGCTAGTTCTGCTGGCCCAATCTGATCTTGGTCCTATCCCTGATCTTGGTCCTATCCCCTTTAGATTCAGCCCATTATGGGTCAAGAATCCGAACTTTTTGAATCTGGTTGAGAATTGTTGGAAGATACCGGCAAAGGGCTCTCCCCTCTACATCTGGGAGGAAAAGCTCAGAAGACTAAAAGTTGCTTTGAAGGCATGGGCCAAAACTCTTCCTAATCCTACAAAGGAGGGAAAGTGGGCACAGGACTGCCTTGAGCAGCACCATGCCCAAATAGAAGAAGCAGAAATCACAAGAGAGGTCTTAGTCAAGGAGGCAGATCTTCAACTCAAATACCACAAGGCTTGTCTCTTGGAGGAAGAATATTGGAGACAAAAGTCTTGTAGCCTATGGCTTGAAGCGGGAGACAGAAACTCCTCCTTTTCTTTATAAACAAGCTCAAGCGAGAAAAGGATTTAATACCATAGCAGAAATTAAGAGACCATCTCCCATAAGGATTTCCTGAGTATGAAGAGAGTAGCCTCCTCCCATTTTAAAAATCTATATAGCGAAGATGGAGTATCAGACCCTAACTCCAAATTCCTGGGAGTGATTCCTGCTAAAATATCTCTTATATTGAATTAGCAGCTACAAGCAAAGATCACCATCAAAGAAATAAAGGATGCCCTCTTTGATATGGAGCCTGACAAAGCCCCAGGACTAGACGATTTCACAGCAAGATTCCTTCAAACCTGTTGGCAGATTGTGGAAAATGACCTACACAAAATGATCTTGAAATCCCAAAATTGTCAGAAATTGGGGGTAGCACTAATTCAGCATTCCTTGCCCTCATTCCCAAGGAAAAGGGCGCTAATTCCTTCAAAATATTTCGCTCTATTTCTCTATGCAACATTGGTTACAAGTTGATCACCAAAGTGATAGCCAACAAACTAAAAGGAATCCTTCCCACAATTATCCCAGAGAATCAAGGTGGATTTTTTCAAGGGAGACAGATTGTGGATAACATCATTCTCATTCAAGAAGCGATCCATTCAATCGTGCAACATAAAGAGAAAGGTATGGTGGTTAAACTCGATTTGGAAAATGCTTTCGATCGTATTAGACACAGTTTCCCTTGGGAATTTATGCACAAATTTGGGTTTGGGTTGAATTTCATTAATTGGATTAGAGCTTGTATTTCTAAACCTTGGATTTCCCCCCTTGGTGAATGGGAGAGCTGCTGAATTCTTCAAAGCAAAGAGAGGACTAAGGCGGGGTTGTCCCCTCTCCCCGCTTCTCTTTGTCCTCTAGGCCTCTGTTCTAAGTTTTTATTTGGATCAGAAGCTGGAAGATCAAGAGATTATGGGCCTCAATATTGCAAGATGAGTAAAAAACGTGAATCATGCTCTGTTTTCCGATGACTCTCTCCTTCTCAGATCAGCCTCAAGGTTCAAGGAATTTCTTGAGGAGTACTGTGAAGCTACTGGTAGTACTCTTAACATAGGAAAATGTCATATCTACTACTGGAATGTCTCTGCCATCAACCTTAATGCCATCTCCCGTATCTTGGGTTTTGTAGCCTCATCCGATTGGTCTTCCTTTAAATACCTTGGCCTACCCATCTTTCAGAAGCTCGCCTACAGTAGAGACTGGCTTCATTTACTTGATAAATTCAAGTCCAAAATTCAAGCTTGGGGATTCTCATGGCTTAATCTTGCTGGAAAATTTTTTCTCATTAAATATGTCCTCAGTAGCCTCCCCATTTTCCAATTCTGTATTATCCTTTCCCCTTCTAGCATCCTCAAGAAAATGGAAGCATTATTATGCAATTTCTTCTCGAAAGGTGGCAATCAAAACGAAAAGAGAATTCCTATGGTAAGCTGGGAAAAATTTTGCAAACCCGTTATGGAAGGAGGCCTGGATTTTAAAAATCTTTGTATTCTGGCAATGGGAGCCAAGATATTTTGGAAAATTATTGGTCCTCATCCGGGTTGGGCACAGAAACCTCTTTGGAAAAACTACTTCTCTGGGAGGAGGAAACACTACCTTGACAGCCCTGTCTCCATAAGAGGATCGCATCTTCTCAAATTCTGCTCTAAAACAATCCCTCTGATAAATGACCACGCATTTTGGATCCCTGGCAATGGAAAACATATTAGTATTTGGGATGATTTCATCATGAATCAACCTCTGTTGGCTGTATCTGCCTCCCTCCATGCGTTGAGAGCCTGGATGACCAATGTTGGTGTCAATTCTCTGTGGGAAATCTCGAATTGGGATGGCAGCAACTGGCAAGGGTGGAATTTTCCCATCGTTGCTCCAGAGCTGTCTAACAAGTGTGCTGCCCTCCTCACACTGCTGAATGGGAAGGCTTTGCTTCTTGTTGGCAAGCACGATGCCCGTGGCTGGGGATTAAAGCCGGGCTCTTATTCCGTAGCACAGGGCTATAATAGACTGCTGGAGATGCCTTATGTTCCGCCTAATCCTTCAACATGGAAGGGGCTGTGCAGTTATAAAACCATCCCCAAAGTCGATTTCTTCTGCTGGCTATTGTGTCACAAAAGAATCCTCACTGAGGATAGATTGAGGAAGAAAGGTTTCTATGGGCCATCAAGATGTCGTCTGTGTTGTGAATGTGAAGAGACCGCCCACCATATAATGATGGAATATAATTTTGCAACAGAGATAGGACCTTCTGATCCTATGGAAAAATATGTTTAAGCTGCCCTCTTCTATCTCTGATCTGTTTGCAAACTGGCTACAATACTATCCAGGAGCTTTTCCAAAAAATGATAGTTTCAAGGCTTCCTGGCTCTCTTTGCCAAAATTCATATGCTGGAAAATCTGGCTAGAGAGGAACTCGAGAGTTTTCAGAGATAAAGGCCACAACGTGAAGCTCATCATCGTCGAGATTAAATGCCAATTGAAAGAAAGCCTTGGAAACCAGCTGAAGGATACAAATCTGAACCAACAGGATATGGATTGGGGTGCAAGGATGGACCTGCAGGTTACTGAAGAAATAAGGCAAACCAAGCAAAAAAAAGATTGGCAATTCAGAGGAAATGAGAAAGAATTTTCAGAATGGTTCTCCAATCAAGCTAGACTCACCTTTTTTTTTGACGAGGCAGCAAAAGGAAACCCCGGGGCAAGAGGGGTTATTAAGAACAAAGATGGAAGAATTGTTACCAGCTTTGCCTGGGGGCTAGGCCACAACACAAGTACTTAAGTTGAAGCGTTGGCCCTCCTCCAAGGTCTCAAGCAAGTCAAGGCCCTTGAGGAAAAAGAGGCAAATGTAATTGGGGATTCCCAACTCATCCTAAAAATCATGGTGGATAATTCCCCTCCTGCTGATCTCAGATTGGCTAGAGTGATGTTTAGAATTAGAATTCTGGATGAAAGCTTTTCAGAAAGTGAATTTCTTTCATGTGATTATGGAAAACAACAAAGATGCAGATTTGGAAGCCAATAGAGCGGCACTTCTGACAGTCGGAGCTCTCTTGAGAGACAAGAACGATGAATGGGATCCCATTCCATAATTTGTTGTTCTCATGTTTTATTGTATCTTACTGAATCACTTTGTCTGCATCCATAAAATTGGGAAAATCACGGAGATAGAATCATTAGAAATATGTAAGAAACACCGGATTCCAAATAATGGAGCCTCTGAAAAGCTGGCTGAAGAGGAATCATGGGCTTTGCCCCTAATTCTGTAATCGATTGAAAGGCAATTTCGCCAAAGCTATAATATAATCCCATAACCGTCCTTGTGAAAAAAAAAACAATATTATAAATTTTATAAAAAATTTTACAAAATTATTAACACATTTCCATACTAATAAACTAACATTCTCAATACTATAAAGAAAGATAAAATATATGAGCATCTTAAAATACACGTGACCCTTTTTTCGGTTCATTTAATGTTTATTTTTAATCATTTAAATTTATCATTGGATTTTATTTATATTTAATATTTGTAATTTTTTTTTAGTAAATTTGTAATATTTAAATAATTAAATTCATAATTTGATGATGATGATGATGATGATGGTTAAAGTCCACTGAGACCAATCTTTGGTCTATCGAACCCAAAGAAAAGAGTTATTTAGTTTGATTTAAGATTTTATTCTTATGCTCAAAAAGCTTGGAGAGAAGCCTCATGGGCTCACTATAATTTTGACATCTTAAAAGGCTAGGAAGGTCAGTATTGCAACAAAGATTATGAAATTGAGCTCTAATGTGGATGTACACGGGGCACTCTAAGAGTAAGTGATTTTCATCCTCAATGTTCATATTCTCACAGAGATGGCAAATCCTTTGCATCCATGGTGTTTTAGGAACTGTCCAACGACCTGTTTCACTATGGAGCTCATGAGAGTCCATTCTAATCTTGGCTATATTAATTTTCTTCTTTGAGCTAGTTAAAACAAAGAGGTACTTTTGATCTTCTGGGGTGGGGTTCATGACCTTCTTATAATATCTTAATTTTCTTTTAGCTGCTAGATCTTTCTCACACCACATTTTTTCATTGAACTTAGAAGTAACAATTTTTTCAATGTTATTAATGTTTTGCAATGCAACAATCTCGTTGTTCTCCCAATGGTTTAACCAGGCCCCGGTGTCTTTATACTAGCCTCGTTTAAGCCTTAGGTGGTTTTGGCTAGACTTTAAAGCTAGCTTAGGAAGTCTATGGTCTCCAATGCTATTGAGCTTGTGCTTGTACAACAGAAGCCTAGTCATAGCTAGGCTCTCAATAGGAGAAAAACCAACTTCTATAAGAAGAATAGGATAAGGTGTAATATTTTATAAAAGTAAAAATAAATAATTGAAAAATATTATGGTAAATGTGGAATCTAAATATATAAAATATGAACAATGAGTGTAGTGTTGGTTTTGATATAAGTAAGAATTGAAAATACAATTAAAAAAAATAAAATTTTCAAATTAGAAATAAATAAATAATTAACTAAACAATATTTAAAATTATAATAAGATTGTATCAATCTGAATTTTTAATACGACATCTCGAATAAAACAAAAAAATAACTTCAGATTTTTTAGATAAAATAAATAAATAATATATATTAAAATTATATTTTTATTATTTACATTTAATATTAATATTAAGTTTAAACATATGAACATTATTAAAAACTTAAGAGTTGAGAAAATATAAATTAAACTAAATTTGTAGTTCCAAGCAAATAATAATGAATATGTAAAAATGTGAATTTTAACTACAATTATATTAATAATGCTATAAAATATAAATTGTATTATATTTATTGTCATTTATTAATAGGCTAATTTAAAATTTTAATTATTTTAGTAAGATTTTTTTGATTTATAATGTAGATAAAATGTTTTTTCTAATTAATCATATTATTAAGATAAATTATGAAATGTCCAAAAAATAAACACATTAACTAGTTTGAAAATTATTTCATCTATTTTAATGGTCTATTTATTTTAAATAACTACATTTGAACATTTATTTAAATATGTTGAAAATAAATTTGTAATATTTAAATAATTTAAATTCATAATTTATAATTATTATAATATTTTATAGAAATAAAGATAAATAATTGAAAAATAGTATGATAAATGTGAAATCTAAATATATAGAATATTAATATAATGATGTTGATGGTGGTGGTTAATGTCTACTGAGACCAACTTTTGGTCTATCGAACCTAAAGAAAAGAGTTATTTAGTTTGATTTAAGATTTTATTCCTATGCTCAAAAAGCTTGGAGAGAAGCCTCTCGAGCTCACTATAATTTTGACATCTTAAAAGGCTAGGAAGGTCAGTATTGGAGCAAAGATTATGAAATTGAGCTCTAATGTGGTTGTATGCGAGCCACTCTAAGAGGAAGTGATTTTCATCCTCGATGTTCATATTCTCACAGAGATGGCGGATCCTTTCCATCCATGGTAAGCGAGAACCTAACACCGTTTACCACGAGTCGTTAGTCATTCTGACCTTAATTGATATTAATTTTCTTCTTTGAGCTAGTTAAAACAAAGAGGTACTTTTGATCTTCTGGGGTGGGGTTCATGACCTTCTTATAATATCTTAATTTTCTTTTAGCTGCTAGATCTTTCTCACACCACATTTTTTCATTGAACTTAGAAGTAACAATTTTTTCAATGTTATTAATGTTTTGCAATGCAACAATCTCGTTGTTCTCCCAATGGTTTAACCAGGCCCCGGTGTCTTTATACTAGCCTCGTTTAAGCCTTAGGTGGTTTTGGCTAGACTTTAAAGCTAGCTTAGGAAGTCTATGGTACCTATGCAGAGCTGTAGTTTGCATAAATAGGAAGCTCAGTCATAGCTACGCCTTGATAGGGGAAAGACCCACTTCTATAAGGAGAATAGGATAGGGTGTATTGCTTTTAATTTTAAGGTTATAAGTTATAAAACGCTTCTGGATTTGCTTAATATTTCTCTAGGATTCTCTAGAGATGTCGCAACCCCAAACCTCACATCCATATAAGATAACAAGAGTGACTAAAGTTTCAAAGAGGAACTTCTTTCTATCCCACATTACGAGGTTTTCCGTTTTATAATTATTTTCAAGACCAAAATAAGCTTTCCACCCCCCATTAATCCTTTTTTGAAAGCTATAGTTCCAGTTGAGCTTGTGATGAATATCAATTCCTAGGTACTTATAAGAAGACACTTCCTCCAAGTTACTATTGTCATACATAAAGTTACTATTTTCATACATAAAGTGTCCTTCTTGGATTTGATAACCATAACTTTTGTTTTGTCAGTGTTAAAAAACATACCCATGGTAAAGAAGAAATCCTTAAGAAGTATAAGTTGCTTATCAAGATCAGATGGGCACCTTGTGAGAAGAAAAATATCATCAGCATAGAGAAGAAGGATGATGACTATCCCAGCTAAGATCGTGCCAGCACATCCTGCTTCCTCTAAACAATCTTCTAGCTTGTCGATGTAAATGCCAAATAGGGTAGGGGAGAAGGGGAAACCTTTTAACTCTGATATTACACTTAATATATGTCAACCACCCCTCATTGCTCTTTAACTTGGAAATTACATTCTCATATAACCTTATAGCGGCCGCTCTTAGCTCGAAAGAACATTTATCTCTTCTAATCTATTCCATAGGTTGTTTCTAGGAACTGTATCGAAAGCCTTTCTTAAGTCCACAAATAAACAAAAGGGATTGGATTTATCATTGCAACATTCCTCCATAATGATCCTAAGCATAACGAGGTGGTCTGTTGTTGAGTGTTGCCTTCTAAAACCCGCTTGGCCTTTAGCCCACTTACCTTCACTTTCAAGCCAAATTTTCGACTTCTTTTCCAAAATAATACCATATAACTTGGCTAAGAGAGGGCCGATCATAATTGTTTGATAATTAGAGGGGTTATTATATCCCCACTTTTAAAAATATGGATAATGAGGCTTTGAGTCGAAGGTTTATGGAACCCTTGCTTGACCGCTTGGTTGAAAAGCTTGTGGATGTGGGGGATGAGGACAGGACCTCCAATTTAAAGATTTATGCCTGGTAACCTTCAGTGTCTTTAGCTTTCCCATTTTCCAGGCGTTTAACCCCAAAATCAATGTATTATAATGAGACAACTTCTTTCGTTGTGAGCAGGGTTTCAAAATCCCTAGTATTTGGAGATTCATAAAGCTTTTTAAGATAGGAATTCCATTCGTGTAAAGAAATTATATTATTATCTTTAGTTTTCCTAGTTATAATCTTCCTCCAGAATTTCTTAGGAGCCACCTTAGAGAGGTGTAAGATATTCTCTTGTCTTTTACGAATATATTGCCTTTTTTTCCTTTTAGTTAGGGCTTTGTAGTTAAAAATATCATCAATTTTGAGAGATTCCTCAACAGCTTCCTTAATTAATTTATCTCCTCGTACTTTTACAATCTTTGTCATACCATGGGTTGGTTTTGCTATTTCTTTTATTACCTGAGACTTCAATTGAGAACTTGTTAATAGAATATGAGAGGGTTGTAGTGAAATTATGATAGAGGTCATCTATGTTGTCTATACTAGATAAAGGAAGCAAATTAGTTTTTAATTAATTTAGAAAGACATCATTTTTATTTCTATCAAATATTAAGTTCTTTTGACTATAAGGATTATCTTATATGGGATCTCTATTAATGAAAAAATTGAGATTTATGAGTAAAGGCCTATGATCAGAGTCAGGCTCATGGTCGTCTAAGATGTCAAAATTTATTATTTCATTATATAAAGGGAGATCGGAAATAACATAGTCTACCACGCTGCTGCCAAGCCCATGGATGCAGGTCATCTGGCTAGAATTGGGCCACTTCTTTAGACCGTTGTAAATTATGAGATCTTGAGCACTACAGAGCTTGACTAGCTCTAACCCAAACAAATTATCCCCGAGGTCTTCAGAGCTCCTTTTGTACTGGATAGCCAGAGTAAGGTCTTCGTCTAACCAAAGAGGATTGGGGTTGGAATGATTGCTTAGAAGAATAGATTGGTTGCATGAAGTTCGAGCATTAAAGTCACCCACTAAAAGGATATTACCTTCATTCCTTAGGCTATAAATATCATTCTATAAACGATTGTAAGGACTATTTTTATCTAGATTATTTTTCTTATGTAAGTTAGAATTAATGGGGGAAAAATAACAGATTGCTATGTAGGTCTTTTTATCATTAATGTCAGTAATCTCAATCCAACTATATTGGTTGTAAGGGTCATTTTTATAAATCCTAGCATGGGGGGAGATGTTCTTCTTAATGTAGCAAGCTATGCCCCCAATGCCTCTATGGGAGGATCACTTGTTCCAAGTAGACCACAGTGCAAAGCCATCTATATTAGGGACCTTAGATTCTTTGTGCTCCCCACAGGGGTGTCACTCAATAAACCTCTAACATATCATGTGTGATCATATCATATTAAACAATACCCTTAATTTGAGTACATATTGGAAAATACCCTTAAAAATCACATTATTTAACCCCCTACCAATATAAACCCAGTACACCTTCCCAATTAGAAAGTCTCTGGGTCACTGGTGACATTTGTGTATCCATTTTTACACTTATAGATTTTTTCATTAACTTTGAGCTCCATTTTTTATACCCGCAAATATAAAAACCCTTTATCCCCAATATATTATGTCATTTTTCCCTCATTATATATCCCCCAATATGAACCCACGTGCTATGGTATTTCTCCTACAGTGAAGACCCCATGGTGCTCCCTGTTAGTATGATTCTTTCGTCGTAAAAGATCACTTTAGCGATATGTCAAGTAGCTCCAACATCAAGTATGGCCGCAAATATATTGTTTGCTGCATAAAATTAGATCTAAGCATAAAAGATATTAAGCAGATAAGATACAAAATGGGTCCATGCATCCAATGAACAAGACAAGAACAATGTATAAAAAGAATCTTATAATATATTAAAGAATGGGGCACCTGAGATGAAAACAAGAAAGGTGTTTTCCAGTTCTCCTCAGTGGGATGGGTTCTTGGAAGTCCTCAGTGTTTCAGATCTAAAGATCTAAAATTCCTCTCTTTGGTTAATATGGAAAACCCTATCAAACATGGAACTCAATGGGAGTTCAAAATGCAAACAAATGAAATTGGTGACCAAGAATAGATCTAGTGTGATCTAATGCAATGGAGGTGACTAATGGATGGGCAAAACCCTCCTATTTATAACAAAATATTGGGGTGTTCTAGAACTCGGTGCACGAATAAAATATTATTAATCACATTCTAGAATCACCTTTTAGGAATATTTTATTATATTTGTTGGAGGGAAAAGGGTTTTTGACTTGGGTCAATTCCTTTAGTTATAAATAATAAATAAATAAATGATTTATTTATTATTTAAGGGAAATGAGGGGAATATAATTAAATAAATAATGGTTTACTTAATTATTTAAAAATGATTTAGTCAAATTTAACTATGAATAGTATTTAAATAATGATTTAAATAACTTATTCTTAAGAAATAATTAAATAAATAATGATTTATTTAATTGATTACCTTGTTTTGGGTTAAATATGACCAAGAAATGTAAACAGATGTGGTGAAAGTGATTTTACTTGGGGTAAAATTGGTCTTACATGGTGTACTTGGGTTTATCTAACGATAATGGGTTAAATGACCAAAAAATGGTGTAACAGATTGCCCCCCAACGTACGAGTGTTAGGAGCAAATCGTATGACCGAAGTACGTTGTAAGAACTCAATCACTAGACAGCAAAAAATGAAAGAGAGGATTGTAAGATAATCTAAAGTGGTGGAGGACTAGACCCTGAGGAGACGAGACTTACAGGTGCAACAAGTCTCAAGTGTATGATGTGGTACCAATGTGAAAGGCGGCGGGGGAGGCATACCTATGACCGCCGAGACAATAGTACAAAGAATAAGGCGCCTGGAAAACCACGGAACGCAATAGTAAAGCCAGTGCTGGTGTAAACATGAGCCAGAAAATAAGAAGGATGAATCCCACATACATGCTATGCCTAGAATAATCGTCCGGACTTATACAATAGTTTTGTAGTACATGAGATATAAATGCCCCCAAATGCCCCCTACACACGGGGAAGGGCTTGCAAAATCGGACTGACACGTGCAAATCGAAGAGGTGCTACAAGCGACTGAGGCCGAGATCATCAAAGGAGAGGAGCTACATCAAGGACTGGAATGAAGAAGTCATTCGGGTACGTGGGGGGCTACCTGCAGGGCCACCCCCTCATGAGGGCTGAGACATCTCACACACACCCGGGTATCACCAATAGCTGCTGCTGCATCACTTGGACCATCAAGTGTATAGATCACGATCATGATGAAAAGAGCTCGAACCAATGTACACTGCCCCCTAGACCTAGCTTCTGGAATAAATGAGCTGATGTCGACAGAAGTAGGTCCGCCATAGATGAGGCAATAAGGGAACCTCAACTAAGGCACGGGGGAAAAAAAGTAGAGCGATCAACAGATAGACAGGAAGGATGATGCGGGAATGAGGGATAGGTCCAATGGGGACCATGAAAAACATGAGTACAAATGGGTATCTCATGACGGAAATCCTCAATAACAGAAATGAGTGTGGGGGCAAAGTGATGCCCCCCACTGAAATGTGGTGTAAGTGAGAAAGTCCGATTTTAAGGAGAGGTGAAGTAAGACTTCGTGGACGACGGGTGTCCTGTTAAAGTACTGAAATGCAAAAACAAACATATGCTGGCTATCTACAAGAAAACGCATTTCGAGTGGGAAATGCTAAGGGTAATATTTCTTAAGATAGAGTGCATTACGAGGATTAGGAAGGGGATGGCCTTCAAAGTCCTCTAAAAGATATGCCCCCTTCCCGAGATATTTAGTGATGATGTAAGGACCTAGCCATAATGAGTCAAATTTCCCACGACCGAGGGTATCGTGGGCCTGGTCGTATACTAGAACAAGGTCACCTTCATGAAAGGTGTGAGGGTGGACTTTGCGGTCATACTGAGCTTTGGTGCGCTTTTTGGTCGCTTCAAGGGTTTGTAATGCAACACGGCGATCTTCGGAGGCGCGCTCTAGCATGATAAGTTGTTGTTCTAGAGGTTGGGTATCAGGGAGGAGTTCGACGGCCAAGTGAAGGGAAGGGATTTCACACTCGATGGGTAAGACTGCCTCCTCACCAAAGACAAGGTGGAAAGGAGTGAAACCATTGGCGGTTTTAACTAAAGTACGATAGGCCCACAAAGCAGGGAAGAGCATGAGGTGCCAATTGTTTTTGTGCTTATTAACCATTCTTTGAAGCATGGTCTTAAGAACTTTGTTGACGGCTTCAACTTGGCCATTACCTTGGGGGTAATAAGAAGATGAAAATTGGTGTTCAAAACCCAAGAGTGAGGACAGCTCATGCCAGATCTCATCTTCAAAATGTCGGCCATGATCAGAGACTAATTGTTTGGGCACTCCGAAACGAGCGATGACATGGTTGAAGAAAAAGAGGGCGGCTTTGGCTGCCGTATTGTTGAATGTGGGCATAGCTTCGGCCCATTTAGTGAAATAGTCAACCGCCACAATGATATATTTGTGGTTTCTGGCGGATGGGGGTCGACATTCCATAAAGTCAATGGCCCATTTGCAAAAAGGGCCAGCTGTGATGACAGGATGGAGGGGAGCGGGTGGATTTTGCGCCTTGGGGGCAAAATGTTGGCAATTGGAACAGTGTTTGACTGCTTCAATGCAATCACTAAAGAGAGAAGGCCAAAAATACCCAGCGCGCATGATTTTTTGGGCAGTGGCAAGGCCAGAGAGGTGGCCACCGCAAGCACCTCTATGACAAGCGTTGAGGACTTGTTCGGCTTCAGCGTGTGTGAGGCAACGACGAAGGAGAGTATCTATTACACGACGATAAAGATTGTCGCCGATTAGAAGGTAGCAAGAGGCTTGGTGTTGGATACGTCAGCGATCATCACGATCAAGGTGAAGGGCGAACGTTTGGGTTCGCAAGTAAGTAAGGATATCACCGTACCAGGGGTCGTCGGTGGTGATGGCAAATAAATGTTCATCGGGGAGAGCCTCATTAATTGGAGTGTCTTGCGTCCCAGTAGGGAGGTCGGAAATGAGTTCAGCAAGGGCTGAACCTTTCTTACTTTTTGGGGTGACGAATTCAAGGTCGAATTCTTGGAGGATAACGACCCAACGAACGTATTTCCCACTGAGTATGCGTCGGCTCAATAGGAAAGCCATTGGGTTGGAATCACTCACCACCTTGGTGGAACGCAAGAGGATGTAATGGCGCAGCTTTTGGACCGAGAACACGACAACCAGTGCTAATTTTTCTTCATGTGAGTAGGATACAGGTGGACCAGCAAGGTTTTTACTGACATAATAAATCACATGTTCGGTGCCGTTATCATCTTCTTGAATAAGGACACCAGCGACCGAATGAGTGGAAGCGGAGATGTAAAGGATGAAATCTCGGTTAAAGTCAGGATGACGGATCAAAGGGGCAGAGGTGAGAGCATGCTTGAGGGCATCAAAAGATTGTTGAGCGTAGGTATCCCAGACAAAAGAGGTGTGAGAGCGAAGAAGGCGAAGGAAACCATGTGCGGTAGTAGCGTAGTCGGGAACGAAGTGGCGAAGGAAATTAGCTTTGCCTTGGAGACTTTGCAGCTGTCGTAAGGTACGGGGGATAGGGAGCTCAAGAATGGCTTGAAATTTCAAAGGGTCAAGAGAGATCCCCGCTTTAGATACTATGAAGCCAAGGAGACGACCTGCGGGAACACAGAAGACACATTTTAAAGGGTTAAGACGGATGTTATACTTGCGACAGCGGAGGAAGATGGTACGCAGATCATGCAGGTGTTGGGCCCGATGTGTAGAACGTGCGGTAAGGTCGTCTAAATAGGAAAGGATAATATGAGCTAGGTCATGGAAACAATAAGACATGGCTCGTTGAAAAGTGGCGCCAGCATTTTTAAGACCAAATGACATGACTCGGTAGGCAAAAGTGCCCCAGGGACTAATGAATTCGGTTTTAAGTTGATCAGCAGGACGGATAACGATTTGGTTGTACCCTGAGAAGCCATCCATGAAGGATAAAACTTCATGCCCCGCGCATTCATCAATGATTTGGTCGATAAATGGTGTGGGGAAGTTGTCTTTGGGACAATATTTGTTCAAATCGCGGAAGTTAGTACAAACACGAATGGTGCCTTGTTTTTTGAGGACGGGGACGGGATTGGACACCAAGTGGTGTATTCGATGGGGTAAATGAAACCAGCCTGCTGGAGCTTATCGATTTCAGCTTTGATGGCTTCGCGTCTGGATGGATGAATGGGTCTCAATTTTTGACGGACCGGAGTGGCGTCTGGCCATGGGTCAATGTGGTGTTCAACAATGGCTGGATCGAGTCCGGGCATTTCTGAGTAGGACCAGGCGAAAACATCACGGAATTCTTTGAAAAGTTTGGTGTAGGCTTCAATTTCATCCGAAGTGCATTGGGCACCCAGAGTGATGTGTTCTTCGATACCCGGTGTGACAGAAATGTCGATTTTGATGGTAGGAGAGATATTAGCCATGTTTCCTTCTTCGAAAGCGTCAGGGGCGGGGATGGGGTTTTTGAACCAATCAACTTTATTGGGAATGAAGTCTTTGGTTTCGATAGCATATTGGTCATGCGATTGATGTGGTAGGAAGTATGCGCGATGGTGCATATCGTCCCATGGAAAGTCAGGTTCGGTCATGGCTTCCATGATGTCTTCGTCGGACTGGAAGATGGGAAGAGTGGATGGTAAGGAATGGCCTGAGGAGGTAGAAGTATGAAACACCTGATTTTGAGGGGAGATGGGTACATTGGTGTCGTTATGAGGGGTGACAGCGGGGTCAGCAGATGAGTGGGTAGGAGAAACAGCGGGGTAAGAGACTAAGGGGTCGGTTGCGGGGAAACGAGGTGAGGAGGAAAGGTAGGAAATACTGGCTGAAGGTTCGGTCATGTCGGTATCAGACGGAGAAATGGTAAGAGGGGTAGATGTGTGGTCGGGGATTAAAAAAGGAGGACGGGTAAGCTCTGCTTTGAATTGGCGATATCCGGCTAAGGAAGCGCGATATTCATCAAGGCGAGGACAAAGGTGGGTATAATGCCCATGGAAATCGCATAAAGAGCAAGGGTGATTGCTGCGCAAGTTTTTAATTTTTGGAAGGGAAGCAGGGGGGGAGACAGATACCACGGGAATATCGGATTCGGGAAACGTTTCATTGACCATGGTTTTGAGGGATGGCAATTCGGGACATGTATGGGTGGCGTGGCCAACAACATCGCATAAGGCACACTGGATGGGATGCTTTGGAATGCGAGGAGGGGTAGGGTTTGTCAGAGCAATCGTGTCCTTTGGTGCCCCCCTGCGAGGTTTTCTATTGCTTCCTGACATGGTTGTAGCAGGAGGAGGTAACGGATGAGGTGACTGAGGTGTCGGAGTAGCGATAGGGGTCATGGGTATGGGTTGCACTGGGGTCAAGGCAAGATACGGCTTGGGTTGACAAGGCAAGGTGGGGGTAGGGGGGTTTAGATACCAGACGGGTATACCCAGGGTCAAATTGGATAGAGAGAGGGTAGCCAAGATCGGGACAGAAGAAGCTCCGGGAGGGGGAGCGAGAAACGGAATCTGGCCGGCAGGAAAATGGCCAGGAGGAACGGGGCTGAGGGGGTTAAAATCGAGCGGGATTGACCCAGTAGGGTAGAGGGGTATGTGAGGATTATTTGGGGAAGGAGATTCCGAAGGGAAAAGGTTGGCTAGCGGGGGCGAAGGGCTAGGAGCTGGTGGAGTGGGGGAAGGTTGAGATTGCTGACTAGCCAAAGTGGGCTACGGATGGTTAGCCCAAGATGATTTCATCATGCAAACGTGCGCCAGGCTAGAATCAGATAAGGTAGGGGGGGCTAGATAGGTTCGAAGCAAGGAGGAGTCTCTATGAACGCCGAGAGAACTACTGTGCAAAGAATTGGGGATCGCAGAAGTTGAGGACTCAGGGGAGGTCTGAGATTTGGGTTCATGACATGTTAACTGGTCGATGGTGATGATTTTTCCATTATGGGGGAAAAACAACTTGCGGTGGACTGCGGATGGGACGGCAGACATGGCGTAGGTGTAACTACGCCCCAAAAGGATGTTTTAGTCAAGAGGGGCGTCGATAAATTCAACGTCGACGCAAACAGTCTTGCCGGCAAGGGTAATAGGACAGTTGGGGAAAAGGCCAATGGGCTGGGAGGCATGGCCATCCCACGCACGAAGGGTGATTGTGGAAGGGGCCAGCTCGGGAGTTTCGAGTTGTCGCCAAACCGAAGCAGACATTACACAGGTAGATGCCCCCTCATCAAGAACGCATCGGGCAATAGTGGAATTTCAGATGTTTACCGAGATTTGGAAAGGAACAGACACAGGAAGAGGGGGGTGGTCTAGTTGGTGGGTATCGATAACAATTAACTGGTCATCAGCAGGATCGACAGCTCCCATGGTAGGTAGTAGGAGCTTTGTAGGACCTGATGGTGGAAACTCGGGAGTAGAGGGAACGAGAGGGTTGGCGCACTGACTAGACCGAGTGTGAAGGTGAAGATCAGGGGTGGGGGGTTGGGCAGAGGCCATCATGAGAATCTGGTGGGCAGAGGAACCAGAAAGAGAAGGTTGAGGGGGAACCAGGTCATGAGGTAATTGAGTAGCCACGAGTCTTTGTTGAGGGCAAGGATCAGTAGACACAATGGGTTGAGAAGTGTCCGGATGGGGAGGGAGAGTAAGAGAAGAGGGTTGTGTTTGCATAGTGGTCTGAGACTCCCATAGCTGCCTCATTGGTGGTAATCGGGGACAAGCATGAGTGGGATGACCGTAAACATCACAACAAGAACAAGGCTTGTTAGTGTGAAGGGGCCTATCCAGCTTGGGCTGAGGGCCTAGGGATTGGGTGACAGTGGGGGAAACAATGCAAGGATAGTTGGGTCCATGATTAACAGAAGTGTAGGGATGGCCTTTCCTCTTTCGTTGAGAAGGAAGAGGAGGAGTGTTACCTGGATGGGAAAATGTTGGCCCTGAAGGGGGGAGTAAGTGGTCCAAATGCTAAAGGCACTGGGACAGTAGGAGGCGGGTAGGGGTAAGGTGTAGGATAGGAAAAAGGAGGAGGCATGCCAAATTCTGGATACATGCTACCGGGAGAGGCGACAGTGCTGGAGGGGCTGGTCGCGCTTGGAGGGAAACTGTAGCCCAGAAGCGGCTGAGTAGAGGTAGACATGGCAAAAGTAACAGGGGGAGATCCTGAACAAGCAGAGGCAGAGTCGGAGTGCGGACTCAGGGGAGGACTTACTCGAGGACGACGAGAAGGAGTAGGTCGATCAACCGGAAACTGAGGATGAAGGCCAAGAAGTTTCCGGGATAAACGCCTTGGAGGCGAAATGATGACAGGAAGAAGAAAGACCGACAAGGGCAGCAAGGTGCGAAAGAAATACGCGACAAGGGCAAGGAGGCACAGTGTCGATTAATTTTAGAGTCTTTGCCAGGCGGTGTTAACCAGGCTCTTCTTCACTTAGGGTCAGTGTGTGGCGTACGTTAATTTTAATTAATTAAACCCAGACGTTTTGAGAGTAAAAGAAAAAAATGTGCTTCGTAATGGAAAAGAAATCTGCAGTAAATAAGACTGAAAGAACAGAAAATTAGCAACTAAAAAGGCAGCAATCGAGCCCAAGAAGGGGGGTCTCTCAAAACTAGTCTAGAAGGGGCAGAGCAAGCTGACAAGAGATCAATAGATCTAAGGTCCAGAGGGACTGGGATCTAATGGAGAGATCTGCTGGAAAGTGGTGCAGAAAGCAGCAAAGAGGCAGGGGCAAGGTTGCTGCTAAAAAATAGGAGATCAGCTAAAAAGAGTGGGGTCAAAGAGGTGACCCTATAGACAAACCCAAACAAAGCGAAAGGCAGTGTATAGAAAGGGAAGAAAAGCTGACCTGTGAGGATCTGAACAGGAGGGGTCAGATCTAAAATAAGGCGGAAACTTCGGGAAATTCAGACATCTAAAAACAGCAGCAAACTCTCCCACAAAAAGTGTAGGGAACTAAATCCCTAAGGGGCAAGAGTCCCACTTAGGTGAGTGAAATAGATCAGAAACAGGTCTGAACAGGTAGAGATAGAGGCTGGAAAACCCTGACAGAAGCCTTAGTGAAACCCAGAAAAAGCGCTAGCAGTTTGCATAAAAAAGTGCAGGTCGCAAGTTTGGGCTTGTTTTCAGGCCAGGTCGCAGATTTTGGGCAGAAAAGTGCGACCTCAAGTCCAAGTCGCACTTTTTGGGCCAATAAGTGTGACCTACAGATCCAGGGCTGGTTGCGGCAGATTTCAGAAAATTTTGTCGTCTCAGCTACGGCTGATGTCAGTCACTTGCACAATAAGGCCAGAAACACACGAAAGTGAGAAACTTGGATGTTTGATGGTTTTGGAGGAAGAAACTGCATAAAAATAGGAAAAACAGAAAATTGAAGAGAAACCCTAGGGTCTGAAACAACTGGATATGCAGGAGAATAGAAAACGACAGTGGTCACAAAAGAAAACCCGTGTGGAGTCGCCAATTGTTAGTATGATTCTTTCGTCGTAAAATATCACTTTAGCTATGCATATCAAGTAGCCATAACATCAAGTATGGCTGCAAAATATCTTTAAGTTTGCTGCATAAAATTAGATCTAAGCATAAAAGACATTAAGCAGATAAAATGTAAAATGGCTCCATACATCCAATGAACAAGACAAGAACAATGTATAAAAAGAATCTTATATTATATTAAAGAATGGGGCACCAGAGAGGAAAACAAGAAAGGTGTTTTCCAGTTCTCCTCAGTGGGATGGGTTCTTTGGAAGTCCTCAGTGTTTCAGATCTAAAATTTCTTGGTTACGGAGACCCCATCAAACATGAACCCAATGGGAGTTCAAATGCAAACAAATGAAATTGGTGACCAAAAATAGATCTAGTGTGATCTAATGCAATCGAGGTGATCAATGGATGGGGAAAAGCCTTCTATTTATAACAAAATATCAGTGTTCTAGAACTCAAAATGAATAAAATATTAATCACATTCTAGAATCACTCCTTGTGGAATATTTTATTATATTTGTTGGAGGAAAAGGGTTTTTGACTCTGGTCAATTTTAGTTATAAATAATAAATAAATAAATGATTTATTTATTATTTAAGGGAAATGAGGGGAATATAATTAAATAAATAATGGTTTACTTAAATATTTAAAAATGATTTAGTCAAATTTAATTCATGAATAGTATTTAAATAATGATTTAAATAACTTATTCTTTAGGAAATAATTAAATAAATAATGATTTATTTAATTGATTACCTTGTTTTGGGTTAAATATGACCAAGAAATGTAAACAGATGTGGTGAAAGTGATTTTACTTGGGGTAAAATTGGTCTTACATGGTGTACTTGTGTTTATCTAACGATAATGGGTTAGATGACCAAAAAATGGTGTAACACTCCCAAGTTTCAAAAAGCAATATAATATCAACATCATTTGAGATCCAACTTAGTTTGGGGCCTTTGTTCCATGGAAAGCCCCGATAGTTCCAAGAAAGAATTTACAGCATGTTGAATTGTTATTTATTACTATCTTTTTGGTTTCTATCTCTAATAACGGCTTTTCTATTTCTGATTATTGCCCATTTTCCTTCCTTCCTAGATTCTTTTACCTTTTGAACCTCCTTTCTTAATTCGTCTTGATCTTCTGGAATGATATCTTCGTTTATACTTGAGGTTTTACTAAGTATGTCATATTTATGGTCAGTAGAGTTCACCTTTATTCGGATCAACCTTCCTTTATTCTCAGTTAATTTCCCTAATCGTGTTGGTTCTATGAGACATGTAGTTTCAATTTGTAATCTATTATGTAATTATGTCTGGGCTATGGCTAAAGTATCCTCGTCTAACTCCCCTTTCAAACCGAAGATTATAAGGTTCAAGGCCTTTTTGTTACGCTCATGGTCTAATTCGATCAATTTTTTCATTTCATCTTTAATTGATTTGATTTCTAATTTACCTACCCCACTATTTAGGGTGAGACTATTCTTAACTTTTTCTTCTAGTTCTTTAATCATGTCCTTCATTTTAAGACTCTCTATATTATCAGCATCACCTTGCTGGGATGTTTGGTTCGTATCTTGGTTTTGTTTTTCTATGACCTGCAACCTAGTCTCCATTGCCTTCATTTTATTTTCCAACAGTTCTATTTTATTTTCTATTTTTTTTTGGATCTTGTCTTCAAGAGATGTGAATTTGTTTTCGAGCATGGCTTCTAACTAGGTTTGTAGCTTGACTTCTCTTTCTTCTCTATGTTTCTCTAAAGACTCTATATACTCATAAAGGCTCTATAGAGTAACTGTGCTAGGTCTACCTTTGGTAATATTTGGTCGCTGTGGTGAATTATTCATACTTGAGAACATATGAGCAAATATGTATTAGAAAAAGATAAGGAATGTGTGCACCTGAATATCAACAAACCGGACAGCTGACCTTTAATCAAGAAAATTCACCACAAAATTTTCAAGGCAGAATTTCACTGCAGAATTTCACCACAAACCCAAGTATTAATGGAGAAAATTCACCGTAGACCAAGTATTAATGGAGAAAATTCACCGCATAATTTTCACCAGAGCCAAGTATTAATGTAGAAATTTTTCACGGCAGAATTTTCACCACCGAATTCACGCAGACCCAAGTAGTGTTGGTTTTGATGAAGTAAAAATTGAAAATACGATTAACAAAATAAATTTTTTAAATTAAAAATAAATAAATAATTAACTAAACAATATTTAAAATAATAATAAGATTATATTAATTTGAATTTTTAATATATCGGGATGAACCACATCAGTTGGTTCGAAACGCCTTTTATGTTTCTTTTTAGACCTAATCCTAATGATATGATTAATCTGAAAGACATTTTATCTATATATTTTTACTATTTACATTTAATAGTATTTAAATTTAAAAATATAAGCATTATTAAACATTTAAAAGTTGAGAAAATAGAAATTAAATTAAATTCTAAAATACTCGAAGCAATGTTAAAATGTGAATTTTAATTACAATTATATTAATAATTGTATAAAATATACAATTGTATTATATTTATTGTCATTTATTAATTAATAGGTAAATTTAAAAATTTAATTACATATTTAATTTAAAATAATAACATTTGTGTTGAAAATGTATTATTTAATTTTTTATAATTTTTAATAAATTTAAATAAAAATAAAAACAAACATTGTAAAATTTATATATTTGAATTAAATAATCTACATTAATGCAATATTTCTCTTAGAGCAAGAAAATTTGAATTTGAATTTTGTTGAGTTTGGCACTCATTTGAATTTCAAATTTACCCCGGCGCACCATGCCCATTGGGTATGTATTATCACTTCTACACTAGGCTCATTAACACCTCGCTTTCTGGTTTCAACACTCATATTTCGGACAGTAAAAACCCTAACACAGGCTCCGCACGTCGACATGAAAACTCGCTCGTTGCTTGCTTCCGCATAATTATGATAGCTACATAGACAGAAGGCCAAGGGCTTGAATTTTTTGAAATAAATATATTTAGGATGAAGTCGTATTTCTGGTGGGGTTTTGATCGAGATTTTTAGAATAAAATGGTGAGAAACCCTCAAACCATTACCGAAATTATGTAGCATTGTATTGAGGTAAACATTTCTTGTTTAACCTAAACCTGCTTAGTTTAAGCTAAAATCTTCGCCTGGGTCATTGCTGCAATAGCGGCAGTAGGCGTGCGACATCTTCCTCCTATATTTTCAGAAATCCTGGCAGGTACTTAAATATATAGCACCGATTGCATCTATCAGCACCTACTGATATTGAAGAGAAAATTGGAGACAAGGGAAATGAAATACCACGCATATGTGTTGATCCACGGATTCGATTTTGCTCCGGTAAGTGCCATTCATAACAGTTTTTTAGCTGGGTTTGATCAGTTGTCCAAGTCTCAAATCGAACTCTTTATCAGAAAGATGTATTGAATGAAATCATTTCAAATGGATTGGAGCTTTGATATGGATCTTTGATATTCAAGTTACACTAAAAATAATTAAACTCCCTAAATAAATTATTTGAAATGGATTGATATTAAAGAGTAAAATAACAAATTAAAACTTCAAATGGTTTTAATATGCAAATAAAACTTAAAATCATCTCCGAAATTCAAAATTGGGTTTCAAAAAGGTTGTTACTAATAAATGGAGTTTAAAAAAAATGTTATAAATAGCATTTTCTAAATTTAAAAGGAGAAGTTAATTTGTAACTGTTCATAAAAACAAGTTTAAAATCAATCTAGAAAAGAAGATACTAATTATATATATGTGTTTTTATGTTTTTAAATTTTAAAATCATAATATTTTTTTGCAACATCATCTACAAACTTCAAACTTAATAATGATGAAAACAAAATCAACCTACCCACCTTGCTCCTTTTCCGCAATGCCTTTCAAAAAAAATAAAAAAAGATTATATAAAACATACAAACTTCATTTTTTTTTCCTTTTAAATTTTATAAAACAACACAAATTATTTATATATATCTATAGTGATAGAGGTATATGATAGTTACATCTTCAGAGATATGGATTTGAAGGAAACCCTCTCATAACTAGGGTTTTTTAGGCTTCATTCTTAGTTTTTGCTAATATCCTTCTACGAACCTCCCTTGCTCTCCACTCTCATGGATCCCTTCCTAAGCTTTATTGAAAATGAATTATTTCAAAGACCTCGTGGATTATACACTAGAACCACCTAAAGGGGTAAGTATCTAGAGGGACCCAACACCTCTGTGAGTCCCCTCCTCCTTCCCTACTCCTATCACATTACATCTTGGTCATGACGTACAATCAATCCACTCATATTGCTCTCCAACATGACAACAAGAGTTGCTCCCATAGCTATCAGGAATATTGTTGTCGGGTGTATTTTTTCCCTCACCCTACCCTGGGTCTCTACCACCTCCTCCTCTTCAATGTGGTAGCAATTTATCTCTATCTACTTCCAGTACCGCTCCTTGTATTTCATGTTATCCATGTCTGCCCCTCATTTAAATTTTTGGCTTCCCGTCCCTCCTGAACCTTTGCAAATTTCCTATCGGGACCTGAGGAGCTTGTTTTCTGCCTATCGTCACCGTCCTGTGCCTCCAAATTACGTTGTGCAGGTCTGAAAGGTTGCGCCCGAGAGTATTCATGGTTTAGCCCTTCTGGCCCTAGCCCCTCTAATTTTCTATTCCACATGACCCGGCCCCTTGACCATGCGCCAGACCAAAAGTGCTTACCGTATATTGCCATCGGGCACAATCTCAGCCGCCCGATCAAAACTCAGATCAACGCAGCACAGCGCATGGCTTTGGTGGTCCCCGCGTCTGCTCGAAAACCAGCCTGTTTATTCCGCACCACCATCGCTGGGCAAGTGGTATTTCCCCTTCGGCCAGCGATTCCATACGCTGATCGCCACGTGTCCTTCTGTACGGCGCCAAAACCGCTCCATTTCGCGTGCTAACGTTCGATCACGGACGCGCAGCGGAATCAATGTAAACCATCTGATCTGAGGGCTCTCATCCTACAACGATCATTCATTGAAGCTGCTCGAATATTAACCTGGGTTAATGACGCCCCTGGCCCACTACCTATTGTCCCTGGCGCGTTTCCAACCGTCGATCTCCACCTGAGATCGGACGGTTATGATTTATGCACTTCGCCATCGACCCTGTGGCTCCACGTCATCCGTCCACGTGCTCCTGTCGCAGACGCGTCAGCCTCCCATCTACATTCTTGTTAAAAGATCAAAGTCCATTGCCCTCGTTAATTTTCATGTATCCTTCCAACCATCACCCAAAGTATTTCTCTGCCATTAATATGCGTTCTCCACCACCCTGCATCGTCTCACCACTCCGCCCAGTCTGCATCACTATCTCCATAGTCATCACCGCATTCACCACCCGCCGTGTCTGGTTTTCTTTAACAGGTTTGTGGTTTTTGCAGGTTTCAGCGACGAGAAATTACCATAATTCACCGCCTCCATTATTGAAGCCAGAAGCACGATGAAGGACAATTGTTCAGGAGAAAAATTTATGAAAAAGATCCGGGAGCTGCTATGATATGACCACCATTAAAGAAAGCAAAGATTCAAGTCTATTAAACCCTCCAAGGTCATTCAAATGCACAGGTTGAGCAGATGAAGAATTAATGGCGCAGATAGGGAATATCAGTGAAGAGCAGGGGATTAAAGAAATGTATTTAAGAACTTTGGGGCTTTTACATACCCTTTGGAGGCAAAGTACCAGATCGAAGACCCTGCAAATCACTAGAAATATCTTTTCACAGAAAACAATGCCCTCAAGATTTATTTCACCCAAATTTTCTTCAGGAAGGTACATAATGTTACATATTTTATTCTTCATGTCTTATCCCCGGAGAAATTTTCACCTACAGCATTTACTTCATGGAGTCGGCCTCAGAGTACCTATAGCTCAGCATATTAATTAAGCAACAAGGGCGCGAATGTTTCCACCATTTTTCTCAAATTAAGCAAATTAAATGCTTCACCTACTTCTTTTATTAGTTTCTCTTCTCCCTCCTCTATAAAAAGGGAAAAAAAAGACATTGTAAGGGTTCCAGATTTTTATCAGAGAATTGTGCAGTGAAATGCATTTTTTTGTATACATTTTGTAAAGCTTTTGTATGAAGGCTCAGAGCCCGTAGGGTCTCAGTGAGGAGGAGTTCTGTCTGTTTAGAGGATTCTGGTCTTTGATATTTCACAGTATGTAAACCTCTCTTATGTGTTTTAATACAATATTTCATTTCATACATCTTCTTGTATCATGTTACTGGAATGCAAGTGGCTAACTGATTTTAGGTAAGGATTCATCCTAGTTGTTGCCCATACTTGAATCATTCAAGCACTTTAAATATGGCTCAGGCATGATATACTGTTCCATGTTCATTCATCCATATTTCTACTATATTAGTTGCTTTGGGAGGGTGCTTTTAAAACACCATTGTCATGTATGGATTCTTAAATTGATAAGCCCATATATGGTTCTGTTGTGTATCTGGGTATCAGCTCAAGGTTAACTAGTATTCTCCTCATATTTCTTTCACTCCATACTCCTTCTGATAACTTTATTTCTGCGACATATTATTTGAATCGGCCCTCTTTACAGTAAATTGTCTCTTAACTGTCTGATGCTTTTGTGTTGGAGCTTTGCATCTTGTCCCTGCAATATTACTTCCCCTGTGGCAATTTCTGAGAGGTCTGGTCCCATTTAAATCAATTTCCTTGTTTTACAAGAGATAGCAGGAGAGATTTTGGATTGACACCCCTGCCTTATTATATGCTCCTTGCTATGCTAAGATGTCCTAGGCACTGGTCTATGGCAACTCTAGACTGTCTCTAGCGGAGACAATAATTGTCAACAACATTTCCTATACTATTTTGGAGTGGATCCCCCCTTCCTCTTGGTCGAAAAACCACCCTCAATCCCCCTTTTCTAGCTTCCTCACACTAAATATGTTTTGGGGTGTAGAGGGTTCCCTAAAGAAGGTTGAACTTACCCTCTTTCCACCTAGAAAAATAAAAAAATCCTCTCACAAATGCATAAAACGTAGAGCTGGAGAATCCTCGTTAGTTTTATGTAAGGAGGTCCCACTAAATGAAATCCTATAGATGGAGGAACAAGTAGTGGTTGGTCGCTTCATCAGTTGTAGAATGTCTATGGCTATCTTATGATGATGGACTGATATTAACTTGAAACCATTTCTTGGGTACTCACCCTAATGCATGTTGTTCACTAAGCCTTGGATGGGTTAGCAGGCACAAAATGCAAAGATGCAAGGAAAAGTTCTAGTTCATAAATGGAATTGGGGCACTCAGTCCCTCCTGCTAAAAAAATGCAATGTAAGTTTTGATGCACTGACAAACAATATAGATCTATTTCCTATCTGGGTCACACTTCCAACTCTTCCTCCCATTGTTTAGTTTTAGAGTGTTTTCTGAGAGGTTGTAAATTCTCTAGGGTTTTTATTCGAAGCCGATTTATATTTTAGACACATAGGTGTCATGGTTATTTCCCATATTCTTGTAGGTTTAAATGTGGAATTGGGGCTTCCAGAGACCATTTCCATCATTGCAGGTCAAGTAACTCATAGGTAGTCCATTGATTACAAACGAATTTCATTCCAATGTTATCCTTGCCATGCCTGCAGACATTTAAGAAAAGACTACAACATTGGAAAAGGTTCAAGGAAAAAATGGATCCATAAAAATGAATTGTACTTGGTCACTCCATTTCCATCACCTAAAAAATATCCATTGGACTCATAGATAACACCCAAGGATGAAAAACTTCCCTATCGGTCTTCTCTACTTATGGAGCCCTTAGTTTATAGTTCATCGGTGCAACTCCCTCCCTTTCAAATGTCTCCTAGGCCTTTGGATCTTCAAGCCTTGGGGCCGGAATTTGTGTAAGTCTTGGCTGCATCAAATCTCATGTCGGCATCTGCACACGTCTCAGAAACTCTTAATCCAACTTGGATTCCCCTCCTATTACAGGTATGGTTCCCTCGATCCCCCTATTATGGATGATGTTGTATTGTTGCATCTTTCTTGTTTGATGTCTTCTTCCTCTTTTGTAATTCCGTGTGTTCCCCTAATCTCTATTTTACGGAATTCATTTCCCATTCCCCCCTCCCCTCTCTTCTCCCATCACTCCCTGGTTCCTTCCATCCCTTCTCCCGCTCATTTAGGGGACCTATATATGTGTCCCCTTCCTCTCTTCCCTCATGGATACAACCTTCAATTCTTGGGTTGTCACTCCTCGCCCCCTCTCGTTGAATCTCTTCCTCCCCCTTCGAATCTAGGTTGATGGTTTATTCTTTTTGTGGACCTAACTACCCACTCCTCTATCAGGGTTTAGAAATATTTCATCTCCAAAGCCAAAAAAAAGTCACATCTCAAAATCAAAGTTAGAAAATATCCATCCATTAAAAGGGTACTTAAAGCAACTGGTCCTCCATTAATTTCCTGATGAAATTGATTTCTTTAAATTGCAAGGGTCTCTTCATCCCCCTAAGAAAAATTTCCTTGAAGATAATTTTTAATCGTTATTCTCCCCAAGTCATTTTCATTCAGGAAACGATGCTAGAAAGTGTAAAATTCTCAGATGTTCTACACCTTATCTTTCCAAATTGGGATTAATTAACCATTGATGATATGGGAAGATCAGGTGATCTTATCATTTGGTTGAAATCCAAAATTATTGTGCTTAATCTTAGCCTGGTCCCCAAGGTCTATTGGCAGTAGACCTTCTTTTTACGGATCTAAATTCCTCATTTCATTCCATAAATGTCTATGACCCATATATAGATCGTTAAGAACTTTGCACCTTTGTTGCATGTCTACCTGTTTTCAACTCAGATCGGGTTATTCTAGGTGGGGATATGAATTTTACTCTAGGTAATTATGAGTTTAGGGGGACTTCTGTCAGACTTGATCCCTTATTTAATTTCATCCCTTCTGAATTGGTGCGTCTGTAACACTTGCCATTCCTTCCACGAGTATATCAGTTGATATCCTATGAATGTCTGCAAGCCATTGTATGTTGAAATATTTAAACTGAGAGCTCCACATTATTATTTCCATGTAAAGGGGTTTTCAATTATATTTTCTAACTTCGTAGATGCGATTGATCTAGTTGAATATGAGTTGCAAGTTCATGAAAACTGCAATATCATTGACACCATTATTTTTTTCCTTTTTTAAGCCCTCAATAAGGGCAATATAGTAGGCTTCATTATTAGTCGTCCTCCCGTGTACATATATATTTCTATTCACCACATGATTTTTCTCTGCATTATGAAGCACATATTTAACGATGGTTTGTCCTAGATTTGGACGACATGAAACTTCGATGCACAATGTCCACTTTTCCACCATTTTCTACACTTAGAAAACCTAGAAAATAAAACAACAATAAATTCATATTAGACAAGTAGACATTTATATGGTAAATAACGCAATAACTAGTATTCCATTACATATAAGTAAAATTTAAAACATCCCAGGTTAATTAATTCATCTGCAACACTTGTGAGAAAGTATACTTTCCAATCCTCATTGAACTGATTAGAAAGTAGCTTCATAATCCATGCCTCACCTTGGGATGACTCCATTTAATGAAACAATTTCCACCTCTACTACAATCAAGAATGTTTGAATTGTCATGGAATATGTCTCAACTCTTCCGTCCCCAGGACCACCTAGCCCGTGTTACTTGTTGATATTATTAATAGGAAAGGGTAATATGTTCCTCCTATTCAAATATACCATTTGGCATTTAGGGGAGCATAGATGCTGATAGACGATAACAACTATTATCATCTACACAAATTGAGACCTTCCTAATACCTCTTTTTCCTTGACAAACTTTGTAAATGTGACCTAGAGCTAACAAGCTAGAAAAAATTATATGATCCAAATAAAGCATGCATGTACTAACAGAAAAGTTACAAATGTTGTGTAGAGATAGGGCCTCCCATTTAATCTAGACCAACAAGAAGCCCTTGATCTAGTAATTCGTCTTCATATATACACACTAGCATTCAGGAGAGCACACATATTGTGAGAAGAACATGGTTATAGATGTTTGTGCCTCAAGCTTCCCAACACCTACATTGCTTGGAAAGTGTTTTTAGACTCAATCCCGTGTGAACAAGAGATTTCTTCTACCATTCGGTAGTTTTTACCTCAGTCTGATATCAGTCAGCAACGAGCCCATGATCCAATAATGTCATGCATGTGTAACACGTTAATATGTTAGTTGTAATTGAGTAGGAATAAGACCTCCCATTTTTATCGTAGTGGTCAACAAGAGGCCCTTTATCTAGTAGGTCACCTTTAGATTCCCCCTCTAGTATTTAGGGAACACACATGCTGTGAGAATTTTAAAAGCATGGTTATCATTGTCCATGTTTGAGACCTATTCAACATCTATTTTTCTTTGACAAAATTTTTAGACATACTCTGGGGACAACAACCAAGTACATGCCCTATCATATAGTTATTGATTAGTTTGGTTCAGGCTAGCAAATAAACCATGATATGGTTATCACTTGCATATGTGAATACACAGGTTGTAGTTAAGAAGGAACAAGGTATTGTGTTAATCTGGTAGTTTCCTAGAAGCCAACAAGGTGATTTATTACTATAATAAGTCTAAGCTTATCTCTGTAACATAATTCAAAGCTTATTGTGTTACTCTTATTCATGTGTTGAAAGGTTGTATAAAGGCAGGACAATGCTTTGAAGTTTCAAGTATTGAACAAGATCTGGAAGATATCAATCTATCCTTTAAGATCATGATATATCATTGGAAGCAAGGTGATATTATTTACCTTCTTTGAAATTCCTACTGAATCTGAAGATGTCACTTGTATAAGTGCCTCTTCAAGCGTTGAAAACCAAAGTCTCTCTTGATTAAACCTATTTAACATATTTAATGCTTTGACATTGATTAAACCTATGCCTAGATACATTATTTCAATCTAAACAACCTCCTTTATACTATTACAAACATGGTGCAGATTTGTATAATTGTATATGTTAAACTCAGCCATGGTGAACACACAATAACCACAAGAGACTATGCAGGAATAGAGAACATGAGGAAAGATAAGCATGAGTTATCATTTTGTTAACCATATATATGTATTTATATTACATTAGCGTGACTCTTCGATTCCACATTCTAAGGTCACTTAGACTCCTCTTTGACTGTTCGCCTTCCACACCTACCCATAGAGGATTAGGTGTCCAACATTCCCCCCTTAATTTGAAGGGGTATGTGTGAGTCCAAGAAGATAACTGTAATAAAAATCTGCAAAGTATTCATGGCATCACTAAGGCTAAATGAGCTCTCTGAAATGTTGGCATAAAGAGGTGGTTTAAAGATGACCACCAACACTGGAACGCTTAGTGCAGTTCCCGAAACTCTTCCAAATCTTGCAAGAAGCTGAGGTCTTTTGCTAGAGGAAGTGCTCCTCATATTTTGAAGAGGAAGACCTTTAACCTAGAAGAAGTGAATTCTACAACCTGCGATGGTTTAAGGATGACCACCAACTCTCGAATGCTTGATGCATTTCCTGGAACTCTTCCAAAATTGGCAAGAATTTGAGGTCTTCTACTAGAGGAAGTGTCCCGAATTCTTTGAAGAGGAATAATAACAACCTCACATAGATGGTTTAAGGTTGACCACCAACCAAAGGCATGCTCACGGGCATCTATGTCTCTTGCTACAACTCTGAATCTGGAATGAGATATTATGGCTCAGCCTCGCTTGGATCGTTGTGTCTCTAGCTACAACTCTGAATCTGGAATGAGAGATTGTGGCTCAGGCTCGCTTGATGTGGCTTTGAAGCTTGTAGATGACCACCATTTTCCCCCGTGTCAGGTACAAGGTGAGATGATGGTGAAAACTCAACTGCAAGATTGTTCAATATTCTAGAGAAAGTTCTAAGATATGACTTAAACATCTTATTGGTTGTTGAATCCGATTTCCAAGAAGCGAACCATCCAAGATGAATATTTATTCTTGCAGGAGGCTTGTCTCTAAAGCATCTGTATTAAGAATGGCAATGCTGACCACAGTGCTTGCATGGGTGAAGATTGAAACAATGATATTTCATATGGCCAACTTGATCACAGTATTGGCATTCTACAATATGTTGTTGCTGCTGTGGAAGAGGAGCAGTATATAGAACAACTATAGGTAAGCTATCATGAAGAAATATGGCACTCTAAAATTTTATGGGCTTATAGTCCAGAATATGAAAGGACAACTCCTTGTCATATCCAAGACCACTTATGTGTTTTTTGAGGACAAGTTCTTCCCAAGGTCTGATGATGGGCTAGGGAGGTGAAGCGTGAGCTTCTGCATCTGCATACAAATCTACTCTTGTACTGGGCTCAGTGATCTGACCAATATATTATTGTTGATCGGAGCTTGTCTCAGTGTTCTAAACAAAAACAAGTTCAAAATTACAACTCTTTTGTTGTAACTCCTCTTGTTGTAGCTGAGATTCAAGCTGCAAAAAATAAATCTTCTCTTGTGCATGTTGCAGGCAAGTTTGAATGTCGAAAAGATTGTCCTTGCTGATGTTTACCATCTCATCACTAATGGAGAGTATCAAAGTATTCACTAACTCTAATACTTCTTCAAATTTGTCCATTGTGTCAACAAAAAAATAAAATTTCAAGATCAACAAATGAGGAGTGTTTCATTTTCAAGAAATGTATGAAAGGAGTCCAAAAAAATCCTTGAAGCATACCAAGAAGCAGTTTAACTATTCCTTCAATACTATAATTATTCTTCCCCAAAATTTTCAAGGAGACACCAAACTAGACAATGCAAATTGGTTATTGATGAAGACTTATATGTCAGTACTAGCTGCATGAAGACATAAAAGAATGCCAAAGTCCAATATTGGTTCCTAATGGAACATTGTTTTATTTGCTAACTCGACTCTTCGAATGGCATAAATTTGCGCCCATATAATCATATCATACCGGAACCGATGACATATATGTTCACAATATTTATATATAACCAATTCAACCATTCATGTGTGACAAATTCAACAAAACTATGTTTAACCTCTCGGCATAGAAGAACATATTTGCTACATGGTGTGATGGCCTTAGGAAAATCTGGCAAATGCAACACTTCAAAATATATTCCAGCTACTTCGGTATCTAGAATGCTATCATGTATAATGATAAATAGCCCATGGAAATTAAGCACAAGACTAATTCATATTCATTTTGCAAGGTTGATTCAACTTCATTTTGTTATTGTGGAGCTTTACAATGTGGAGAAAAGAAACCGAGAAGCATTATGCCTAATAAAAAAATCCGTTTTTCTGTTGTCTTTGTTGTATAGGTGCGCCACGGAAGCTACCCAGCAAAAGGAAAACAAAGCAAGCGATGGGAACTGCTCGTAGCGCTAACAAAAACATGCACAAGGGTTTATGGAGGAGTGATAGGCTAGTCGAGAGTTGACGCTACTTACTTTGCAGAACTCTCTCGCGTAGGCCTCCTAAACTTCCCACTGCGTCTCTTGATGCTGACCTGTCATCACCGCGACAAAAGACCCACCAAGCCAAAGTGTGGGCATGGGTAACTCTCTTCGTTATATGTGTTAATGACTGGGATTCGGAGTAGAGTGGTATGTCGTGAAAGTGGTACATGTATTAAATGTTATGAAACTGTATATGGGGGAGAAGCGTTATATGTTGGAGGACTAGCTGTATTGATACGAGTAGGATCTAGTGTGAATCAAGAGTCGGAATACCATTGGACGAGAGGTTTCAAGGATATATGACATAGCGCTGAGGTATTAAATGTGCAGTGAGCGTGGAGCAATACTGTTTAACTGGGATGTGAAGCGGTGTGAGGGGAGGTATTAATTGGTAGGTTGTAACACAGAGCCAAGGATTATTAACCAGAGGGTGAGGCCGAGGATAGGGAGAGGTTGCATACAGGAGGAGGGCCGAATGTATAGGAGGTCCCATACAAGAGAGGAGCGAGACTGGGCACAAATAACTAGTGCTCAAGCCGGAAGGGTGTTGGGAACGTGGACCAGAGGAGAGGCAACTTCTCAAATACGATATGAGGAGGCTTGCACTGTGTGACTATCGAGGAGCAATGAAGGGTTACCATGACAACGTTTGGTAGGGGCACCATAGACCGAAGGAAAAGTGTGATGTCAAATAAGAGTAGGACCGACTATAGAGCAAGGAGTGGACTGTGTATTCTGATTATGCATGAGGAGGTTGCCTTGAAGAAATGTGGGTAAAACTGTGTATTAAAATGGGCAGTAATGTTGATATGGTGGAGTGGGAGGAACAATGTATGAGGAATGGGAATCCATTGAGTGAGGTGAGGTCGAGGCAGAAGCACAGAGGCCACAACTACGGAGTCGACTGTACGAGGATTCCACTCTGAAGAGCGCTTAGGTAGAGCGGATATCGCTGACACACAAAATATAGAAACGATGGTCAGAAGATTCTAAAAGTGCCCAAGTCTGGCCTAAGCTATGATACCATGTTAAACTCAGCCATGGTGAACACACACTAAACACAAGAGACTATGCAAGAATAGAAAACATAGGGAAAGGTAAGCATGAGTTATCATTTTATTAACCATAAATGTGTACTTATATTACATTGGTGTGACTCTTGGATTCCACATTCCAAGGCCACTTGGACTCCTCTTTGATTGTTCGCCTTCAACACCTACCCATAGAGGATTAGGTGTCCAACAATATCCTTGGAAATCTACCTCAACTAGGCGTTGGAAAATTATTTTCCCATGCCTACAGGAAAATATCTATATGCATCCACACCATCATTATACAAGAGTTTATTCGTTACTGAATGAAGATAATGCAGAAATTTTATCTTATGGAACAGACTGAAAGGCCCCAAATGTCATAAAATTTAGCATTTTCTTCAGTTATAATTCTTGACAAGGGATTCAATGACTTTTTTAAATTTAATGGCAAACTATCTCAATTTATCTGGATTTTCTTACAGTGTATAATCACGCTGAGAAAAGATAAAAATATTAGACATTTTCCTTTAAGTAATGATTTTTTTGTTTGTTAAGAAGAAAATGTTTGTTTTCCAAAAACATAATGTCAAAAAATAAAATGCCAAAATGAGTATTGCATAAATATTAATACTCAGTAGATTTACTATGTGGGTTGATCATTTTCAGTTGTGTTATTTTACCATGTCCTTCATATTGAATTTTATATGGTCTTCATATTATGTTAGTCTTAGAATTTGATATAAAATTCAATATGAAGGCGAGATTGTCCTTCTAGAAACTACGAAGGACATCTTCCAACTCCTTCTTAGAGCTCTCCTACATTACCATGTCATTATCCTCCTCTCAAAATAGGAAAAGTGTTTGGTTACATGGATGACTTTCTCAATAGAGACTCGATTTTCTTGGTGGAAAATATTTTTAAAGTAGAAAAATCCTTTGAAAGAAATATCATAGAAAGATTCAGTGGCATAAGCACCAAAAGGCCTTGTGATAGCCCAGATGGTATTTTATTTTTCATGTGGTTTGTCGCTATGTGGAAGAACTTGGTTTTACCATCCCCTGTTGATAACCAAAGAGCTTGATTATTTAAATGACATTCCTTCTCCCTTTCAAGAAGGACCACCCTCCTTGATTTCTCTAGAACCAATATGTTATCATGAAGGTCATCTAGGGCATCACAAGAGGGAATCAGATTCCAGAGGGATTTAATGTTAGATTCAATATCAGTAAGGGATTTTAAGGAATCGCCCTCTTTTTCATAGCCCAAGCCCCTATGATATCCTTTAATTTTTTTAGATTCCGATGGAATTAAAGTGAGGGTCATTCAGCAAAACAAGGGAAATAGGGGTCCAAGTTTATTTTAATAGATTTAACAAAGAAGAATTCTCCAACCATCAATGGATTATTTTGAAAGGGTTGGGTGGTTCTTCAACAAAGGATTCCAAATTTAGGAAGACATGTGAATGTTCTTAGCTTCTACCAATAGCTAACCATTGTTTGATTTTTAGTCTTCAATCCAATAGGTTCTTCGATATAAGATATCTATCAAGTATTTTCACTATTATTATTGATCCTGAGCAGTTTTTTGACCATGTGGGTTAGAGCTTAGATGGGAGAATATCATAGAGTTTAAGGTCATCAAGTAGGGAGACCATGAAATTAAATAAGGGATCAAGTCTGATAGAATACCCCATGAATTCATAATTAACCAGAGTAAAATTCATATCCCCACCTAGAATAACTTGATCTGAGTTGAAAACAGGTAGACATGCAACAAAGGTGCAAAGTTCTTAACGACCATTATATGGGTTGTAGACATTTATGTAATGAAATGAGGAATTCAGATCCCCAAATTTTTTTACTGCTAGTAGACCTTGAGGACCAAGCTAATATTAATCACAATAATTTTGGATTTCATCCAATGATAAGATCACCTAATCTTCCCATGTCGTCAATAGTTAAATAATCCCAATTTAGAAGGATAAGGTGTAGAACATATGAGATATTTACACTTTCTAGCATCGTTTTCTGAATGAAAATGACATGGGGAGAATAGCGATTAAAATGTCTCTTCAAGGAAAAATATTTTAGGGGGATGATGAGACCCCTGCAATTTAAAGAAATAAATTTCATGAGGAAATTGATGGAGGACCAGTTGCTTTAAGCGCCCTTTTAATGGATGGATATTTTCTAACTTTGATTTTGAGATGTGACTTTTGTTGGGATTTGGAGATGAAATATTGATCCGGATTTATGTAGGAACGCAACAGAATACACATATAACCATAAATACAAAAATGCAGCGGAAATAACACTTCATTTCATTAACATCAAAGAACTGAAATTTTCTTACAGAAAAAATGGAAATAAACTAGCTAGGGTGCTGGTAGCGAATCTCTGAGAAGAGATGTGGTGGCTACAGACCTCTGAACTGTGTTACAATGAGGCTCGATGGCCTATTTATTATTGAGAAACAATGGAGAACTCTAAATGTCCAAAAACCTAACCCTAGGAGATGAAGTGCCAAAACTATGGGTCTCGTTTGGGTAAATTGGTGTTTCAACTTCCCGGGGACGTAACTTCAACATACAATCTCCATTTAGGGCCTCAAAACGGCTCCGGAAGTTCAGGACCCAAAAAATTGCTAAAAATAGTAAGTTGTGCTGAAACTGAAAAACTGAAAAAGACAATGGTGTGGCCCCAAGTGGAATAGGTAGGTGGCCACCAATATCTACTTGGATCATTCCTCTCCCCTCAGGAAGCAATGGTCCCCATTGCATTGATTGCCTCCATGATATGAGGAAACGTTTTCTGAACTTGGTCCTTGGTGAACCACTTGCCTTAGTGCAGGAGTTTGCAAGCTTTGACAACCCGATACAGTTGGATCTTCTGTTGGCGAGTGTTCTTGATTTGCATATCCATGATACAATTTGTGGTGGCATGTTCCATGCAGTCTGGGTTTAACTCTTTTGGTGTGAGTTCTTCTGCAATGTCAGAGGTGTCCAGTAGAGGTGGGAAGTAGGGACGAAGGCGGTCTACATTAAATATTGGGTGCAAACCAAGGAATGGTGGAATACTAAGCTTGAAGGCATTCTTCCCTACAACCTTAGTGATGGTGTACGGCCCATATCAGAGCAGGCGAGCTTGCGGTGGGGTCCAGTGAGGTGCTCCTTTTACAAATGTAGCCACACTTTGTCGCCCACCTAGAAGTTGAGTGGCACCCGATGTTGATCATGTCGTTGCTTGTACTTAGCGTTGGCTCTATCCAATATGTCATGAACCTGTTGGCGGATGTGTTGAATGTGCTCGATGAAGTTGTTTGCTTTGTTAGCTTCAGACTGGACATGACCGAATTGGCCAGAGTAGCCACAAATGGCATGGCTACGTCAATGGGACATAGTGGTTGGAATCCCAAGCCCACCTAAAAGGGGCTGTGGCTGATTAAGCTGTGGAGAGCCCGGTTATAACTGTGTTGTATATAGGGGAGGCTCTCATCCCATGTGTGTGGATGCTTTGAATTGTACATGCGCAGAATGTGTATAATCATCCTATTGACAACCTCTGTCTGGCCATCAGTTTGGGGATGGAAAGTTGTGAACTTAGTGAGCTTGGTGTCCAACATTGACTAGAGACTGGACCAAAATTTGCTAAGGAACCTGCTGTCTCGATCTGATATGATAGACTGTGGGATCCCAAAGTGAACCCACACTCGTTCAAAGAAGAGTTTAGCAGTGGCTTCTGCGGTGATATTCTTCTTGTAGGCTGCCATAATGGCCATCTTCAAGAATCTTTCGACGACCACGAAAACATAGTCATTTCCATGCTTAGTAGAAGGGAGGCCTAACATGTAATCCATGGAGATGGATTCCCAAAGTCGACTAGGGGTAGGTAGCGGAGTATAGAGCCCTTGCTTCTTGATGGTCGGTTTGGCAATGGTGCAAGCAGTGTAGAATCTGATGTACTTCCTTAAATCTTGTCAAAGGTTCGGCCAATAGAAATACTTCTGCAGTACTGCCACTGTTTTCTCAACCCAAAAATGCCGAGGGACTCAACTGTAGTGCGCTTCCCATATCATCTTGGCACGCTCATTTGAAGGAACACAAATGCATCCCATGTGACATAACAATGCATCTTGGAGGTGAAAATTTAGAACTTGTGTACCCCCCAAGAGTGCCTTGTATGTGTGCCAATCATAAGTCTCGTGCCCACAGGAGTTGAGAAATGTGTTTATGGCCATGATCGGTGGTCAGCTGAGACAATCAGCAACATTATTGGTGCTACCCTTCTTGTACTTGATGTTCAAATGAAATTTTTGCAGATATGTGGACCACTTCTGATGGCGATCGTTCTGCAACTTCCCTTGTGTCTGTATGAACTGCACGGGTCGGTGGTTTGTGTGGATGATTTTTTCCTTCCCCAAAATGTAATGCCTCCATTGTCGACACGCCTACACAATGGAATACATTTTTTTGTCATAAGTGGGATACTTGCGAACTGTGTCAGACAATGTCTCACTGTGATATGCCACTGGATGCCCCTGTTGAGTAAGAACTGACCCAATAGCATAGTCAGAGGCATCTATCTCGATCTCAAATGGTTGTTGCAAGTCTGGTAATGTGAACACTGGGGTAGAACAAAGGCGATGTTTCAATTCTACGAACGCCTTCTGTTGAGATTCCGACCAAAAGAATTTTGCTTTTGCTCCTCCCTTGGTGACTTGACTCAAGGGCCAAGTGATATGAGAGAATCCCAACACGAACCTGAGGTAGAAATTATCAAGACCCAGAAAGCTGTGCAACTCTGTTAGAGTGGTTGGGGCTGGCCAATCCTGAATGACTTGGATCTTGGCTAGATCCACATGCACCCCCCTTTCATCAATAATGTATCCCAGATATTTACCATGCTTCATGCCAAAAGTGCACTTCTCCAAATTGGCACACAACTTGTGTTGCCGTAGTGTTTGGAGGACTTCTCGGATGTGGTGGAGGTGATCTTCCCAAGTCTGGCTGAAGATTAGAATGTGATCCAAGTACATCACTACAAATGAGTTGGTGAATGGACGCATGATGTCATCCATCAACCTCATGAAGGTTGCGGGAGCATTCGTCAACTCGAAAGGCATGACGAGCCGTTCAAAAAGGCCCTCATTGGCTTTGAAGGCAGTTTTCCACACATCAGAGGGTTCGATTGGTAGCTGGTGATACCCAGACTTCAAGTCGATCTTGCTAAAATATTTTTCCCCTTTAAGTTGGTCCAGAAGGTCATCGATCCATGGGATCGAGTACCTATTCTGGACAGTGATCTTTTTCAATGCTCGATAGTCAATACAAAGTCTCCAAGTCCCATCCTTTTTTGTACCAACACGATCGGGCTCCCATAGGGCGACGAACTAGGCCGGATGTGACCTTTCTGCAACAGCCTCTGAATCTGCCTCTTGATTTCATCATTCTCCAAAACATAGCGCTTACAAATTGGTCCATTGGGTAGCAGCGCACCTGGGGTCAGGTCAATGGGGTGCTTGACCTAACAATGTAGAGGCACCCCTATGGGTGAAGTGAAGATGTCCCCGTACTCCTCCACAACCTTGTCCACTTTTTTTTCCATGCAGAGGAGCCATGCCTAGAGGTCGTGGCCACAATCTTCTTCTTTCCTCGAGGGTGGATCATCAGGAAAATAAATTTCCTGGTTTGGGAAATGAGCTCACTGCATTGTTTTGCAGTAACCAAAGAGATAGTGGGAGACGGTGGTACGTTTGGTATCCTATACAACTTATTTCCCAAAGTCATAATAACAACGCGAGACTGAGACTCATACACAGCATGTCGCTTCCACAAGTATGGTTGCCCTAATAATACATCAGAAACATCAATAGGATCAATGTCACACAATACCTCATCCGTGAAGGGCTTGATGATATAGGGAAGGCGGCACTACTAGCTGACGCGAAGACCCCGTCCTTGGTGAAGCCACCCGATGGTGTATGGTTGTGGATACGTTGTGGTCGGAATGCCCAATCGCTTCAATACATCTGCTGAAATGAGGTTATTTTGGCTCCCATTTTCGACAATCAACCGTAGCGGGGAACCCTTTACCCACATCTGGGAGTGGAAGAGACGCTCTGCCTCCTCTGGATCTTTTGGTTCCTCCTTCTGGATCTTCGTAGTGGAAATGGTAGCGTTGGGCTCCACATCAATAATCTGCTTCCCTTTTTCATTACCCTTGTCAGGTTCTGATTCAGAGTCGGAGCATGCATCTCATTTAGAAGCCCTCATCTCGGCCACCAGCAACTACTTGGCCCTACACTCACTTTTGTTGTGAGTGGAGATCTTATGGAACTCACACCACTTTCCCATGTCCTCCTTTGGCTTCGTGGTGTTGTTCTTTGCTTGTGGCTTTGGCAGGTTGTCTTGGGCTGCCATGCCTTGGCTTTGTCCTTTGGTTTGCAATTTGGGGGTACCTTTCCCTTGCTTTTGATTCGCAGATCCAAAGTCTCACTTCTTCTGTTTGAATTTCTGCTCAATCTTGGCAGCATATCGGTATGCCGTATCAAGTGAGGAGATGTCGAGGAACTCGATTTCCTCCTGAATTTATCTATGTAGACAACCACGATACTTTAGCACCAAATGTTTTTCTGAATCTTTGATACCTAACTTTGTGCGCAGGGTATGGAACAGATTCGTCAGCTCATGCACATCTTGATCCCTCTGTTGCCATAGTGTGGTCCATTGTATGTACTTGTCCTCATAGCTCCCCACGGGATAGTATTGTTCCTTGATGGAATCTCGGAAATAATTCCAGGTGGGTACGGCTGAGAACAGAGAGGGTTCAGTCTCATCCTCTTTCTCACAGTAGGTTTCCCACTAGTCCTTGACATGCGGGGTAGCTTTGAAGAGTGCAAAAACAATCTTCTCCTGGTCGGAAAAGTCATGAACCGAGAAATATCCTTCTAATAGATTCAACAATCTATCTATTGCATTTGCATCTATTTGACCCTCAAATATAGGAATGCAAAATTTTACTTGTACCTTAAAGGGAGTTGCACCTCTAGAGTGGCTGCTGGATGAAGATGCGCCACCGGTGGGAAGTCGTTGAAGGATCTGGGAAAAGCTATCCATCATCGCATTCCTTCTTTTTTTAGGGCCTCCTCGAGAAATATTTTGATAGGATCTCCTGCTCCCTCATCTTTCTTTTCGTCCCCCATGGGCGTCCTTCGGGGTTTGCGACGCTGATCTTGCAAAGGTTCCACCAAATCGAGCCCTAAATCCTTATATCCCGAACTTGTTGGGGACATGCAAAGAAGGATCGAGAAAAAGTAGACCACTCTGATACCACTGATCCAAATTTATGTAGGAACACAACAAAATACACATATAACCATAAATACAAAGATACAATAGAAATAACACTTCATTTCATTAACATCAAAGTACTGAAATTTGCTTACAAACAGAATGGAAATAAACTAGCTAGGGTGCTAGTAGAGAATCTCTGAGAAGAGATGTGGTGGCTACAGACCTCTAAACTGTGTTACAATGAGGCTCGAGGGCCTATTTATTATTGAGAAACAATGGATAACTCTAAATGTCCAAAAACCTAACCCTAGGAGATGAAGCGCCAAAATTATGGGCCCCGTTTGGGTAAATTGGTGTTTCAACTTCTCGGGGATGTAACTTCAGCATACGATCTCTGTTTAGGGCCTCAAAACGGCTCCGGAAGTTCAAGACCCGAAAAACTGCTAAAATTAGTAAGTTGTGCCGAAACTGAAAAACTGAAAGAGACAATGTTGGGGCCCCAAGTGGAATAGGCGAGTGGCCACCAATATCCACCTGGATCAAATATTTATGAACCCTGATAGAGGACTGGGTATTTAGGTCTGCAAAAAGAATATACCATCTACCTAGACTTAAAGGGGGAGGAAGAGATTCAATGAGAGGGGGCGAGGAGTGACAACCCAAGAAGTGAAGGTTTTATCCATGAGGGGAGAGAGGAAGGGGACACATATATAGGGCCCCTAAATGAGAGGGAGAAGGGATGGAAGGAACCAGGGAGGGATGGGCAATGAATTCCCTGAACGAGAGATAAGGAGAACATAAGGAGATACAAAATATGCAACAGTACACCATCATCCATAATAGGGGGGCCGAGGGACCCATACCTGTAATAGGAGGGGAATCCAAATGAAATTAGGAATTTTCGAGACATGTGCAGATGCTGACATGAGATTTTATGCTGCCAAGACTTACACAAATGCTGGCCCCAAGGCTTGAAGATCCAAAGGCCCAGGAGACATTTGAGAGGGAGAGAGTTGCATTGATGACCTAGAAACAAAGGGCTCCATAAGTAGAGAAGACTGATAGTGAAGTTTTTCATCCTTGGGTGTTATCGATGAGTCCAACATATATTTTGGAGGTGATGGACATGGAGTGATCAAGTACAATTCATTCTTCTAGATCCATTTTTTCTTTGAACCTTTTCCAATGTTGCAGTCTTTTCTTAAATGTATGTAGACATGGAAAGGATAACATTTGAATGAAATTCCTTTGTAATCAATGGACTACCTATGAGTTACTTGACCTGCAATGATGGAAATGGTCTTTGGAAGCCCCAATGCCATATTGAAACATACAACAATATGGGCAATAGCCATGACACCTATGAGTCTAAAATATAAATCGGCTTCGAAGAAAAACCCTAGAGAATTTCAAACCTCTCAGAAAACACTCTAAAACCAAAAAATGGGAGGAAGAGTTGGAAGTGTGACCCAGACAAGAAATAGATCTATCTTTTTTGCTCGTGCATCAAAACTTACATTCCATTTTTTTAGCAAGAGAGCCTCAGTGCCCCAAGTCCATTTATGAACTAGAACTTTTCCTTGCACCTTAGCATTTTGTGCCTGCCAACCCATCTAAGGATAAGTGAACAAGATGCATTAGGGTGAGTACCCAAGAAATGGTTTCAAGTTAATATCGGTCCATCATCATAAGATAGCCATATACATTCTACAACTGATGAAGCGACCAACCGCTACTTGGTCCTCCATATCTAGGATTTCGTTTGGTGGGATCTCCTTACATAAAACCAACGAGGGTTCTCTAGCTCTACGTTTTATGCATTTGTGAGAGGATTTTTTTATTTGGCTAGGTGGAAAGAGGGTAAGTTCAACCTTCTTTAGGGAACCCTCTCCACCCCAAAACATATTTAGCGTGAGGAAGCCAAAAAAAAGGGGGATTGAGAGTGGTTTTTCGACCAAGAGGAAGGGGGGATCCACTCCAAAATAGTCTAGGGAATACGAGGAGGGGTACTAGTAGAAAATAGAGATAGATTGCTATTGCATTGAAGAGGAGGCGGTAGATACCTAAGAGAGGGTGAGGGAAAACAAACACCCAACAAAAATCTTCCGAATAGCGATGGGAGCAGCTCTTGTTGTCATGTTGAAGAGCAGTACGAGTGGATCGATCGTACCTCATGACCAAGATCTAATGTGATGGGAGGGGGGAAGGAGGAGGGGAGGACGGGACTCGCAGAGGTGTTGGGTCCCTCCAGATACTTACCCCTTCAGGTGGTTCTAGTGTATAATCCACGAGGTCCTTGAAATAATCCACCTACAATAAAGCTTAGGAAGGGATCCATGAGAGTGGAGAGCAAGGCATGTTTGTAGAAGGATATTACCAAAAACTAATAATGGAGCCTAAAAAACCCTAGTTTTGAGAGGGTTTCGTTCAAATTGATATCTCTCAAGATGTACTATCATCTACCTGTATCACTATAAATATATAATTTCCGTTGTTTTATAAAATTTAAAAAGGGAAAAAATTGAAGTTTATATGTTTTATATAAAAAAAAATTTGTTTTTTTTAAATCATTGTGGAAAATGAGCAAGGTGGTCGGTAGGTTAATTTTGTTTATGAAGTTTGTAGATGGTGATGCAAAAAATATTTTAATTTAAAAATTTAAAAACATAAAAAAATTATATATAATTAGAAAATTAAAATATATATATATATATAGAGAGTATCTTCTTTTGTAGATTGATTTTAAACGTGTCTTTGTAATAGTTACAAATTAACTATATTTTAAATTCGAATAAAAATGCTATTTATAACATCTTTTTTAACACCATTTATTCTTAACAACCTTTTTGAACACCAATTTTGAATTTGGGAAATGATTTCAAGTTTTATTTGCATATTACAAATTAACTATGTTTTAAATCCTAATAAAGATGTTATTTAAAACATATTTTTTAATAATACCTTTTTGAACACCAATTTTGAATTTGGGAGATGATTTTAAGTTTTATTTGCATATTAAAACCATTCGAAGTTTTGAATTTGTTATTTTAATCTTGAATATCAATCTATTTCAAATAATTCATTTAGGAATTTAATTAATTTTCTATTTCAAATAATTTATTTAAAAGTTTAATAATTTTTTCTGCAAACTTTAATATCAAAGCTCCAATCCATTTGAAATTATTTATTCAATACATTTTTAAGATAAAGAGTTCGATTTGAGACTTGGACAACTGATCAAACCCAACTAAAAAAAATTGTTATGAATGGCGCTCAACAGAGACATGTTGTGGGAAATAAACAGAACGGGAGAAATGTAACTAAATTTGGATAGCTGAAAGATGAAAGATGAAACACTTTGAAACTTTATTGATGAAATTCTCCGTGTGTACAAGCCTCTTGGGCCATCTCTTTTAACTTATTCAATTTCATTATTACAACTATATCTCGTTATTCAACCTACATTTTAGTTATTCTAACTACATAGCTAACTTTACAATATTCGTTGTCACATTTTTAACAAACTCCACCTTGACAACAAATGGTCCATTCATCATCTTTTCTGCAAGCTGAGAGAATCAAGACACCATCTCAGCTTCTCTACTGTAACTGGCTTCGTGAATATATCTGCATGATTCTCCTGTGTGCGGACCTTCGTGAGGACTACTTTGTCGCCTTCGATTATATGTCTCACAAAGTGATACCTTACATCGATGTGCTTGGTCTTGCTGTGATAGGCTGGATTTTTAGCCAAATGAATAGCGCTCTGACTGTCGCAAAACACATTCACTTTCTCCTGCGTCCTTCCAATCTCATCAAGCAAACCTTTTAACCAGATTGCCTCTTTACAGGAATCCGAAGCAGCTATATACTCTGCTTCAGTAGTGGACAAAGCAACTGTTTCTTGAAGCTTTGACATCCAACTAATTACTCCACCTGCAAGAGTAAAAACATAACCTGTAGTAGACCTCCTTTTGTCCAAATCACCTACATAATCAATATCCACATATCCGCAGACTGTACCTTCACGACCATCAAAGCTGATGCAATGGTCACTTGTGCCTCTCAAATACCGAAGCACCCATTTCAATGCTCGCCAATGTTCTTCCCCTGGATTTGCCATGAACCTGCTGACAACTCCAACTACATGTGAAATGTCAGGTCTTGTAGATACCATCGCATACATTAAGTTTCCTACCTCATTTGCATATGGTACACGAGACATATATTGCTTTTCTTCATTAGTTGTAGGACTCAAATCCAAAGAAAGATTAAAATGGGAAGCTAATGGAACATTAACAGGTTTCACATTGTTCATACCGAACTTTTCAAGTATTTTCTCCGCACACTTCTGTTGTGATAACCAAAGCTTACCATTCTTCGTGTCTCTGTGTATCTCCATGCCCAAGATATGTTTTGCCGCTCCAAGATCCTTCATTTCAAACGTCCTAGACAGCTGAGCCTTTAACCTGCTAATTTCTTCCATGCTTTTGCTTGCAATAAGCATATCATCAACATACAACACCAAGATAATGAATATGCCATTGAAACTTTTGAAGTATACACAATGATCATACTCACTTCTGATAAAATTATGGCTCATCATGAAGGAATCAAACTTCTTGTACCATTGCCTGGGCGACTGCCTCAGGCCATACAATGATTTCTTGAGCTTGCAAACTAATCTTCTGCTGCGACCTTGTACAAAACCTTCTGGTTGATCCATATATATCTCTTCATCCAAATCACCATGAAGAAAGGTTGTTTTAACATCTAACTGTTCTAACTCAAGACCCATGAAAAGATCTCATGAAAGTCAACACCTTCAACCTGAGAATACCCTTTTGCAACCAGTCTCGCCTTATACCTTTTGATACTTCCATCAACTTTTCTCTTCAACTTGAAGACCCATTTGCACCCAACAACGCTTCTCCCTTCAGGAAGTTCTACAAGATCCCAGGTATTGTTCTTGGCTAAGGAGTCCATTTCTTCTTCCATAGCCTTTTTCCATATCTTGCTATCTGCATCATCAACTGCTTCTTGATAACAATATGGTTCCCCATCTTTAGTAATCAATGAAAATGATGAAGCAAAGTCTTCATACCTTTTGGGTGTTCTTCTTTCCCTTGTAGACCTTCTTAGAGTGACTGGTTGTTGACTGGATTCTGGAATTTCTCCAGTTTCCTCTGCTTCTCCACCTTTTTCAGAAGTCTCTCCTTCCTTTCGACTTTATGGAAAAGGTACAGTCTCCAATTGAATCTGTTGACCTGGCGCTTAGCCAATCCCAACCTTTGTTACACGGTTTCTAGGCTGCCTTAGGGGAGGAAACCAGCCAAAACAAAACTTGAAACAGAAAGTTACAGTGTGTGCAGTAGCACACGCATATCTAAGTAGTACAAAGTGCACGATAACAAAAAGGCACTAATAGCAAGCTTGACAAAAAAGATGAGAGATCTGTGCAGCTGCGCAGGCTTTACTTTTCGCCTTCATCATCACTATTAGGGACTTCCTCCTCAATGGGGCAAGCAAGGGCCTACGCAGCAATTTCCTCCGCGTTTTCCATAGTACGCCTAGGATTGTGGGCCGGTGCGTAGAGGATGGGGGAGTCCGGATCTACGCCACTGGGGACACGCATCTAGATGCCATCGGAATCCATCACCCAGACATCTAAATCCTTGTCTTCCTCCTCCTGTACTGGCAAGAGGTCAGTTATGCGATGTTGGAGGTGCGTCTGGGGAGAGATGGTGGACTTCCTCGAGCCGCGTCTTCCTCTCTGCGCAGCTTGCCCAAGGGCTTCTGCATTATGCTCAGGATCGAGACGCTGACGATCAAAAGTGCTGGAAGAGGAGCCTTCCAACGACTCTAGGAAATTGTCCTTGCAACGGTGACATCTACCAAGGAAAACCCCTCTATGTCCTCCTTGGATAGTTCTCTAGTGAAGTCTGGGAGCCATTGCGCGCAGAGGCAGGGGCAGGCAATTCAGGGGAGGGTACTAAAAAAGGCAAGCAACGCTTGGGCTCAGGGAGTAGGAATATCTGGGAGAAAGGTGCGCATGAAGGGATGCGACAACCGAGGGGAGACTCTAATAATGGAGCGTCGCAGCCTTCTGAAGTCAGGGAGAATCCAGAGCAGAGTTAAAGAGGTGAAAGGCACAGATAACAGACTTTGTATTGAAAAAGGTTGAGAACTCATCTTTTTAAAGGGGTTGGGGTGTGTGTGAGGAGGATAGCATTGAATGGCCTTCGCACGCATTTGCGTGCTATAATTGATCACCTGAGCAGGCTCGAGTGAAGGGGGATGGCTACAATACGGGTTAATCATGGTATTCATTAATGGTGAGATGTATCTATTTATGATAAGCTTTAGGATTACTAATCCTAAATCATTTTGTTTTGTTTTTGTTATCTTTCTTATTGGATACTCTGAAAGAATTGAAATTGAGTGGTATGTCACATGATTTAAAGTGTGTGAAAAGTATTATTATTGATAAAAAGAAATTAGGATCCACTATATTATTATGATCTCTATTGTGGAATCTAGTTTCAAATACAAAATTTCACTTCGAGGCTTTGAGATTCCTTGCAAGAATTATCAATATCGTCCCTTTTTTAGCTAGTACTCTTGTTGTATTTTCCATTATGTAACGGGTGGCTTTAGTAAATCAAATAAATTTACATTAATATTTCTAGTAATATAAAGCCAATCAAATGAAATAAGTAATGTTGTTTATTATTTTAAAATGTATAGTAAGTATCAATGGAAATTTAATACTGCTAATAATTCTTGTATTTAAGGTTACACACATAAGTGGCATTTTCAACAATGGATTTAGATCCAAGCCCACTAGGTCCTACTTCACCAATCATGTACTTTATTGCATCAACATATTTCACGACTTTAAGAGTGCTAACCTTTTTGGGAGATAACCTAGTTGGAAGGTGAGGTTGATTTGCACTTTATTTCTTTGAATGGAATTGGTGTAAATATAAAGGAGTAAGACCTATGGCCCGTGAATTACTATAAAACACAAGCCCTTTTTTATCTTCCCTCTCTCTATCCACTATCCACTACTCTACTCTACTATGGAACTAAATCCACTAGATTAGAATCAAACCCCTTTTCCTCCTACTAGCCCAGTTATAAGACAACTCAATAGCTAACAATGAGTTAAATTTAACCCATTCAACCCTTAATATGAGTTACAAATTGACGCTTCTAGAGTCTTCTTCCTATTTCCTACATGGCTAACCCCTTTTCCATGAGTAACATGGGTTTATGTGTCATTTTCTTGAATTATGGTGGTTAATCACAATAGGTCAACTTTCAAGAAACATAACTTTTGCGTATAAACCCCAATTGACATGATTCTTGCACCATTGGAAATATCTTCAATTCTAGAATAGAAATCGGGGGTGAGACGTTGAAGTGATAACATGATACCCCAAAAAAACTCATTTAGTGCCTCAAACGAGCCTAGGAAGGTATTTAACCCCATTTCCCCATATCGGGTCCCATTGCTAAAAATGCTCCTATAATTTGATTTCTCTATTTTATCTACCATAAAAACATCAATATGGATGAAAAATAATCTAATGATACAATCACAATCAAAATATAACGAGACTTCATTAGCATACATACAACCTAGAATTTGGAACTTCCAAAAAACCCACATAATTATTTGAAACTTCCAAAAAATCCACATAATACAAACTAGTCTTGTTGCATATGCTTCTGAAGGTTTTCTACAACACCATCCTCATGCAGGTGCATTGAGAGTGTGGTTATGGGTAAGAAAAAGAAATCTGAGTGTGGTTATGGGTAAGCAAAAGAAATCCTAGGATGTTGACTGATCATGATGCAAGGGGAGTTAAATGTACATATGAAGATTTGTAATTGTTAATGAATCATATATAAGAAAATGTTTCCTATAAAACATGGAGTGACACTGGTTGGTGACTCATAACAATTTTAAGATGGACTTTAATAATGTTTATGTTTTTCATGTATAAAATGAATATATATATATATATATATATATATATATATATATATATATATATATATATATATATATATATATATATATATATATATATATATATATATATATATATATGTATGTATGTATGTATGTATGTATGTATGTATGTATGTATGTATGTATGTATGTATGTATGTATGTATGTATGTATAACTGACTTTAAACAACAATCCAACCTAAATTCATTTTAAACCCAAATTTATCATATTAACTAATTAATTTTTTTATAAAAACATAAGAACATTAATCCTTTTCAATATTTGATAAATCCAATTTATATATATATATATATATATATAGCATCTTGTTTAATGAATTTTTGTAAGTAAATTGGGTAGGTGGATTTCTTTTTTTATTTTAGATTAATTATTTTGGTGTACTAGGAATTCATGCACATCACAAATAAGTGTTATATGCATTATTGTTGCTTATTAATAGTTTTTTTTTATGTAAAAAGTATTTTCTAGCAAAATAATTAGTAAGGTGTGTTTATAAGATTTTCCTTACTTATAAAAGCTTATTATTATAAATTTAATTGTTACTAAAAAAATTGTATTAAATTTAAAGCAATTATAACATAATATCCTATATAATTATTATAAAGTTGTTGTTATAATTATTATAATGTTTGCACCTTAAGAGATATGATCCCTCTTGCTAGACTTGAGGAAAGGTTTGCACCTGAAGCATTTGATCCCTCTTGCCACACTTGAAGAAAGCTTTGCACCTCAAGGGATTTTGTCCCACTAGACATTTAAAATTTTTGGAGCTAAGATGGATATAATATTAAAAAATCTACCATATAGTAAATGTTTTTGTATAACACCATTCTCATATATAGCATTCTGGTAGAAATAATTAAAGTTGTTAATATTCTTATTAAATTTCAATAATAATGTTTAAAATTTGTGTAAAATAATATGTTTGTATTAATTGCTATGAAAGATCCATATTAATTTGAAAATCTATCTTGCATAAAGTGATATTTTTTTAAAGTGAAAAATAAATAAATAAATTTTATTTTTTCAAACTTTAAAATTAATTATATAATCAAATCTGATCAAAATTTTAAATTAATCAAGAATGCACACCTGATGAACATGATTATCTATCAAGAATCACCACGAGCACCAAATCTATTTTGGAAGGACAATTCATTCTTTTGAAAAAGTAAGTCATCATTGTGTTTTAAACTTTTCAATCTCTCTTTCCTTATATTTATATCTCTGCGTGTTTATATCTAAAAGATTAAATGAAAAAACAATAAAGGAAAGAAAAATAGATTTAAAGTGGTTTTCATAATGTTGTTATGACATCCCTCACCAAGCTGGGATGTCTAATGATAAGGGGCCCTATATTGCAAAGCAAATACAACAAGGACTGCATGGACTGTTAAAGCCCCTTTTTCACCTATCGGAACCCTTGAAAGGCTAAAAATCCTCCTTTTAGCTTTAAAAGTGCTCATTTTAATATATCAGGCCTCTAAGCGCCTTTCGACTTAAGCCCTTAGCCCCATTTCTCATATAATCCCGCTCTGTGACCGACGGCTAAAAGTCCTTAAGCCCTCCTCGGCCATCGGACTTCGCTGGTTCCCAAATCCACTCATTTTCTCTTTTGTTTCATCACCGAGGTTCATCCTTGCCGAAGAGATCCTGAACGTTGATCTCCGCAGATCCAACAACCATCACGCATTCTGTTTCCGCCTGTCGGCTATCGCTCATCGCCACCCCACATTCCTTATGCATTGAACTCCTTTTCCGCCGATGTGCAAAACCCTGACGTAATCCTCATCGTTGATCTCCTCCCGAATCTAACGGTTGTCTCACTTCCCCTATGCATCGCACATTGCACATCGCTCCTTCCCGTTTCCATCCCCTTCCTTTTTATATTTTTTCGCCGATATGCAAAACCCCGACGCAATCCTGACCGTTGATCTCTGCAGACCCAACGATCATCGCTCGTCGCACTCCACCCATCCATCGCACATCGCACTTAGCTTCATCCAAAGTTCTTGTTTCCAAACTCTTTTCCGCCGATATGCAGAACCTCCGAGATAATCTCCACCGTTGATCCTTGCCATCCAATGGTCTGTGCATAACCATACTTTTTAACCTCGCAAGTGACTTTCTCGCTACGCGACATCGTTGCTGACGTCATTTCCCATCCCACCCGACTGCACAAGTTCGTCTGTCGCATTCTTCCTCCGCCATTGGTCTAGATTGTTCTGATTAGACGGTTCGCGTTCATTTCATCAAATAACCTAATCACGCTATTTTCACATGAAATGGGTTGTTTTGTGAGGACACGCGTCGCCCACCTGACTGTATCATGTTCATTTCGCTCATTACCGCTTACCACCTTTCGCCTACGTGAAAACCACCCAGGTTTTCCGCAAAACTGCCTTTTGCATAGTTTCGCGCCAGATTGGATTCAAACCATTTTTTCGCCATGGAAACACCTCCGCTGCATTCCTTGCCTCTGCACTGCTCCTCTGCCTTCACCCGAGCCTTCTAAAGCAATCTGCCCCTCATCGCAGGATTTATTTAACTGGTTTGTTGTCTATGCAGGGTTTCGTGGCATTTTAAGTACACAGGTCGTCTCATAGCCAATCATAGCGGCTTGAGGCCAAGGATGACGATCCTCCATGCCCAAGAAGCAGAGAAAAAATATGAAGAGGGTCAATTCCATGTCCAATTCAATGGATCATGACCATTGGCCATTCTACAGGAACCTCCAACACAGAAGGCTAGCTCTTCCACTACTAACGGTATCGCCTTCCCCAGCAGCAGTAGTGGCTCTGCCTCATCAAACAGAAATGATAATTCATGACTGGGCCTACATGGCCTTTTTACCTTATGTTCTTTTCACTTTTTCATTTCGGGTGAAATCTTTAGTTCACTCCTGCAGTTTTTACTTTCAGTTAGTAAATTGTTTACATTTCAGTTAGAAACGGCTTTAGGCCTGCGTTGTAAGATGATGAGAGGAAATTCTACCTCATCATCATTTATGTTTTTGATTTAGACCTGAAACAACATACAAGCACGTGGGGAAGATATTTTCCCAAAATTTCTTCTCGCGCATAGGAATCAGAGGTTATAAAAACAGGAAGAAAACACTATCAGAGGGTTCCAGATTTTCCAAAGGACTCACTAGCTCGAGTATTCTGTATGTATTTTGCATGAACTTTGATAGTGGATGTTTGAATATCTCGTAGGGATTCAGTAATAAGAAGTTTCGCTGGAATTAGGGATTCCGCTCAGGATGATTCACAGTTTGTAACTCTCTCTCTCTCTTTCTTTTAATATAAGTGTTCATTTTGTATTTCTCCATACTTCTCGTATCTACAGGTTTTGGAATGCGAGTGCTCCCATGTTTGGACATGAATTTATCATAGCAGATACTCATGTTTTATACATCCATAGCACTTTAAATATGACCCAGGCCTGATACATTGTTCATTCTCTATCTCTTTCACCATTCTTCTGATACTAACTACAATGGATTCGTATCTTTGAACGAGCCCAGATATATGGATTCATATCTTTGAATAAGCCCAGTTATAGTTGATATCTTACTCCATCTTCTGCCATAGTCATCGCTCACATATAATTTGATAACTATGTATTCATTTTAGAAGTCGGCCCCCTTTATAGCATTTTGTTTTAGAGTTGTCTTATGCATTTACTTATTGCAGTTTGTACTCAGTTTCTGCAGTTTTCCTAGTTGTTGTGTTTAACTTTGGGGTTTTGGTTCCACCCTTATTAAAACCATTCATCTGAGTGATAGTTGCATGAGAGCCAAACATTTCCAACTGCAGTCAGTTGAGTCATATGCTCCTTGCATTTAAGATGTCCTAGGCACTGGTCTTTATACAACTCAAGGTTGTCTCTAGGAGCAACAACATCTTTCTGGCGCTGTTGTCAGGGAAAGAATTTAAAGAACTAAATCCCTAGGCCTCGACAAATATTCATCCACCCTTCAGAATAGGTGAGCAGGAAGGGTTGGGAGTTGTAGATCCCTCACCTTGGTGACTCCACTGTTATTCAAAGGATAAATATATTTGCAGTCTTGGCTTCCCGAAAGCCACACCTGAGGTCAGATACATCCCAGTTGATAACACCTTCAGTGTCTGATCCAGAAAATATTTTGCACAAGAGAATTTGGAGAGAAATAAAATCAGCTTATACAGATATTCCCAGATTCTCCCTGGAAGGCTCTCCATCCTCCTCTCAATTAGCTCAAGATCAAGGTCCTAATTCTACTGCAAGAACCCTTGACTATACTTCAGATAGCCTCTCCCTGGAAAATATTGAAGTCAAAGATGAGGTTGAGTCTATAGACACCACGAGCTTCTTTCTGCATCCCACTCCCGAAGCTGAAGAAGTTAAAGAAGTCACAGAGGTTTCCACTTCTCATATTCCAGCAGTTCAATCAACCCCTCAAGCCGTTGTTTAGTATATCCCCATTGTCACACATACTTCTCTTCCACCACCTCCTATTATTCATCAAAATCCTCCTATACCCCCACAACCTCTGATGGTTGTTCCTGGCTTCCTATTGAACAAATATGCCCCCCTGGCATTGCCTTAGATCTTGCATTATATGCCTCAGGATTAGTTAAAGATCATACCTCGTTTCAATGGAGAAGATGATACTGGAGCTCAGAAACACCTAGAATTTTTCTGCACCTTCACAGAAAATTTCAACGTTGAATATCTCGATGTGGTTTTAAGATTGTTTGTCCAGTCCCTAGATGGGGAAGCTCGTAAATGGTTTAAAACTCTAGGGGACCGCTCCATCAACACTTGGGAAGAAATGGAAAATGCATTCACAAGGAAGTGGGGAGAAAATAAGGATCATGGATATTGTCTTACGGAATTCAATGCTTTAAAGAACAGACATAACGAAGATGTGTTTGAGCTTATTAAGAGATTTAATAAACTATATACCAGCCTACCTATAGAAATGAAGCCGCACCGGATCGCTGCTAAGGTTGTATTTATAGCAACATTTGAGTCAGAATTCGGATTCACCCTGAGGGAAAGGAAGTCTGCTACTTTGGACCAAGCTCAGACTGATGCACTAGAAGTCGAAGCTAACTTCGCTTCTATAGGAAAATCCAGAGGGAGGCTGGACCATGATGCTAGGCGCAGAGGGAAAAAAGAAGCATCTACCTCTAATCAAGATAGAGAGGTAGCTAATTACAAAATCGAGGAGATGAATAAAATGATCAAGAACCTTTCGAGCAAGCTGGTGAAGCTTGAGCTTGAAGCAAAGAATTCCTCCTCCAAGCCACCTCAAGCTGCTCCGAACAGGGGTTATAACCCCCAATATAGAAAGCCTCCTTTGCAAATATTACAAAGAGATCGGAAGGAGCAACAAGGTCACATACAGCCCCCGTTGTACCTAGAAGGGCAGATGGACGACCCTACAGAAGATGCCCCCAATGGACAAGATGATCAATATCTTGCTTACTCGAAAGGTGAAGAATTTTAGCTTTCCTTGCAAGAAGATGAAGGAGTCGAACTCCCCTTGCAAGAAGAAGAATAAAAACATGTGCTGCTGAAGATCCAGAGATCAATGATTAATGTAAACAATTTGTAGAATTCATGCAATCAAAGTTTCATAGAAAATATGATCTCAGGTCCTCTAGAAAGAGAACCCGCACACAAGAACAAGGAGAAGAGATGCCTCAGAAGGAGATAATTGTTTAGAAAGTCGGAGATAAAGGAAAGAGACCTATAACTGAACCTTTACATTCTAATGACTCCATTCCTTCCTCTTCTAAGTTGGCCTCTAATCTAAATGCAAATGTTAAACCTATTCCGAGGGAAGAAAAACCTCCAGCCATGATAAATGAACCAAAGGAAAATACCATAGAGAAGTCTCCCTCTCCTTTTAGTCTTCAAAAAAAACTGGAAAAGGTTAAAATCCCATTCCCCCTAACTGAACTCCTGAAACATCCAGTCTACCAGTCTCAGGTGTCTTCTTTCATGCTTCCTCAAGGAGGAGCCCCAATCCCAAATAGTTTAAACCTCTAGGAAGAAAGGCCTACAGTAATGTTCGGTCCTCATGTTGAGGAGTTAGATGCTTCAACTCCTCCTTTCTATGTCTCTTTAGTAATTCATGATTTGTTGTTGCACAAATTTATCCTGGATTCCGGGGCGTCCCATAACCTGTTACCTCTGTCAGTGATGGAGCAATTGGGGCTGCAGATCACTCGCCCATATAAAGACCTCTACTCTTTTGATTCTAAAAGAGTCAAATGTTTGGGGATGATCAAGGATTTGGTGGTAAATCTAGCCCAAATCCCAGCTAAGAGTGTGGTAATGGGCATAGTAGTGGCCAACATCCTAACTCATTTTGGGATGCTGTTATCAATATCATGGGGTACAAAAATCGGAGGATCTATAAAGCTGGACCTAACCTATGCGACCATCCCTGTGTTTGGAGGCCAAGAAAGGATATTATGCCAGGAAACAAGGTTTGTGAAGATGGTCACTAAAGCCGATAATTCAGTAAATTAGCCGGTGTACAGCAAAGAGGGTGAGTTTTCTTGTCTAATGCTTGAAGAAGACCAAGGTTACTTGCAGGAGCCATCTTTCTGTCAAGTAAAGATTGAGCAGTCTTCAAGTAACGAAGAAGGTGGGGTTTTGACTTTGCACTTTGACGGAGCTAACTCAAGGGAAGGGAATGGAGCTAGAGTTCTCCTGATCTCGCCCACCGGATAGTTAGTCCCACTTTCTTTCAAATTGGAATATGAAGCCACGAATAATGTGGCTGAATATGAAGCATTTCTCCTAGGTCTACAAACAGCAAAGAATATGAATATTCAGAGCTTGAAGGTTTTAGGAGATTCAGAACTAGTGGTGAGACAAGTAATAAATCAATGTCAAGCTAAGCACCCACGACTGAGGGCTTACAGAAATGAGGTATGGGACTTGGTAGAGAATTTCTTCTTAGCATTTAATATTCAATTCATGCCAAGAGACCAAAACAGAATGGCAGACTCTCTTGCAGTAGCTGCAAGCACTTTTTGGCTGCCTCAGAATCCCCTCCTAAGGTACAAGATAGAGGTCTGTTACCATCCTTCCATCCTCGACAATGTCAAACATTGGCAGGTGTTTGAAGACGAAGAGCAAGTGAAAATATTCATGGAGACTGTTGGTGAATTCTCGAATATGGACATAGATGTTGGCGATGAAGAGACTGAGGAGTTTCCTCATAATAAATGGCAGGATACCATGGCTGGGCACAAGGTGTTGCAGCTCAAAGGGAATGTAATACCCAGAGGACTGATCCCTCTGGAGAGATTATTTAATAAGAATTATGCCCAATTTGGCCAAGTAAGGTTGTTGAAGAAAATCAGGTAGATGACCTAAACCTCGGCACGGAAGCCGATCCCAAGATTGTGAAATTGTCTAATAAGGTACCCAAAGAATACAAAGAGCAATATCGGAAGCTATTTAAGACATATAAAGATGTCTTTGCCTGGTCCTATCAAGATTTGAATACTTTTGATATTAGCATTATCCAGCACAAGATTCCATTAAAAGGAGATGCTAAGCCACACAAACAAAAATTAAGACAGATTAATCCTTTACTCCTTCCTTCCATAGAAAAGGAAATCAAGAAATTGTTGAAGGCTAAGATTATTGTGCCATTAAGATATCCTGAATGGGTGGCTAACTTGGTCCCAGTCCGAAAAAAAAACGGAGAAATAAGACTGTGTGTTGACTTTCGGAACTTGAACAGAGCATCTCTAAAAGACAATTATCCATTGCCAAAGATGGACCATATATTGCAGAAGGTGGTAGGATCTTCACGAATGTTTATAATGGATGGATTTTTTGGGTATAATCAAGTAGCAGTGCTTCCGGAGGACCAAAAGAAAATTGCATTCACCACTCCTTGGGGAACGTTTATGTATGCTCGAATGTAGTTTGAATTGATTAATGCGGGGGCTACATTTAAAAGGCCCATGGACATTTCTTTTGTTGGGGGAACAAGACAAATTTGTGGTGGTGTATCTGGATGATATCACAATCTTCTCAAAGGATGATGCTGAACATATGGAGCATTTGCACAGAACCTTTGACAAGTGCCGCGGGTATGGGTTGTCTTTAAACCCACAAAAATCTCTATTTTCTTTAGAAGAGGGTAAACTGTTGGGGCATATTGTAACAAAGGCAGGGGTAAAAAGTGACCCGAAAAGGGTAGAATTCATAAATGGTATATCCTTGCCTAGAAACAAGAAAGAGGTCCAATTTTTTCTTGGACGTATCAACTTCTTGAGAAGATTCATACCGAACTATGCAGAGATAGTTTGGTACATAACTGAGATGCTGAAGAAGGATAACAAAGTAGAATGGACTACTGAGTCGTGGAAAGATTTTAACATAATTAAAAATGCTTTCGCAGAAGCCCCAGTATTGGTAGGACCGGATTATGCGAAACCCTTCATGATATTTTCGTTTTCATCTCCCCACACCGTCGCAGTTGTATTATTGCAGAAAAATGAGGAAGGTCATGAACAACCCATTTCCTTTATTAGCCAAGTGCTTCGCAACACTGAACTAAAATATAACATCCTGGAGAAACAAGCTTATGTCTTGGTCAAATCCCTGAAGGCTTTTTGGATGTATGTGTTGTAGTCAGCTATAACTACATTCATACCCACAGCGGTTGTAAAAGACATCTTGATTCAGGGAGATAGTGAAGGAAAGAGAGGCAAATGGATAGCGAAGATATAGGAGTATGAGTTGGAAATACACCCCACTGAGCTAATAAAGGGACAGGGATTAGCCAAGATCCTTTCCAAATCAAACCGTCAGGCTTTGGGGATAAATTTATCTATGGTAGCCAATGAAGAGCCTGAAACAGCAGACGAGCAACTTGGAATAGAAACCTCCGCACAAAAAACCCACATCAAGTACCTTCTCAGTCCATGGTAGAAAGAAATTGTAGAGTACCTCTTGACTCTTAGATGTCCTCCAAGCTGCGACAAGATGAAGTACTGGACGTTGAGGTTAAAATCTCTAAATTTCATTGTAGCAAATGGTCGTTTGTACTAGAGAGACCCATTGGGCATACTACTTTTATGTCTCACAGAAAAGGAAATAGAAGAAGTGATGGCGGAATTCCACGAGGGCATCTGTGGTGGCCACTACAGCTGGAGGGCCACAACATGCAAGATTCTGAAAGCAGGCTTTTTCTGGCCCAGACTTTTCAGAGATGTTCATGCTCGGGTAAGGGCCTGTGAAAAATGTTAGAAATTTTTTGAAAGGCAGAAGTTTGCATCTTTGCCTATGATCTCGATGCACATAGAAGAACCTTTCCAACAGTGGGGAATCGATTTCAACGGTGAAATTCATCTTGCCTCAAGCGGGCAACACAAGTGGATACTAACAGCCACCAATTACTTCACTAAATGGGTAGAGGTCGTGCCAGCAAGGAATGCCACAGACATAGTGGTGATCAAGTTTTTGGAAGATAACATTATCTCAAGGTTTGGCTGCCCTGCTAAGATTCTCACAGATAATGCTCAGGCTTTAAAATTTGCCAAATTTATCAATTTTTTCCAACAGTACAATATTGTGTTAGGACACTATACTGCATACTATCCACAGGAAAATGGATTGGCAAAATCCTCAAACAAGACATTGGTAAGGGCATTGAAAAAGGCCATAAATGAAAACCAGAAGAACTGGGATTCGTAGCTCAAGTTTGTGCTATGGGCAAATAGAATCACTAGTAAGAGGTCAACAGGCAAATCCTCGTATGAATTGGTCTATGGTTGAGCAGTGGTTTTCCCGATACAATTGGCCTTACCTGTGGCTAGGTTCATGCAAGATTTTCAAGAGGAACCAAACGACCTTACCAGAAGAATGAATCAGTTAGTAGAGCTGGAAGAGACTTGAAATCAAGTAAATCAGAGGTTGACTGAGTACCAAAAGAAAATGAAAGACCTATTCGATCAGCATGCTAAAGATAAAGAGATGCAGGTCGGAGATCTGGTGCTAAGGTGGGATATAAGAAGGGCTGAGAAAGGGCAGCATGGAAAGTTCGATCCTCTATGGTTCGGACCTTTCAAAATTGTTGAAGAGGGAGGAAACAACACTTTTAGACTGGAAAATTTGCAGGGTGATCTGCTTGAAGCCCTTGTGAATGGGCAATTCTTAAAACCCTTTTTCCAGTATTGATTCAGGCAGAAAGGTCTGTTGTATGATATTTTCCATTATTCAGTCGCTTTTGTTATGATGTTTGTTGTTTTGAGTTTTCATGAAGGAAGAAAGGAAGGCATCAAGGAGATTGTGTTCACAAGAAGAAGGCTAACAGATGGTCTGCGGAGTTCTCGATGCATTTGAGGACAAACGGGTCGTCCCCAAATAGAGCCAATGTTGTTATGACATCCCTCACCGAGCCAGGATGTTTAATGATAAGGGGCCCTATATTGCAAATCAAATACAACAAGGACTGCATGGACTATTAAAGCCCGTTTTTCACCTATCGAAACCCTTGAAAAGGCTAAAAATCCACCTTTTAGCTTTAAAAGCACTCATTTTAACATATCAGGCCTCTAAGTGCCTTTCGGCTTAAGCCCTTAGCCCCATTTATCATATAACCCCACTCTGTGACCGACGGCTAAAAGTCCTTAAGCCCTCCTCAGCCCTTTGGACTTCGCTGGTTCCCAACTCCACTCATTTTCTCTTTTGTTTCATTGCCGAGGTTCATCCTTGCCGAAGAGATCCTGACCGTTGATCTCCGCAAATCCAACGGCTATCGTGCGTTCTGTTTTCGCCATTTGGCTATCGCTCATCACCACCCAACATTCCTTATGCATTGAACTCCTTTTCCGCCGATGTGCGAAACCCCGACGTAATCCTCACCGTTGATCTCCTCCTGAATCTAACGGTCGTCGCGCTTCCCCTATGCATCGCACATTGCACATCGCTTCTTCCCGTTTCCAACCCCTTCCTTTTTATATTTTTTCGCTGATATGCGAAACCCCGACGCAATCCCAACCGTTGATCTCCGCAGATCCAACCGTCATCGCTCGTCGTGCTCTGCCCATCCATCGCACATCACACTTCGCTTCATCCAAAGTTCTCGTTCCCAAACTCTTTTCCATCGATATGCTGATCCTCCAAGATAATCTCCACTATTGATCCTTGCCATCCAACAGTCCGCGCATAACCATACTTTTTAACCCCGCAACTGACTTTCTTGCTACATGACATCGTTGCTAATGTCATTGCCGGTCCCACCCGACCACGCAGGTTTGTCCGTCGCATTCTTCCTCTGCCGTTGATCTAGATTGTTCTAATCAGATGGTCCGCATTCCTCTTCACGTTCATTTCATCAAATAACCTGATCGTGTTATTTCCACATTAAATGGGCAGTTTTGTGAAGACACGCGTCACCCACCTAACTGTATCACATTCATTTCGCTCATTACCTCTTACCACCTTCCGCCTACGCGAAAACCACCCCAGTTTTCCGCAAAACTGCCTTTCGCATAGTTTCGCGCCAGATTGGATTCAAACCATGTTTTCGCCATGGAAACGCCTCCGCTGCATTCCTTGCCTCCGCACTGCTCCTCCGCCTTCACCCGAGCCTTCTGAAGCAGTCCACCCCTCATCGCAGGATTATTTAACTGGTTTGTTGTTTGTGCAGGTTTTCATGGCATTTTAAGTATACAGGCCGTCTCATAGCCAATCACAGCGGCTTGAGGCCAAGGATGACGATCCTCCATGCCCAAGAAGCAGAGAAAAAATATGAAGAGGGTCAATTCCACGTCCAAGTCAATGGATCATGACCATTGGCCATTCTACAGGAACCTCCAGCACAGAGGGCCAGCTCTTCCACTACTAACGGTATCGCCTTCCCCAGCAGCAGTAGTGGCTCTGCCTCATCAAACAGAAATGATAATTCATGACTGGGCCTACGTGGCCTTTTTGCCTTATGTTCTCTTCACTTTGTCATTTTGGGTGAAATCTTTAGTTCACTCCTGCAGTTTTTACTTTCAGTTAGTAAATTGTTTACATTTCAGTTAGAAACGGCTTTAGGCCTGCATTGTAAGATGATGAGAGGCAGTTCTACCTCATCATCATTTTTGTTTTTTATTTAGACCTGAAATAGCATACAAGCACGCGGGGAAGATATTTTCCCAAAATGTCTTCTCGCGCATAGGAATCAGAGGTTATAAAAACAGGAAGAAAACACTAACAAAGGGTTCCAGATTTTCCAAAGGACTCACTAGCTCGAGTATTCTGTATGTATTTTGTATGAACTTTGATAGTGGATGTTTGAAGATCTCGTAGGGATTCAGTAATAAGAATTTTTGCTGGAATTGGGGATTCCACTCTGGATGATTCACAGTTTGTAACTCTCTCTCTCTCTGTGTCTTTTAATATAAGTGTTCATTTTGTATTTCTCCATACTTCTCGTATCTACAGGTTTTGGAATGCGAGTGCTCCCATGTTTGGACATGAATTTATCATAGCAGATACTCATGTTTTATACATCCATAGCACTTTAAATATGACTCAGGTCTGATACATTGTTCGTTCTCTATCTCTTTCACCATTCTTCTGATACTAACTACAATGGATTCGTATCTTTGAACGAGCCCAGATATATGGATTTTTATCTTTGAATAAGCCCAGTTATAGTTGATATCTTACTCCATCTTCTACCATAGTCATCGCTCACATATAATTTGATAACTATGTATTCATTTTAGAAGTCGCCCCCTTTACAACATTCTGTTTTAGAGTTTTCTGATGCATTTACTTATTGCAGTTTGTACTCAGTTTCTAGTGTTTTCCTAGTTGTTGTGTTTAACTTTGGGGTTTTAGTTCCACCCTTATTAAAACCATTCATCTGAGTAACAGTTGCATGAGATCCAAACATTTCCAACTGCAGTCAATTGAGTCATATGCTCCTTGAATTTAAGATGTCCTAGGCACTAGTCTTTATACAACCCAAGGTTGTCTCTAGGAGCAACAACACATAATAAAATTTTGAAGTGACAAATAAAGAGTTAAATAATTTATAAATGTTAAGATTCATAAATATTTAGATTGATATGTGTAATTTTCTGACACTTGTTTGTTATAGAGATTTTTTATTTTTTTTTAAATAATTTATATTTATCATAAATATTAAGATTTGATTTGTGTACTTTATGACAATTATTTGTTATGGAGATTTTTTATTTTTATTTTTTAAAATAATTTGTATTTATCTTAAATATTAAAATTTGAAATATGTACTTTTATAATACTTGTTTGTTATGGAGATATTTTTTTAAATAAAATTTATTTATTACAAATATATTAAAAACTTTATAAAATTAATCATTTCATTAATATTAACCTATTAAAAAATAATAGAAATTTAAATTTTAGATATTTCAAAACTCAAAAAAATCAATTTTAATAAACTTATAGATTATTTGAAAAGACAAAACTTTATGGCCACAAAATAATTACAATATAACCGGCTTTTCAATAAGTTTTTTCAAAATAGGGACAATAAATAAATTATTCTCAGAGAGGACTTATTACTCCAAATTGTCCTAATTTGAAACAGGCTGGAACAAAATGGTCTAAGAATAAGCAAGGTAAGGATACAGAGTGGATTCTTTATGGATAAGCTCATTAGAACCATAATTATTTAGTAATAGACCCTTAGAAGAAACCGTTTATGGATAAGGTGGATATCAAATTTGTCAATACAATTCCATGCTACCTTGACTTCTTTTTCTATTGTGGAGTAATTCTTTTCTGAAAGGCTCCACAACCTTGGGAAATTAATCATTATGGTTCTAGTGGGCTTATCCATAAAGCATCCACTGTGTAAGCTCTGTCAATCACATCAAAAAGTTCTGCAGTAATCTTAATAGAAAAATCTTTATCAAAATAGAAAATTAGATATGTTTCCCACCTAATGGTAATAGACATGTCCTCTACTCTTTACTATATCTGCAAATGCTCTGAGATGTTTGAAGTGTTGATCAACAGTTTCAGAAAAGATTAGCACATCTTTAATATACAGAATCTTCACTTGATGATTCTTCTGAACTTATTTTTATTTGTAGCGCTGTAAGTTCATAATGAGATGGCCAATTAAGGATATTATCCTTGCCTTGCTTATTCTTAGACCACCATTTTGTTCCAGCCTGTTTAAAATTAGGACAATTTGGAGTAATAAGTCCTCTCTGAGAATAATTTGTTTCTCTGGAACTGTTTCTGTTCTTATCCAAAGATTTGATATTTACAGAAACTTGTGAATCATCAAATCTTTCTTTTTCTTCCATGTTTTTTGCACCATTTAAGTTAAACTTTTTGATCGCTATATTTATATGCTTACTGGCTTTATGTATCTTATTATTAATGCAAAGTCGATGCTCATTTTCCATTGCCAATAGAATAGTCTTAGCATCTATTTGTGCATTTCCCTGGAGAATCCCTTTATAGGGAAGAAAAGCAGTAAGTGTTTCTGTCATCAATAAAAGCCCATGATTCTACATCTGTCATGTGTATGTGTGATGGTTCAGATTTCTTTTTCCATTCATAAAAAGACATATGCTTTCATATTGTCGCTCATTTATTTACTATTTGAAGATATTTCTCTTTACATCAACTCTCTCTTTGAAGGCATTTTACACGTTGGACAGTCTCAATCTTAATTTTTATATTTTGGATGTAATATTTCCTTTGTTATATTTACTGGTTGAATAACTTTTAATAACCTCTATTTCGGTGATGTTATTTTTTACTACTTTCCTACTTTGTTGCTTTTTTAGGCAACGTATGGAACATTATAGGACTATGTAGACATCTATTATACTTGAAAGATGGATGTTGTCTATATTCGTATTTTTTTTATGGCTTTGTGGCTCTATCATATTTGTTTTTAGATAGGGTAAATTGTGTTTTTATATTATTTTATATTTTTATATTAAGTTTTATTAATTTTGTAAAAAATAAATAAATGGTTAACAAATTTGTATTTGAGTATTAATTATATATTTTGTTACTCTCAAATATCTATTTTAATGATGGAAATGTCATAATTAAATAGTAAGTGGTTGAGAGGTCAACATATAATGTGTTCAAAAAATAATCAAATATTAGATATTAATAAGGTAATAACCAATAAAAACAAATATCATCATAGTGAACATCAAATAAAAAATATATATAATATTACTAAGGTAACTAATAACTATGTACCAATATGTTGAATTAGTTCTAAAGAGATAAAATGTATAAAAATAAAGAAAGGGAGATGACCTCATTTTTTTCGATTCACTCGATGTTAATTTTTTGTTCTTCAAAATTGTCATTAAGCCACATATTTACAAGGTTTATACAAGAAGTTGGGTTACACTTTTTGGCAAGAGAGAGCATATTTTGGGTGAAAAACAATTATTTTAAACACTCGATCGAGCAATCTTTGGGCCCTTGATCGAGTTGTTTGAGGGCTTAAAGATAGGTCAATCGAACTTTAAAAAACACCCTCAATGGAGATCCTATGTAGCCTAAAGTTATCTAGGAGCTCGATCGAGCAATAGGCTCGATCAAGCCATGTTTTTGAAATTTTATGCCAATACAACCTAGGCATGGAATTAGAAAAAGTGGCTCGATCGATTCTTAAAGCTACATCGAGCCTTAAAATTGGATCGAGCCTTGAAGCTATATCAAGCCTCTATTTAACTACGTTAAGGGCTCGATCGAGGGTTTCGTAAAACCTCAAGTGCTCGATCAAGCGTTTTAACTGCTTAATCGACCTTTTAAGGGCCTAAAAACCAGAGTTTTAGCTCCCCTTCTATAGATTTCTCCACAACACCATTTGTACCCGACGAATTTAGGGCATAATTTGTCCTCAAGTGGCGGATTTGATCTTGTTGGATTCATGAGAGAATCCTCTATCTGATGATATATGAGTTTGACACTTTCAAATTCATATGATGTATTTCATCTAATTTCTTTTAAACATAATGCTTGAAATTTTCTTGGACAATTTCAATGGGGCTGAATACAAAATCAATAACATAAAATATACAGGATGAAAAAAATACAAAAATTACCACTATCTTCGTATATAAGTCCTCTTAAAAATGGCACTCTTGGTTTTTCAATTTATTTAAATAGTTAAAACAAATATTCCACATACACATGTGCCTGCAAAATGCAATTGAAATATTACTTAGCCAACTTTGAAAAATAATAATAAATATAATTCTGCATAACAATAAGGATGATGGGTGGAAAACTAGTAGTGGTTGGATCTCATCTCATTTTTCCCTAAGTTAGTGCCCTTCTCCTTCTCTTTTATTTCTTAATGTTGTTTTCTTTTCTTTTCTTTTCTTTTTTTTAAAATTTTTTTATTTTTTTATATTGATATTTGGTCTTATTTTAGTGTCTTTAATTATAATTAATTTATTCATATTATTATTATATTATATATATATATATATATATATATATATATATATATATATATATATATATATATATATATATATATTATAAAATTATTATTATTATATCTAAGTATTAATACTAGTCAATATAATAATATTAAATAAAGTAATATTTCTCATAGTACATCTAAAATTTAATAACATATTAGGACTTGATTTAGTAATTTCCAATTACTTGATTTATTTATTTTGGAATTATTACTATTATACCAAAAATTAATAATTACATTTTTTTTAATCTTGATTAATTTATTATTCTTTTAAAGCTCATTTTTCTAGCCGTTTTGCATCCCTACAACATATAATTGTTGATTGGACCAATACTTTCTTCCAAGTCCCGATGATGAACCCACTTAGTGATTCAAAACACATTGGCAACAAAAATTGAGATGTAATTTTTGAGAAGTATGAATCACAAAAGTTTGCATTCTCAAATAAAAAATAAATTTTTAATATGAAAAACATAGTTCTCTCTATATAGACCGTATATATATATATATATATATATATATATATATATATATATATATATATATATATATATATAATAAAAATTACACATTTTAGACTAATTTATGCTATGTGAACACATTCATACCTTTTAAGATGTGCGAAAATTTACAAGGACAAGTATTTCATTTAATGGAAAATTGACATATTGTAAAACACTAAATTTTTTGGGAAAAAAAATATCATTAGTACAATGACATAATTCTCCACAAATTGTCTTTTTACTCTGAATCAAAATTCACAATTCTTATATGAATTTTGAGGGTTTCAATTCAATAAAAGAGAAAGATTGAAATTTCATTGCCACATTTGTCCCAAAAGTGTAACCAATCTTCATGCATTCATCCATTAATATTTGTATTTATTATTATTAACAAGTTTCCAAAGCGATTACAATTTGAGCCCATAACCCATGATTGTCCTAATGTTTTGTAACAAAAAGGGTAGAGACAAGATAACAAATTAAATGTCATTATGGTAAGGCTGTAATCCAAATACATTAAGCATGCATAGTGTGCTAACTCTCAAACTCTACCATAGGAGGAAAATTCATAACCTCAAAAGGAGAGCCTATAGGAACAACAAGCAAGAAAATCATTGTCACCTTGGTCGCCTTACCCCACACTTCAAGATAAGGTAAATGGATTCCTAATCAAAGGGGTTTTTCCTATAGGTTACTAGGCTTAATGTGTATGTAGTGGGAGTATCAGAAAGATTAGCAACATTTTAAAAAAAAAAAAAAAATGGAAAAATAGAAATGAATTTTAGATAGACAGGGAGTGGTGGATAAAAATAATACTAATGCCTTCAATTGCTTCCACAATATGGTCACATGAGTTAAATTAGAGGGCAGTTCCATGGAAACTTTTAGGGCATAATATTTGCAAGTGGGATAATTTTCCATGCCCCAAGGGTTAGCTCAATTGTTCGAGTCCTGGTTGTTAAATCACCTTGCTCTTGAGAGGTCACGGGGTCAATTCTCCTCAGCACTCTCAGGGTTAGGCTCCATTAATGAACCAGAAGGAAGTGATCCCCTTAGGTGAATCTGGCCAGACCAATTTTTCCATGTATGTTGCGATCACCAATCTCTGGAGTCCATGAACCACATCCAAAAATAAAGGTGGGCTACTTTTCTATGTTTTTTCCAAAAGAAAAAAATTGTCACTTTCCATTTTTTTCTAATAGTGATTCACCGAAATTTTATAGCATTTAACTTAGAAATTTCTAAAGTTCCATAGATATGATAGAAAATCCTTATAAATTATAATATTTTTAAAAAATTAGTATCACCAAATATTTTATAGTTTTCATAATGGGACTAGTAATATTTTCCAATATTTCTAAACTTTAAGATAAATTTTCATTCTTAAAATTTTCCTTCGATCGTTCTAACAAGGTATTTGGTGCTAGCAATAAATCACTTCACATGCAAAACTATGCACCTAAATTTGTTTCTTAATATACAAGTTCAATGGTGGAGAGTGTCTAGAAAAAATACACTATTAAACAAAAATTCCAAAGGTGGCTCCTACCAAGGACTATTTACAAACACACATGATCTAGTAACATAAAATGTGTAATGTTTTTATCTTGAAAGTAATTATATAGAGAGGGATGAAACAATTCCCCTATTCCTTTCTAATGTAGCACATCTATTCCTTCATGGCTCTTGATTTTTATTTATCATCCATACACCTACAAACAAATTTCCAATTGTAACACATATAATTAATAGCCATGCATAATAAATTACCTATTCATCACTCTATTACTTAGAAAAAATAAAGACAAATATAATCCAATTGTTAAGAACTAACATGAGAAATTGAAGACATGCAAATGGTAGAAAATGACTTAATTTCATTCTCTTACTTCTTGTATTGATATCATGCTTTGAATTTATAATACATCAATGACCATTCTACATCTATATCCCATTGACAACTTATTAGTGGATCATGACAAAACGTCATCAAGGATAAGGTTTACAACTCATGCATATGTGGTCATGAATTCTATGAATGTCTAGGGACTCATAGTTTAACATTCCCCACCACAATCATAAGTCTAAATAATTTCACTAATAATTGTTGTCATCTTAAATCCAAAATTATTAAACTGAGCTTCCATGAAGATATTCCTAAAAAACTACCAATATCTAGATGTCTTGAAGTGAACGACTATTATCTCTAAACAATCCCAATGAATAATTGAAATGATTGTTGTTGAGAAGACTTGTTGATATTTTGGAATTCTCAAATGCTTATTAATTTACTTCATATCTTGAATCCTAACATTTAATATTCCCCCTTGTTAGGTGCAAAGTGAGAAGTTTTTCATTAGTTCATTTTTGAAAGGATCCAAGTTGTAGATGTCGCAACAACAATATGATAAATTTGATCTTGTTTTGAGTCTTAATTTTATCTGAACAATTGATCTTTCATGTCTAGATCACTTTGAAGATCATTGCATCGATAGACATTTTCTTTTCTAGTTTTGGGTGGGAAAACACTCTTCACCCCAACCAATGGGAGAGCTTGATTACCGCCTTCTAACTAATTAATTTTTCCACCTGTTGGTCCCTTCAAATAATTAAAATTTTCCATGCCTTCTGCCTACGCCATACTTGCATGTTTCTCTAAGGACAAGGACAGGGACAAGAGAGGCCAGAGCAGCAATGTGGCAATCATGCTTCGAAAACCTTTCTTATACGGATGTCAGGTGAATGGTCATAGAAACCCCTCAACGTTTCTAGGAGAATTCGAAAGAGGATAGACTAAAAGGGTGGATGATGATGACCGAGAGGACGAAATAACAACCAATTGAAGAAACAAACCAACAAGGGGAGTTTGATTCATGCTAACTCTAATGTCATATGGAGGAAAATTTGAGCGTTTACAGCAGGTTGATAAGTTTTGGCGAAGGCTTACTTCAACTGAAGTGTACGGAACCCCATCTTTCAATCCATTTTCCATCAAAACATGGCTACTCAATAGGTTCCATTGTCGATATTCCTCGTCTGGAGTAACATGTCGAACTCGACCTCCATTCCCAAGCTTAAGCATGGGAGCCTCCAATATTGACCCTATCACCTTATTCATATTTCCAATGCCTTGATATGATATTTAAAGTTGAGGATTATGTGGCTAATTAACTTTAGGGAGAATATGGATTCGAGGTTTTCTAAGTCGGCTTGGTGGGCCATGTTGTGGGAAGAGCTTGTCGAACTTTTGGTGGTAGAGGGAACTAAGTGGGATGGGAAGAAGTGAAAAGAAAAATGGGACAAGCTCATGAAAATTTTTTAAGATGTGAGCAATGGAAAGAGGGACATGAGCGAGAGCTCTTATTATGGAGAACTCATCACCACAGTCAGCATCAGTCGCTCTACCGAAGCATGATAGGGACAAGAGAGAGTTGAAATGCGACATGTAGTGCATACATCCCAGAATGACTCTTTGAACTCCATTGATGATAAACCTAATCTCTTGAGCCCATAATATTTTTTTAATCACTATATTGATTGGAAATTCTAGCGAATGGAACATCTCATCCTTAAAAGAATCAACCCAACTCAACTATATCAAACCCCCATTTATGGGTTATAAAGAGATACAACCGCTCAACAATCCAACAACTTCAACTCCCACGTGCCGGATATGACAAACAAAGTCATGGGTCTGTTAAACTTATTAATGATGTCAAACAAATTCTCATGGAGAGGGATGTTAATGTCGTTGAAATAATAGGGATGGGTGGAAGTGGAAAAACCACTCTTGCATTAGCGCTATGCTATGATCCTCAAGTCCAAGATAACACCAATGCCTTTTTTTTTAATAAATTTCTCCATTGTATGCTCTAATGACCTTATTTTGTAAGGTTTATTCTCGTTGTGATCTTCAGCTACCTTCCAAAACAATATACATTTTATTACCACCTCATAGCTTCATCAAAATGAAAATGACCTTTTCGATATTTTAGAGACTATGTGGGATCACATAATTGGTGGTGGTATGCTTTGTTTCTAGAGCATAGAGGATGCACACAACCAATTGCAGAATAACCTTAATCGAATTGCAGAAAGTAAACGTCGACCAACTTTGGTGGTTTTAGATGATGTTTGGTTGAAATCAAATATGGGAAATTTGTTGTTTATAGAAAAAGTATACAAGACAATTATCATAAACAGATCTAATTCCACCTTTTCACATATAGATGGTACCTAGTTTTATGCCATGCCTGAGTTTAAGGAAGCTAAATCTCTATCACTTTTATGTTTTTGGGTCTTTAGACTCTGATTCCAACAACATGAAAGGATGATCTTGTTAGACAGGTATGAATTTAACAATTTATTCTTAATCTCATTGAGCCTAACTGTTTCTTTATCCTAATGTTGTTGTGCACCCTCATACTAGTTATCAAATTCCAATTTATTTCTAGTAGCAAAGGTTCTGTTCAATACTACCACAAATTCAGTTAATTCTTATTGATATTACTAAATTACTAAGTTTGCAATTGATATCAATATTCTCAACAAAAAAGATAATTTATGTATGATATAACTCTAGCAAAAGTCATAATATTTGTATTTGTGCATAACAAAAGTTTAACTTGTACTAGGTTTGTAAGTTGGAATAGGGTGCAAGGAAAATTCTAAATTTTACTTCATTTTTAAGATAGTAGTAATTTGAGATATTAGCATAACCTTTTTTGCAATTAATCTAGTTTGCAACAATCATTGCAGAGAATACTATAAATAATATATTTATCAAAATTTTAATTTCTGTGGATCAGTCTAACAAGTTCACCTATGCATAGGTAACAAAAATTTACAGATCAAGCCTAAGGTTATGCTTGGAAAATTGCACTCAACATAGTGGCTTTTCATTACTTCCACCACTTGAATCAAGCTTAATGTGGTACCCATAGGAAGTACTAAAGAACTTGTTGCCAAAAATATTGATTACTCTGGATCAATATCCCAACAATTTCAACTATGCAAATCATAGGCTTAAGAATATAACCACAAAATTGCACTCAACACTTACCAATTTTTAATTATTTCCAACACTTGTATCAAGGTTCAGATGGCACCGATATTTGGCTATGTAAGAATGTTACAAACATTTTAATGTAATACTAAAATAAATTATGCTAGATTTGCTAGTGACTTATTTGTGGATAGTAAAACGATATTTGTAGACTGAACTTCAAAAATGTCCATTGCGGTGAATTATGTGAAAAAAAAAAATTCATAAAGTTTGATCACAATTGGATATGATTGGATACCCATGTATTAAGCTAACATATATTTCTAAGGGAAATCTTGAAACCGACATGACAACAAGAATCCGACCTAATAGGGTTATCTTGATTTTGTTTGAATCTTCTTTGTATGTTTTCCAAATTTTTAAATGGCCATTCATTGGGTACTCAAAAGGAATCAAACATGTTGAGTGTAGGCATTTTTTTTTTCTTTTATTTGACATTGCAGATCTACCTGAAACAAAATAACGTTAGCATTACTTGAGCATAAATAACATCAATGAATTTTAGCCTATTTAATCCCTTTAATGAAGTTATTCGGCATGCCACTAAAGATCCATTAGAACCTAGTATTTTAGGCTAATTTTATTTTATAAGTATACACTAGCAACTGGTCCTTCTTAGGTAAATTTCAGTAAATATCTCATTAGGGGAATTTTGGGGTCTAAAATGGGCCTTTTAAGGAAAATGTACAATCAAGATTCACGTTATGAGAACCAATCACATTTTAGGGGATGACATCATCTCTAATGGTTGAGGTGGCATTGTTTGAGTTAAAGGTACTTACTTGTCACATTCTCAATGGTGGATAAAAACTTATGGTTAACCATGGTAGTGCTCTAAGTACTTTTAAAGTCGAAGTAAAGTACTCATAATAAATGTCATTTCACACTTTTTGAATAAAAATATATTATTGTCATTTCATATTTCTTGAAAGAAATAATGCATATCCCTATATATTTATTATATTATTTTATTTTATTTTATTTTTAGATAGTATATTAATTACATGTTATTATACAATTTAAATAATATAAATTTTAATTAATAGCATTTAATATAATTAAGAATTTATAAATTTGTATTTATATTTTATTTTAAGTTATTTAAGTACAAAGAACAAATGCATTAATTGTTCAAAGATAATGACTTTTTCTTGAAAAGCTCATTCTTATTTGTAGTCACATCAATACAATTTAAAAAAAATAAAAATTTTGGTACAATTTTTAAATTGAATTTAACTATGGTTACATGGATTGTGGTGCAAAAAGTGAATTGAAAATTCAAAAATATTGTTTTATTGGTTTAGCTATTATTTTATTATTTATTTAGGAGGCTCATTTTATACCTTAAAATTCCCCTAATGGTCAGAGGGTTAATTGCAATCTCATTAAAATCCTTTGAAATTCAGCATGGTTGGTTATATAATTGGAGAGTTAATTTCAATGGCCATAGTAATTAAGATAGGTTTTAGTGCTAATGGTAGATGGGAGTCTCTAAAGAGTTATGATAATAACTCATTCTAGAAAATTGTACTTACTTTCTAAGAAATTAAACTCGTTCTGAATGCCCGTGTGGTGATAGTTGTTGCCACCCGATGAAGATTTTTTCTTGACCTTCACTTATATGTGAGAATAAGAAAGAAGAATTGACAGAAGTCAAAACTTGAGAAAGAATAATATACATAAACTGGGGATATGTAGTCTCACTACTAGTATAGAAAAAAATATACACTTGTAATTATTGAACTTATTTCAGTTCATGTTAGAAAATTATATATTACAAAGCAATGGAACAAATAAAAATATGCGGAAATACAAACACAGAAAACATATTAAACAAGAGAGACATAAATATATGTGGTTCACCCAACTTGAGCTACTTCCATGGAGAAACATCCAATCATTCCTTAATATTATCCAGCAAAATGAAGAGACACGACCTACAACACATATGATGTAGTTTCCTCTAATATCTCATACAATCCCCCTTTCTCTTTCTCGCTCAGAATACACACACCATATACAACCACAATATAATTCCCTCATATGTGTTGGTTCTTTTAGGTAACTATTATAGGCAACTTCTAAGCTTGTCATTTAATTGTCAACTCAGGGTAAGTTTTATTATTTCAAGAGTGAGAGCACGGTATATGCAAGTGAAATCGGAAATGGCTACTCTATATTACTATGAATAAGATCAATTAATTCTCGAAGTTCAATCAAATCAAAAGGGATGGAATTTGTAAATGACCGTTAACCATCATGTTTAAATAAGCCTAATGAGAATAATCTATGACTGAACAACACACTCGATGAATTGAATAACAATCCTACTGAATGGAAAAACAAACTCAATAAATTGAACAATAAATGCTTATTTTAATTTTGCAATGGAATTTTCTTGTGAACTAACTAACATTCTTTTGTATTAAGCACAACAAGAAATTCTATAGTACCGATGGAAAGGATCTAATTCTTGGCGATATAAAGCATTGAACAGAGATTGTGCTAAAGCTTAGAAACAGATATAAAGGAATTGAGTAAACGATGAAAATATCCAACAGTTATAAAACTATTATTGCAAATCAGAAACATGAGAAATAAATTGCTTGAGTGGCACAGGAAACTACAGCATCACAGGCGTAGAAGTTTAACAAGTAAAAATATATCTCACAGAACGCATTAGATAACTGAACATAAATCCCATAATTGATGTACAGTACAGAGGTGAGTGCGGAAACTCCCAAGGCTGGGCCTGAACCACCAGATGTCTAATGTAATGGAAAACTCAAGAAATGATTATTCAAAATACCAAAATTATTTATTAAAGAAGAGTCAAGAAATGAATACAACTGGACAGTTCTGTCCTGATACGCCTATTACAGAAGATAATTCTTATTCCGCCTCCCTTCTCTCGTCCATCCTTGGCCTTTTTAAAGGCGATTTCGCTCCGTGGAATGGTCTTTTCCAAACGACAGCTCGCTAAGCGTGGCTGTTGTTTGAGTTCTTCGGACGTGGACCTGTCTTTTTGCCTTCCACTCATCCCTGGGGGTTATTGTGGATTCATGTTCTCTGTCTGTTAACTGTCTTTTGTTCATCGTCGATTTAGCTACCTAAATTACCTATGAATAAAGATGAAATAAGTCAAATCCTCTTTGTTTTAACCATGCTTCTTACCGTTAGTCAATTTTTCCTGACTTTGCATTAACCCTCCTTTCCTTTACTATTAAGAAGAAATAAATCCTAAAAATGTATGATAATTCGAAGTAAAATTAGGGTGAAATCATACCTTAATTTCGGCCCAACATACTCCCCCGCTTACCTATTTGCATGTCCTCGTGCAAACAAATGGTTGAGATGTAACTGTGTCAAGGAATAGGCAGGGTAGACTTCTTCCTTGTATGCTCTGAAACCCTGTTTCTGTCTAATTCTTGCAAAGGAAACGTTTGTGTGCCCTTCTGGCAGTTCATAGTCATTATCATAACCCTCAAGGGGGTACCAGATGAGAGGGCATCTATACCTACACCCTAACCATGCAGGACCCATGTTGAAGACCAGGTTACTATATGAGAGGAATTTGGAGGTGACCGCTTTGAAGTTTCTGTAGCCAAATGGCTCCCTATTCTTTACATTGTTTGTGGAGGTCATCCATCTTTGTTTGACTACTTCCGGGGCTGCTTCCTGAATGTCTTTGAAATATTCTCGCCCATGCTCTATAATGTCTTTATGGATGGGTCCCAGCTTAGTCCTTACACCCTTTCTTCGCATGAAATTCTTGTGTTGGAGGAATAGCTGCAGGGGTTTAGTAGGCTCTCCTCTAACCCACAGGTCTAGGCCATGTTCTCTCTTTTGAAAAATGTTATAGGATTTGGCCCACCTAATCTGGTTCTTAGCGAATGACAGGAAGGCCTGGAACTGAACATCTCCTATAAAGGGACTAGGATTAATGTCCTTCTCCTCTTCTAGAAAGAAGTTCTGCATGTAAAGTTCACATAAAAGGCGTTGGGCCTGTTCATCTTGATCATTGCAGATGTGGAAAAATTCTTCTATGGTTTTGAAAGTTGTGGGCTTTCCTGCCCTGACGGCCTTGATTTTTAGCAGTGAATATCGTTCCACTAGGAATAGGGCATAGTTGGTGGCTGGTGCCCTGCATGTTAGTGCATCAGAATACAGAGAACAAATCATAGTGATTTTTTTCTTGGCTTTATCCACCTGGTCTTGTGCCTTTTTTACCTTTTCCTACTCCTATGCATGTTCCCCCTCATTTGCTCCATCATTCTTGAGAGGGTACATGGCCCTAAAAGCCTGTGGTTCCTCTTGATAGAGTAATACCTCGGTGTGGCCGGAGATGCTGGTAGTGGTGGACTGGTCTAATGGCTCTTATTTTTCTCCATCTTGCTCAGATAAGCTTTTAGTTTCATGGGATGCCCTCATTTGCTCCAAGACTTGAGCCATCTCCTCCTCATAATCTTGTAAGGGTATATTTTGAGAGCTTGAGGGTATTGAGTGGGATGGCCCTGCCTCCTCTATGAAGTACGAGGTTTCTTGAAGTCTTTTGGACCGTTTTTTCCTATTTGGTTCTAAAGTTGAGGCACGGGTCCTTTTCCTTCTAGGAATGTTCATCCTGGGGAGCTCAATTGCGGTCCCGCAAGGGTTTTCCTCAAGTACGTGTGCGGCAGGGTTAACAAAGTTGTCCCAGGTTATCTGTTGCTTTTCCAACTCATGTATGGTGATTATTTTGATTAGCCCGTGGTGGCTGACAACTTCTTGAGTGTTTTTAGCTTTTCTTATTCGAAGAGCAGTGTCATGCAATATAGAATTTAAGAAAGCAGACATGTTAACTGAAATCTTTTGTTTAAGCACAACTAATAGTTTAAGTTGACGGGGTTTTACCACATCTTGGCGTCCATCGCATGTAATGAATCTCTGGATGAATTTCGTTAGTTCCTACCACGGTTGATGTAGAGAGCTAGGGTTAATTCCTTTTCCTTTTTGCTCCAATGGCTCTTCCGGATCCTGATATGCTGCAACTGCCTCTCGTAAGAGAAGGTGTTTCTCTATCCATTTCTCTCCTTCTACTGGTATTCCAGAGACTTCCGCAATAATTCTTTTGTGACCGGTATAGCTCTTCTCCTAAACTTGGTTTGTCCCTCCTGTAGGTTTTTCAGGAACTCAATTGCTACCTCTGTATCAAATCCTTGTAATCTGTGTAAATATGGCAGCCAGCCAACTTGCTGGAGGATAGCACTAGCTACATCTGAAATCAGGAAGTTCGAAGGTTCGTTTCGGAGAGAGTTTCCTCCCATCGCTGATGTGTTTCCTTGAGATAATTTCTCCTTCTAATTGTGTTCTCTTTCGGCTTTGTTGTTTAGAATGAACACTGCATGCAAGATAAAGGGAAACTGCAGCCTTTTACAGGTGACTTCATACCTTAATTGTGATGCTCCTTTGGTCTTATCAGCGTATCCAACTAAATTTGTGTAAGAAATTCGCATGCTTGCTTATTTATGAATAATTACACCCCCTCTGTCGAAGTAGGGGCATCCACGTCCTCAAGTACAAGATGGATTTGATCAATCATGAATGCATATGGGGGGGATGTCAGAGTTCGGTAATAATACCCTGTACGTGATAGCGGAGGTCGTGGCTTTAAAGCTCAAGGAAAGAGGATTAATTGGGTAATTATGAGCGCATGTAGTGTAAAGGTCAGATTTCGAAGTTGTCATAGTGTATCTCATGCGGAAGTGACCGGAGAGGGGGAGAAAGCAATATAGCTATTATTATGACAGGTTGTCCTTCTTTAATGATAAAGTGTGACGAAAGCAAGACTGAGATAGGTAATGATTGGTGTCGTCATCCCAATGTTCAAACATGTAAGCATATCTCGCTATAGTTAATTATGTGATAGACTAGAGTTATCACTAATTCGAGTAGTGGACTTATGTTAAGAATGGAAGAAAAATAGGAGATAAGGTATATGTAAGAGAAATTGACTATTGTTGAAACATATTTCTTACCATAAGCAGAGCCACCGCTGCCAGCAGGGATTCATAGCCTCGACAGGGTTGTTATTTTAACCCGAAAAATGAATCAAAATCCTTACATAAAATTAGTTATTCTTTAAATTTTGTGGAGAGATCATCGTGCTAGTATGATAGTCAGATAGCCACAGTGCCACTCACCAGAGTTGTAGCAGAGTGATCAAGCCAACTTGTGATGAGACCTTCTGTCCTTCAAGCAGTTGAGAAGGTCATTACCCTGGTGTGGTGGCCATTGTGGACATGTCACTTGCTAAACTATTATGAACATGGTAGGCTGGCTCATGATGAGACCCTCTATCTTCTCTTGAATATTTGCATATGAGCATAGTACTTCTTTTTGAAACATAATAATTTTGATTTATGAGGAGGTCATTGCGCTGGTGTGATGGCCAGATAGTCACAGTACCATTCACTAGGATTGTAACAAAGTGATCAAGCTGGCTCGTAATGAGACCTCCTGTCCTTCAAGCAGTTGAGAAGGTCATTACCCTGGTGTGGTGGCCATTGTGGGCATGTCACTTGCTAAACCCTTATGATCATAGTAGGTTGGCTCGTGATGAGACCCCCTATTCTCTCTTAAAAATTTGCATGTAAACATAATAGTTATTCTTTATACATGAAGGGAGACTCATTAACTTCTTAAGAGTCAGTGATGGTGAGAGAAGTAAAAAGAATGCCAATACAATTAATACCCCTTATTTCTATTTCTTCTTATCGGAGGGAAATACTACTCGAAAGTGCAAAAAGATATACTATCATAAGATCATGTATTGTATGATAACATATTTGAGCTAGGAATGGCTTATTCCTTCATTTCATATATGTATAACGTTGGCTTTCGATTTAGAGAATAGTGTCAAAGGATCATCATATTAGTAATTTTACTATTTCCTCCTTCTCTCCAACCGCCACTTCCCACTCAGAGATGCATTTTATAGCTAGGGTGTGGATCGAGGGGAGGGTATTGACAAAGGGAAGAATAAAAACGCAAAAACACAACTGTTCAATCTGATTGAACAACAGCTGTTCAATTGGATTGAACAGGAGTCGTTCAAAGAATTTGAACAACGAAAAAAAATAAAAACACAAAAGCACGACTGTTCAATCCGATTGAACAGCAATAAAACACACCAAAGAACTGTTGTTCAATCCGATTAAACAACAGTTGTTCAATTGGATTGAACAGTTGTCATTCAAAGAATTTGAACAACAACAAAAACACAAAAACACGGCTATTCAATCCGATTGAACAAAATTTGTTCAATTGGATTGAACAGCAGCCATTCAAAGCATTTAAACAACAATAAAAACACAAAAAACACGGTTGTTCAATCCGATTGAACTATAAACAGTTGTTGTTCAATTAGATTGAACAGCAATAGAAACATAAAAAGCATGACTGTTCAATATGATTGAACAAATGTTGTTCAATTGGATTGAACAACGGTCGTTCAAAGAATTTGAACAGCAATAAAAATAAGAGGATGAGAAAAATGATACAATTGCGAGTATGAAAAATGTACAACAAAATAAGAACTAGGAATTGCAAGGAAATTATATACATTATTTACAAATGACGGTAGCAAACTCTCATGTACTTAAGGTTGTGGGGTTATCACCCCCTTCAGCGACAACTTGGATGGTGGGATTATTTCATACCTGCTAGCAGAAAGACTCCTTTGTGAGAGGTTTGCGATAGAGACGTACTCTGTGCCCATTGACTCGAAATGTAGAACTAGACCCATCTATGGTGGTCAAGGTGAGGGTACCATTGTTATGCACTTCTCGGATTTCGTATGGACCGAGCCACATTGTTTGCAATTTTCTCGGAAAATCTTGGAATCTGAAGTCATAGAGAAGTGCCCAAGCTGTATGATCGTTGTGTTTTGTAGAGCCAGTAGTTGTGTTTCATCCAATTCATTTATTTGCTGGAGTCTTTTAATCTGGGCCTCCGTGAAATCCAATCCTACTTCTTGGGTTGTCTTTAGAGTTTTGACTTCGAATTCAATGGGAAAAATGGGCTCTCTTCCAAATACTAAATGATACAGAGAATATCTAGTGGTGTTTCGCCATGTTGTGCGATAAAGCCACAGGGCCTCTAGAAGTCTAGTGGCTCAATCTCGGCGATGTGATGGTATTGTTTTAGTAAAGATTGCTTCAAGGACTTTGTTGGTGCTTTCGACCTATCCATTCGTCTGGGGGTTATAAGAAGACATGACCCTCTGGATGATGTGATGATTTCGTAGAGTGGTTGTGATTTTATTACCTACAAACTGTGCCCCTCCATCGGTTATCACTTTCCGTGGTAGACCATATCGCACAAATAGCTCGAACAGAAAGTTAATTAAAGATTCATCTGTGGCTCTTGATAAGGCCACTGTTTCCACCCATTTCGTTACGTAGTCCGTGGCAATTAGTATGTAAGTTTTCTGATTCGATGGTGGGTTTAACGGTCCAACAAAGTGTAATGCCCACCGTTCGAATGGTTCAATTACTAATTGTGGTTGTAGTGGAATTTTGTCTGCTTGGCTTGGGTCGCCCATTCTTTGGAAACTATCGCAGACTTGGACATATTTTTTGCATCTTTGAAGATCCTCAACCAATAATAACCCAATTGTAATACTTTGTGTCCCTTTCTGTGATCTGCGAAATCGCTGCCACATGGTTCATCGTGACAGGCCCGTAGGATATCATAGATCTCGTCTTCCCAGATGCATCTGCGTATATGCATATCGACCTGTGTGGAAGAAGTATCCGCCGATCCATGAGAACTTGGCACTGTGTTGTACAATCAGCTTTTGTTCCCTTGATGATAAATGCCTAGGCAGTTTCTCTACAGCCAAGTAATTTGCTACGTCTACGTACCATGGCGTTTTTACTGCTACAACAAACAGATGTTCATCAGGAAACTGATCGTCAACTGCTAGTGTGTCCTCTGTCTTTGGAACTCTGGATAGGAAGTCTGCGACTATGTTTTCTTTTCCTAGGTTGTCCTTGATAGTTATATCAAATTCCTGCAAAAGCAACAACCAACGAGTTATTCTCCCATTTGCGATAGGTTTATTGGCTAAATATTTAATGGCATAATGATCAGTATACAAGAGTACTTGATAGCTCGTTATATAAGGTTTAAACTTATTAATAGCATAAATGACTGCCAGGAACTCTTTTTCTGTTACTGTGTAATTTAATTCAACATGAGTAAGATTTTCGCTGATATAATAAATAGCATAGGGCTTTTTGTCTTCTTCTTGACCAAGCACTGCCCTTATCGTTGTATCAAATGCATTTGAAGAAATATGAAAAGGCAACTCCCAGCTAGAACCACGTAAGATCGATGCTGTCGAAACCATTCTCTTTAAATCTACAAAAGCAGTGTCACATTTATCAGACCAATGAAATTCGACGTTTCTAGTTAGAGCATACAAAGCTGCAGTGATTTGTGAGAAATTCTTTATAAACCTATGATAATACCCTGCATACCCCAAAAAACTACACACCTTTGTCGGTGTGCAAGGTGAGGCTAATAAAAGGATTACCTCTATTTTTGTCGAGTCTACCTATATTCCTGCTGCAAAGATATAGTGCCCCAGGATTATGCCTTCGGTCATCATCATGTGGCATTTTTCATTGCTTAAGCATAACCTGATAACAATATATCGTTCCAATACTTTTTCTAACATTTCTAGTGCTTGATCAAAATCATCACCATATAGAATGAAATTGTCCATGTAAATAGAGCATTTATCCTCTCCTCTTTCCTGTTTTTTAAATTTTCATATTTAATATATATCTTTTATTAATTAATTTCAAATTAAACAATTTTATATTTTAATTAATTTTATTTCAAATTAAATAAAAACATTAAATTATATCATTTATAAAATTTAAATATTCTAATTTTTTTAAATATTATATTTTTTATATATTAAAAACATTTTTAAAAAATTTAAAATTTTATTATAAATATATATATATATATAATTGTCCTTACAAAGCTCTTTATTTGTACGAACATTTACTTGCTTTAAACAGACCGTTGAGCGATTTTTTGGTAATACATCGATGAATGAAGAATTAAATGTACAAAGCTCTTAATTTGAAGTTCAAAGGTTCGTGAAAACATTTACTTTCGCTATAAACAGATCGTCGAGCGATTTTTGTGTAATACATCAATGAATGAAGATTCAACCTTAATTAATATTAGTAATTTAAATGGCAAAAAAAATTGCAATTTAACCGACGAGAACAATGAAGCAATCAAACTTGACTTAAAATAAATTTTAAAAAATACACAATATCTAATATTTTATGCATAAGTTATGATAATAATAATAAAAAAAACAATATTTACACTGAAGTATACATAATTTATAAATTCATCGAGTGACTCAAATATGTACAGTTAAAAAAGACAGAATTAGGTAAACGTGCAACAAAATCGAACGAATTTGATGTAAATTTCGTTTTCCTTTTCCTAATTTAAAGCTCTGTAACATCGGAACCTTTTGCTACCAGTAGCTTGGAGATTTCAAAATACATTACAATGGACAGCCTCGTACTAAAAGAGAACCATATTTGAACCTTTTGCTACCCGTAGGTTGGAGATTTCAAAATACTTCACAACGGACTACCTCGTACCAAAAAAACCCATATCAGCACCTATGCACATCTTGATGATGATGGATGGAACTGCAAACGCTCTCCAGCTCCTTCTTCTTCCCATCAAACTCATCGGCCTCCGCATCCTCGTTTTGGTCCAGCCAGCGCATAGTCCGTTCAAGAGCTTCTTCGATCACTCGGACGGTGTTCCTCATGTTATAAACGTAATTCTCCAACAAGTTTCTTGCCTCCACTTTCTTACTGTGCTCTGCATCCTCAGACTTATATTTTTCAGCATCGTGAAACATTTTCTCAATCTCCTCCTCACTCAGTCTAACCTCATCATTTGTGACGGTGATCTTCTTCTTCTCATCAGTTGTGTCCATCGCAGATACATTGAGAATACCATCGGCATCAATATCAAAGCACACATCGATACGGGGAATTTTTCTTGGACCTGCGGGAATGGCCTCACCGTCATACACATGAAACAATAAATCAGTTTGGTTGTCTGAGACAGTAGAACATACTCGCTTCTTGTTGGTGGGGATGACGGTTTTCCTAGGGATCAATTCGGTTTTACAACCATCTGCAGCTTCAATGCAAAAAGAATGAGAAGTTATATCCCGAAGAAGTATATCTCGAACTTTCTCATCACCCTGCCTACTCAAAATAGCAGCCTGGACCGCAGCTCCGTATGCGACGGCCTCATCGGGGTTGATATTCTTGCATAATTCCTTGCCATTAAACAAGCCCTGCAATAACCTGCACTTTGGGAATCCTAGTTGACCCACCAACAAGAATCACGTCATGAATCGAATTCTTGTCAATCTTGGCATCTTGTAGGCAATTTTCAACAAGCTCCATACACTTCGCGAACAAACTCATGTTAAGTTCTTCGAACATGGCCTGAGTAATGGTGGAATTAAAGTCAATACCATCAAAGAGAGAATCAATCTCAATGGTGGACTGGGCAGTTGATGAGAGAGTTATCTTTGCCCTTACGCACGTTTTTCTGAGTCTCACAAGGGCTCTGGCATTGCTGCTGATGTCATTTCCATACTTTATCTTAATGTATCGTACGAAGTAGTCTACCAACCTGTTATCAAAATCTTCGCCTCCCAAATTGTTACTACCAACTGTGGCCTTCACCTCAAAACGATGGCTCTCAATTGTCATAACAGAAAGATTAAAGGTACCTCCACCCAAGTCAAAAATGAGAACATTGGTCTTACCAACACTATTAGCCTTCCTGTCCAGTCCATAGGCAACGGCAGCAGCAGTGGGCTCGTTGATAATTCTGATAACATTCAAGCCAGCAATGATAGCAGCATCCTTGGTTGCCTGCCTCTGAGAATAGTTGAAACATGGAGGAACACTTATGACAGCCTTCGTCACCGTGGTCCGAAGATAAGCTTCAGCAATCGCCTTCATCTTTGCTAAAACCATGGAAGATATCTCCTCGGCTGCAAAATGTTTCTCCTCCCCTTTGTACGTTACAACGATGATGGGCTTATCACCAGCTCCTGGAATGACCTTGAAAGGCCATAGCCCCAAATTGCTCAGAACGGACGGATCAGAGAACCTCTTTCCGATTAACCGCTTTGCATCTGCCATAAGTTAACAAACCAACTTTGCTTTAAAGTCAGAATTTAATAACGGACCGGAAAAACATATTCAGATTTAATGGAAAGAAAAAGAATGAAACAAATAAAGATAGTAATTGACGATTATTGACCGAAAACTGTATTATTGGGATTTCTGGCAACTTGGTTCTGAGCGGACTCTCCGATAAGACGCTCTTTATCAGTGAAGGCGACGACGGAGGGAGTGGTTCGATTCCCGTGATCGTTGGCGATGATCTCCACCCTGCCATTCTGCCATACCGCCACACGCGAGTACGATGTCCCAAGATCGATACCGATCGCCGGCCCTTCGCCATTTTCATTCATCTTCTCACACAGAATGGCACAGACAGGCAATCGCCAAACTTCAATAAAACTTCAAGGACGAGAAAGAAAAGCTTCAACAAAAACACCACAAGCGTTCAAATTTTTGACACCCCTCACACATTAAATATTTCGAAAAGTGATGTTGACTGTTACTTTCTTTGAGATATAAATCTTTCGAAATGTGATGTTGACAGTTACTTGCTTTGAGATATTCGAGCACGCGGAATCTAATGCACCGGATCTTTTAGCAGGACTATTTTGTTTTTAGTGGCGTTGATCACCAGGACAGGCGTTCCATCATCTCAATTGATGTCAGATTTTCTTGGACTTCGTGGGTATTCTATGATTATTTGGTCTTACTCAGATTATTCCCCGTTAATTTTCTTTCACCGAAAGTAAATATTATATCTTCATTCTTACAATTAGAGGTCATCAAGAAAATATGTGCAAACGATCAGTTTATTCACCGTTAATGTTTTTCAACCTAAAGTAAATATTATATCTTCTTATATCTACATCGTTGCTATTAGAGGTCATCATTAAAATACGTGTAAACTATCAATGAAGAAAGTATGATCGTGATTAACTTCGGCGAGCCTTATTTCAGCGGCCATAGGTCCATTAATGCGCCCAGGCAAGAAATGGCAGCGGTCGGATGATATCTGCGCCTAGGCAGGAAATGGCAGCTGTCGGATGATCTACCGATCATCTAACGGCTGCCATTTCCCGCGCCTAGATCATCCGACGACTGCCATTTCCTGCCTAGGCGCAGATATCATCAGACGGCTGCCATTTCTTGCCTGGGCGCATTAATGGGCCTATGGCAGCTGAAATAAGACTCGCCGAAGTTAATCACGGCTGCCATTTCCTGCCTGGGCGCATTAATGGGCCTATGGCTCGCCATTCACTTCCGGGCTAAGAACCCCTTTTGGAGGAGTGACGGATATGCACCATGGATACATCCGCCACCATGCACAACGCTTCTTATGTTGCTTCATAGGCTATATGCACATACATCTTATAAGCATAGTCATTCACTATTTAGCGAGTGGAGCATTTTAATACTACAGGTTTTGGTTTTTTTTTTAAGTGAAATCCGATGATAATATGACTTGTTTTCTTTCATTCTTACTTTTCATTGTGTTGTGTTTTTTTTTTTTATTAAAGTAATGTTTTTTAAATAGATAATTAAAATTTAGGATTTTAATTAATGTTTTTAAAATTTTAACTACTAAGTTAATATTAAGATTTTAACAACTCAGTCAACTGGACCTTCGACGAGTGGATCGAGGCCTTTCAAGATTGGAATTTCAAAACCAACCACATGGTTCACTGAAACGGTTTTCTCAACTAAAATGACCATTTAAATGAAGAAATTTAATGAGTATGAAATATTCTAATGATAGACAATTTGCATTGGTTTCTCAAAAATAAGGGTCCCGTGAACATGTTTATGACAAATATTTTATGAAGACGATTTGCCTCTCAAATCATCTTGTGATAGACAATTTGTTTGTCAAAGTGAAGGTGGCATGAATATGTTTGGAGAGTATTATGATTATATTTTAGTATTTTTGTGAGAGCCTTTTCTATTTTCATGTATATACTATTATTTGTAAGCAATACTTATTAAAAGAAATTTCAAATGCAGTCAACACTTACTAAGAAATTTTCAAATGCTAGTTTTGACATTTTAAATGAAAAAATTTAATGAATATGGGATATTTTTAATTATATAATATGGACAAATCATTTAAGTTTTATTTTTAGTAATGATGGTGGTATGGACATGCTTTAAGGCACTAAATCTCTAGGCTAGTATCAACAACTAGGAAGTTGATACTTAGCGGGAAATTTATGACTTAGCAAGGGTTGAGACATCCAAAAACACATTCACAAAAAAGTCTCAAGAAGACATTTATTCTTCTAACCTTATCACAACATAGCAACATAAAAATCTCACTTATATAAAAAATATACCCTTCTAATCTTGTCACAATTAACTAACATATAATTTACAAAAATTAAATCCATACTTAAAAGAAATAAGTGTACACCAAAACTTCCAAACTATAAACTTTAAAATTATATAAAATTTAAATTAACTCCTTTTCATGGGCATAGCCCATCCCTTAAATCACTGATTCTTTATTTGTATTAAAAAAACTACAAACAATTTTTTAGTGTTATCTTTATTAATTATTAAATTTAATTAAATTACTAAATAAATCAATTATTTGTTAAATCCTATTTATTTGGAAAAACGGAGTTCTATTTCTACATATTACGTTTAGGATCACCACCTCAATGTCTAGAAACCAAACTAGACATATATTTACACATCCAGAGCGTGCCTTTGTCATCTAGCGATTTCAAATTGTGTATAGACTGGCATTAGATGTCGATGGACAGCCTGCTCCGTTAACGAAAAATCTATGAAAGTATTTTTGACCGTTTTAAAGGGAAGAGAATACAAGACAACATGGATAAACCGCGTTCTTGCTCCCATCTATCATTATCTTCTCAACTTTGAAGTTTATATTTTATTGGCTTGCTCTGTTTCTTTGTTCATGCTTCTTTCTTCCGCTGTATGGCCCTGCATCTTGTTTCTTGTTTTTTGTGGTGTATTATTTTAATCGGTTTTTCATTTTATTTTTTTAATTGTAATTATTGCATTCTTTAGGTTATACTCTCTGTGTTTGCATGTTTTCCCGAGTGATTTTATTTTAGTGTTGTATATAAAGCAGAAAAAAAATGGGTAGAGATGAACACCTTATCGCCCATTGGAGCAAAGGAGCAGATATGTTTTGTTTTACAATTCATATAATAGTTTTTATGAGGAGAGGTTTTCATACTGAAGCTGTGGGGAATCGGAAGGGAATCGGAAGAGAAGGCTTCTCCATTGAGGGATAACATGTGAGGAGAAGCTCAGGCGTTTGTCTTTGTGTTTTGTTTGTCCTGTGGTTCGTACATCCACGCCGCCTTATTCAACATGTTAAGTAAGCTAGGTTTTTGTTGCTACTAGCTTGCAATGCCTGCTGATGTATGGCGAGAAGAATATCATGGCTCACGGGCCTCTGTCTTCGAGGTATAATTGTTTTAGTTGGGTGATTTGGTTGATAATTGTTTTAAATTTTTTTCCCTATTTGTTTGCATTGTTTGGCTGAGAAATTTTATTTCGTTGCAGGATGTATGTCAGAACATGAGTAAAGATAACCCCGAAACCCGCAATTTTGGACGACCATTATACATGAGAAGCAGCACTGCTTGTGTTTCTCTTTTAATCCATATTTAGATAGGTGACTGATAAATGTATACATCGTGGTACATCGTGGAATAGGAGCCATTAAAAGTTTTTATTTATTATTTCGATTTCAGATTTAAGTTGGGCGAAATCGCAAGGGTTTCTAACCCAGTGGCGTGCCATTACAGGTAAAACTCTTTTGATTTTGATTTCTTAGTAGGTAGATAGGTTTTGCTTTCGTTTTGAAGGAACTGTTATTTGCATCAGGCGAATTCCATTGAGAGTTCAGATGAGATGAAAATATGTTGAGAATATGATGTGTTTTTTTGTTTTTGGTGTTTTCAACATAGCTTTATGTCTTCCACGGGTTTGTTTGGGTTGTTTAGATCATTTTCTTATACTTTCTGCTCGCAGTGCTCTGTGCTCTTTAAACAGAATTTATGTTGTGATTTTCACTAATTTATCTTTCAGAGACGTTTTTTTCTCAATCTTCCAAAAGAGGTGTCTAAATGAATTTAAATAATTTGCAGATGAAATATCATGCCAAGGCAGGTGTTTAAATGATTTGCAGATGAAATGTCATGCGAGAGAAGGGATGTTGAAGAGTGGTTCCAACTAGAGCCCACTCTCTCATGCTTCACCTGGATACATAGGTACCCAATATGTTCGTAGGTGTTAGGCACAACATTTCATCATTCTCTTTTTCTGAAAAAGAGAATAACCGTTCACTGATTTGGGATAGCGGCAAGTCTAGTATGATTTGGGATAACATCAAGCCTATTATGTTTGGCAACCTATATATGGAGTCTATATATTCATTATTCATTAGTTTTAATTTTATGTACAAATATATTGATGATGATTAAGGTTTATTAACATTAGTTTAATATTATATTATTAAATTAAACTGAAGCATACTTTATATAAATCTATATGTTTCATGTCAATAATTTGCAGTATATTCCATATAAATCTATATGTTTAATGTATATTACTATGACATTAACTTGGAGTATACTTCATATATATCTATATGTTTTTATGTATATTTGGAAGATTTAAATAGGGAGAAAAAAAAATGGTTAAAATCACTTTATTATATAATTTATAAGTAACTAGAAGGTGAGCATGGTAAGGAACCAATCTTGCTCTTGTAAAGGTGATTTTAGGAAGAATGAGTGTTGTTTTAGGAATTTTAAATTGAAAAAAAGTCATACATAGGGTTTTTAAAAGTTATAGATGATTTAAGTGGTTATGGTAGTGAATTGTATCAATCTTATATGTTATATTATATGATTTTTCATAATTAAATGAGTATATAAAAAGTATTTTTTATTTGATTTAATTTTAGTTTTTATTTTCTATTTTTAAATTAGAAGGTTTGTAATTTTATTATAATAAATCAAGCATAGTATTATTGAAAAACATTACACCATAGATAATCTTGCTACAGGAAAACCATATTAATATAATTTCAAAATTTTGATATTTTTAAAATTATTTTTAACTTGAAAACTACTAAGTTGAATAGTTGAAAAACATTACACCATATATATTCTTGTTACAAGTTTTTTACTTGGAAAACCATATTAATATAATTTTAAAATTTTGATATTTCTAAAATTATTTTTAACTTGAAAACTACCAAGTTAAATAACTAAATTGTAAATAAGAAGTGTGCCTAACCATGACATCAAAAAAGCTCTATTAGATAACAATAAAAAAGAGACCTGGACCATACGTCATTAATTTGATAGGGAATCTCCCTCATTTTATGGTTAAGAGTTGCTCTCCTCTGAAAAAGAAAAGGAAACATTGGATTTCTTTTTGGTTAGAATGTTGATCTTCCTGTCTATCTTATCAAATTTTGTGTTCATCTTTGCAATATGGATCATAATGTCTTGTTGTGTATCTGATCTATATACTAAGATGTGGCCCATAAGGGTTTTGATGAGCAAGTAGAGAGTGACGATATGTTAGATAGGTGTTTTATCTTTCCTTGGTGTTTGGAACAATACCAAGCATTCATTGACATGCTTCTCTTTCAATGTGATGATCCAAAATCAGACAATGTTGATGTTTTAATTCTTTCTCAATTTATTCCATGGCTTGACAAACGATACTTGGAATGGACTCAGTGTACTTGTTTGTGTCATCTTGAGTTATTGCATCCACTGAGAGGTTAAGGGAAACTGATTATTGTCCAACAACATAGAGGCTTTGCCTTCTCTGTCTCGTCCATGATGTCCCCATGAAAGCTTGCACCGAAAAACTCTGTGTTCACCCATAGTAAAAGAACTTGTGGAGAGAGAAACCACCCTACGAACCCATGATTGCAAGGCGACAACACCCCCAAACTATAAGGCTTTAAGATGGCTAGAAGGGGAAAAAGGAAATCCTGAGGAGAATGGATACCAAGAAAATAGCGGAGAGGAAAAAGTAACAGAAAGAGCTAGCTAGAAAGGGGGGCCAAGAAAGAGAAATAGGAAATGCGAGAGAAAAGGAGATAGAGAGTGCAAAGAGAAGGAAATTCCCCTCAGAAAGACAAGAAATTTTTTAACAATAGAAAAGTGAACAACAGAAAAAACCCAAGCAGGATGAATACTACTAGGTTCCCAAATAAAATACTATCAAGAGGTCTCTTATCAAACTTTAAAACAAAAGAAAATTTTATACTAAGCCATCTAGGAGGACTAAAACAAAAAGAATGAATAAATTACCATAATGTAACGCTCCAAACCAACACCACAAAGGAAATACAAAGGAAATGTAAAGCAAGACAACAAGGGCCTCAAAATTGGCTTGAAAACGGAGAGGATGCCACCTTATCATGATATCCTAGTACCAAACAAACATGAATCCAGTTAAATCTATAATTAATCTTGTCCCACACCATCGCTTGCAACATTATGTAGAGAATCATGGGGTGAGGATTGAAGTTATATCTTATATCATTAGTGTAGTCTCTACATCTCTTGGAAATCTTAGATCATTAGTCTCGTTTTGAGCTTGTTGTCGCACTTTGTTCTACTATGATGGATGGTGCATGCATCCAGAATTCTTTCCATTTCCCCAATTTAATTCATTAAAAGATTTGCCATATCTCAATGTGTGATGATTGTTTATCATGGTACCCCTCATGGGGAACTAGAAGGTTTATAGTTATTTACATAAGTTTTATTTTAGTGAGGGAGACTATTTGTATAACCATTTGTGAGTGGGTAAGGTTATTATGTAACTTTTTATTATTTGAGGTATTCATGATTTTATAAGTGTAAGTGGAGTGAAAATCCCTAATCTAGGTCCACATTCACTTAGGACGCTTTAAATTGAATACAAAATTGTTTGAATCTTTTTTGGATTTTTGGGGGCAGGGATGGGGGAGGATCCTTATGGAAATCTAACTCCAACAATGTATGAGTGAAAAGGGTTATCCAAGAATTTTTGCTGCAAGTACTTTAGGGGTTCGATTGTAACAAGTGAAATTCTAGATATATACTTCTGATATTTATCCCAGGTAAAGAGTACACAACAACAAATATTTCTTAGGATAATTAGAAATAAAAGGCCAAATATGGTTCCAGAAATCATAAATTTTTATGTAGAAACTTTAAATCTAATTTAAATTAACAAAGTGAGGGTTTATTAGACATGAACATTCTAAATGGAGTATTTTTTGTTGTTAATTTTCAGATTGAAAACCAAATTAAAGTTTAATTTTTATGAGTTTTTTTTGGTGGTTTGTTGTGAAACCAGCTCCAAAAATAGAAGAAAAGAGATATCAACGCCTTAGAAATAAGCCACTTCGAGGGGGCAACCTCCAATACATTACATAAATGAACAATTCTTAGATGATACAAATGACAAAACCTCCTTTCTATATACAGGAGTCCATGGGGCCACAATGTAATCCTAGCCGACCTAACAATAATAATGTAAGGGCACAATAATAACAATATGGGGTTACAAGGGTACAACAATAACAATAAGGGGGTTACAATAACAACAATAAGGGACTATACTAGTAATATAGGGACCTAACATGCTCCTCTCCTTCAAAAATGTGTTGTCCTCAACGCTTGAGTAGCTCTGGATGCTTTTGTATAAAATTCTCATCCTCCCATGTAGAATATTCAGTGGGTAAGTTCTTCCATTTGATGAGATACTCTGAAATTGATCGATTTCGTAGTTGTCGAATTCTTATTTATGTGATTGCTTCAGGTTCCAATATGGTTTTTCCTTCCTCATCAAGTTCTGGCAATATTGTTTGAACTGGAAGTTTGTCCCCTATAACCTTTTTTAAGCATGAAACATGGAAAACTGGATGCACTCGCAAAGGAGCAAGAAGCTCCAATCTTTATGCCATAGTACCAATCTTTTGCAACACCTTGTAAGGACCATAGTACTGTGGCGATAATTTATCATCCTTCTTAGATTTCTTGAGGGACATTTGTTTGTATATGGTTGTAGCTGTAAAAATGCCCAGTCTCCCACATCAAAACTTCTCTCACTGTCATGTTGATCTTCCTATTATTTCAGTCGATTTTGTGCCAAATCTAGGTTATCCTTGTAGAGTTGGAGAACTTCTTGATGTTGCTCGATGTGATCCTCCACTGCTTGAACCCTAGAATTTTCCCTTAAATAAGATGTGATGGAAGGTGGATGATGTCCATAAAGTGACATAAATGGGGTCATTTTTGCTGCAGTGTGGAAGGAAGTGTTATACCACCATTCAGCGAGAGGTAACCACTTGACCCATTGTGCTTGCTTATCAGATACAAAACAACGAAGATATCATTCTAAACATTTATTCACTATCTTTGTTTGACCATCGAATTCAGGATGATAAGATGAGCTATGAGCTAGTTGAGTACCCAAACAAGAAAATAATTCCGTCCAAAAATTTCCTGTAAAAATGGGATCTCTGTCACTTACAATAATCTTCGGGTTTCCATGTAGCGTTTGAATTGTTTCCATAAATGCATTAGCAAATGTACTTGCTTTAAATGGATGAGATAATGCACAAAAGTGTGCATACTTGGTAGCTAGGTTTTTGCTGCTACTAGCTTGCAATGCCTGCTGATGTATGGCGAGAAGAATATCATGGCTCATGGGCCTCTGTCTTCGAGGTATAATTGTTTTAGTTGGGTGATTTGGTTGATAATTGTTTTAAATTTTTTTCCCTATTTGTTTGCATTGTTTGGCTGAGAAATTTTATTTCGTTGCAGGATGTATGTCAGAACATGAGTAAAGATAACCCCGAAACCCGCAACTTTGGATGACCATTATACATGAGAAGCAGCACTGCTTTTGTTTCTCTTTTAATCCATATTTAGATAGGTGACTGATAAATGTATACATCGTGGTACATCGTGGAATAGGAGCCATTAAAAGTTTTTATTTATTATTTCGATTTCAGATTTAAGTTGGGTGAAATCGCAAGGGTTTCTAACCCAGTGGCGTGCCATTACAGGTAAAACTCTTTTGATTTTGATTTCTTAGTAGCTAGATAGGTTTTTCTTTCGTTTTGAAGGAACTGTTATTTGCATCAGGCGAGGATGAGGGTTCCATTGAGAGTTCAGATGAGATGAAAATATGATGAGAATATGATGTGCTTTTTTGTTTTTGGTTTTTTCAACATAGCTTTATGTCTTCCACGGGTTTGTTTGGGTTGTTTAGATCATTTTCTTATAGTTTCTGCTCGCAGTGCTCTGTGCTCTCTAAACAGAATTTATGTTGTGATTTTCACTAATTTATCTTTCAGAGACATTTTTTTCTCAATCTTCCAAAAGAGGCGTCTAAATGAATTTAAATAATTTGCAGATGAAATATCATGCCAAGGCAGGTGTTTAAATGATTTGCAGATGAAATGTCATGCGAGAGAAGGGATGTTGAAGAATGGTTCGTACTAGAGCCCACTCTCTCATGCTTCACCTGGATACATAGGTACCCAATATGTTCGTAGGTGGTAGACACAACATTTCATCATTCTCTTTTTCTGAAAAAGAGAATAACCGTTCACTGATTTGGGATAGTGGAAAGTCTAGTATGATTTGGGATAACATCAAGCCTATTATGTTTGGCAACCTATATATGGAGTCTATATATTCATTATTCATTAGTTTTAATTTTATGTACAAATATATTGATGATGATTAAGGTTTATTAACATTAGTTTAATATTATATTATTAAATTAAACTTGAGCATACTTTATATAAATCTATATGTTTCATGTCAATAATTTGCAGTATATTCCATATAAATCTATATGTTTAATGTATATTACTATGTCATTAACTTGGAGTATACTTCATATATATCTATATGTTTTTATGTATATTTGGAAGATTTAAATAGGGAGAAAAAAAAATGGTTAAAATCACTTTATTATATAATTTATAAGTAACTAGAAGGTGAGCATGGTAAGGAGCCAATCTTGCTCTTGTAAAGGTGATTTTAGGAAGAATGAGTGTTGTTATAGGAATTTTAAATTGAAAAAGTCATACATGGGTTTTTAAAAAGTTATAGATGATTTAAGTGGTTATGGTAGTGAATTGTATCAATCTTATATGTTATATTATATGATTTTTCATAATTAAATGAGTGTATAAAAAGTATTCTTTATTTGATTTAATTTTAGTTTTTATTTTCTATATTTAAATTAGAAGGTTTGTAATTTTATTATAATAAATCAAGCATAGTATTATTGAAAAACATTACACCATAGATAATCTTGCTACAGGTTTTCTACCTTGAAAACCATATTAATATAGTTTCAAAATTTTGATATTTTTAAAATTATTTTTAACTTGAAAACTACTAAGTTGAATAATTGAAAAACATTACACCATATATATTCTTGTTACAAGTTTTTTACTTGGAAAACCATATTAATATAATTTTAAAATTTTGATATTTCTAAAATTATTTTTAACTTGAAAACTACTAAGTTAAATAACTAAATTGTAAATAAGAAGTGTGCCTAACCATGACATCAAAAAATATTTATTAGATAACAATAACAAAGAGACCTGGACCATACGTCATTAATTTGATAGGGAATCTGCCTCATTTTATGGTTAAGAGTTGCTCTCCTCTGAAAAAGAAAAGGAAACATTGGATTTCTTTTTGGTTAGAATGTTGATCTTCCTGTCTATCTTATCAATTTTTGTGTTCATCTTTGCAATATGGATCATAATGTCTTGTTGGGTATCTGATCTATCTACTAAGATGTGGCCCATAAGGGTTTTGATGAGCAAGTAGAGAGTGACGATATGCTAGATAAGTGTTTTATCTTGCCTTGGTGTTTGGAACAATACCAAGCATTCATTGACATGCTTCTCTTTCAATGTGATGATCCAAAATCAGACAATGTTGATGTTTTAATTCTTTCTCAATTTATTCCATGGCTTGACAAACGATACTTAGAATGGACTCAGTGTACTTGTTTGTGTCATCTTGAGTTGTTGCATCCACTGAGAGGTTAAGGGAAACTGATTATTGTCCAACAACTTAGAGGCTTTGCCTTCTCTGTCTCGTCCACGATGTCCCCATGAAAGCTTGCACCGAAAAAATCTGTGTTCGCCCATAGTAAAAGAACTTGTGGAGAGAGAAACCACCCTATGAACCCATGATTGCAAGGCGACAACACCCCAAACTATAAGGCTTTAATATGGCTAGAAGGGGAAAAAGGAAATCCTAAGGAGAATGGATACCAAGAAAATAGCGGAGAGGAAAAAGTAACAGAAAGAGCTAGCTAGAAAGGGGGACCAAGAAAGAGAAATAGGAAATGCGAGAGAAAAGGAGATAGAGAGTGCAAAGAGAAGGAAATTCCTCTCAGAAAGACAAGAAAATTTTTAACAATAGAAAAGTGAACAACAGAAAAAACCCAAGCAGGATGAATACTACTAGGTTCCCAAATAAAAGACTATCAAGAGGTCTCTTATCAAACTTTAAAACAAAAGAAAAATATATACTAAGCCATCTAGGAGGACTAAAACAAAAAGAATGAATAAATTACCATAATGTAATGCTCCAAACCAACACCACAAAGGAAATACAAAGGAAATGTAAAGCAAGACAACAAGGGCCTCAAAATTGGCTTGAAAACGGAGAGGATGCCACCTTATCATGATGTCCTAGTACCAAACAAACATGAATCCAATTAAATCTATAATTAATCTTGTCCCACACCATCGCTTGCAACATTATGTAGAGAATCATGGGGTGAAGATTGAAGTTATATCTTATATCATTAGTGTAGTCTCTACATCTCTTGGAAATCTTAGATCATTAGTCTCGTTTTGAGCTTGTTGTCGCACTTTGTTCTACTATGATGGATGGTGCATGCATCCAGAATTCTTTCCATTTCCCCAATTTAATTCATTAAAAGATTTGCCATATCTCAATGTGTGATGATTTTTTATCATGGTACCCCTCATGGGGAACTAGAAGGTTTATAGTTATTTACATAAGTTTTATTTTAGTGAGGGAGACTATTTGTATAACCATTTGTGAGTGGGTAAGGTTATTATGTAACTTTTTATTATTTGAGGTATTCATGATTTTATAGGTGTAAGTGGAGTGAAAATCCATAATCTAGGTCCACATTCACTTAGGACGCTTTAAATTGAATACAAAATTGTTTGAATCTTTTTTGGATTTTTGGGAGCAGGGATGGGGGAGGATCCTCATGGAAATCTAATTCCAACAATGTATGAGTGAAAAGGGTTATCCAAGAATTTTTGCTGCAAGTAATTTAGGGGTTCGATTGTAACAAGTGAAATTCTAGATATATACTTCTAATATTTATCCCAGGTAAAGAGTACACAACAACAAATATTTCTTAGGATAATTAGAAATAAAGGACAAATATGGTTCCAAAAATCATAAATTTTTATGTAGAAACTTTAAATCTAATTTAAATTAACAAAGTGAGGGTTTATTAGACATGAACATTCTAAATGGAGCATTTTCTGTTGTTAATTTTCAGATTGCAAAACCAAATTAAAGTTTAATTTTTATGAGTTTTTTTTGGTGATTTGTTGTGAAACCAGCTCCAAAAATAGAAGAAAAGAGATATCAACGCCTTAGAAATAAGCCACTTCGAGGGAGCAACCTCCAATACATTACATAAATGAAAAATTCTTAGATGATACAAATGACAAAACCTCCTTTCTATATATAGGAGTCCGTGGGGCCACAATGTAATCCTAGCCGACCTAACAATAATAATGTAAGGGCACAATAATAACAATATGGGGTTACAAGGGTACAACAATAACAATAAGGGGGTTACAATAACAACAATAAGGGACTATACTAGTAATATAGGGACCTAACATGCTCATCTCCTTCAAAAATGTGTTGTCCTCAACGCTTGAGTAGCTCTGGATGCTTTTGTATAAAATTCTCATCCTCCCATGTAGAATCTTCAGTGGGTAAGTTCTTCCATTTGATGAGATATTCTGAAATTGATCGATTTCGTAGTTGTCGAATTCTTATTTCCGTGATTGCTTCAGGTTCCAATATGGTTTTTCCTTCCTCATCAAGTTCTGGCAATATTGTTTGATCTGGAAGTTTGTCCCCTATAACCTTTTTTAAGCATGAAACATGGAAAACTGGATGCACTCGCGAAGGAGCAAGAAGCTCCAATTTTTATGCCATAGTACCAATCTTTTGCAACACCTTGTAAGGACCATGGTACTTTGGCGATAATTTATCATCCTTCTTAGCTTTCTTGAGGGACATTTGTTTTTATGGTTGTAGCTGTAAAAATACCCAGTCTCCCACATCAAAAATTCTCTCACTGCGATGTTGATCTGCCTATTATTTCAGTCGATTTTGTGCCAAATCTAGTTTATCCTTTAAGAGTTGGAGAACTTCTTGTTGTTGCTCGATGTGATCCTCCACTGCTTGAACCCTAGAATTTTCCCTTAAAGAAGATGTGATGGAAGGTGGATGATATCCATAAAGTGCCATAAATGGGGTCATTTTTGCTGCAGTGTGGAAGGAAGTGTTATACCACCATTCAGTGAAAGGTAACCACTTGACCCATTGTGCTTGCTTATCAGATACAAAACAACGAAGATATCATTCTAAAAATTTATTCACTATATTTGTTTGACCATCGAATTGAGGATGATATGATGAGCTATGAGCTAGTTGAGTACCCAAACAAGAAAATAATTTCGTCCAAAAATTTCCTGTAAAAATGGGATCTCTGTCACTTACAATAATATTCGGGTTTCCATGTAGCGTTTGAATTGTTTCCATAAATGCAGTAGCAAATGTACTTGCTTTAAATGGATGAGATAATGCACAAAAGTGTGCATACTTGGTAACTCTATCAACTACCACCATGATGATACTCCTTCCTTCAGACTTAGGTAAACCTGTGATAAAATCCATTGAAATATCCTCCCAACATTGACTTGGAATGGATAAAGGTTGTAGAAAACCTGAGGTCCTAATTGTCTCCACTTTATTTTGCTGGCAAACCAAACATTCCACCATAAACTTTTGAATATCAAATTTAAGGCCATCCCAAAAAAATTCTTTCTTCACCCTATGGTAAGTTTTTAAAAATCCCGAGTGTCCTCCTAAAGGAGAAGTATGCAATTCCAAAAGAGTCTTTTGTTTTAGTTGGGAATTCTTGCAAATATATAAGTGATCTTTATACCATAAGGAATCATTTTTCCAACTAAATGTATCAGATGTACTAGGATCTTGCAGCAACTTTTGAATGAGTGTCCACACTTCTTTGTCCTTCTTCCATTCATCCCTTGCCTCAGTTATCCAATCTGGTTGGATAATAGAAATGGCATAAAGCAATGCTTCCACCTCTTCATCCTTTCTTGAGAGTGCATTTGCAACAACATTTAGCTCCCCTTTTTTGTAGATTATTTCATAGTTATAACCCAACATCTTTGTGACCCATTTTTGCTACTCTTTTAAAGATAGTCTTTGTTCCAAAAAGTGTTTAAGACTATCATGATCAATTTTTACCTTGAAGTGTCTTCCCATTAGGTAAGGTCTCCATTTCTTTAGTGCATGTAGTATTGCCAACATTTCCTTCTCATAAATAGCCTTTTGTAAATACTTTCCTTTGACTGAACGACTTTCAAAAGCAATAGGTCTTCCTTCTTGCATTAAAACAACACCAATTCCATTTCCTAAGGCATCACATTCCACAATAAAGGTTTTTGTGAAGTCTGGCGTAGCTAAGACCAGTGCTAGGCACATTGCCTCTTTAAGATGTTCAAAGGCCTTAGTTGCTTTAGGAGTCCATGAAAATGCATCTTTCTTCAATAATGTTGTTAGAGGTGCTGCTATTATTCCATAATTCTTAAAAAACTTGCGATAATACCATGTTAACTCGAGAAATCCGTGCAACTTATTTATGGTTGTGGGGACTTTCCATTCCTTAATGGCTTTAATATGACCCAGATATTCCACCTCTTGTACTCCAAAGAAACATTTGGATGATTTTGCATATAATTGTTTCTCCTACAATAGTTTGAGCACACTGTCAATAGGTTGAACATGATCCTTCCAAGACCTACTATAGATTAGTATATCATCAAAAAATACTAGCACAAATTTTCTAAGGAAGGGATGAAAATGGAATTCATCAACCCTTGAAATGTAGAAGGTGCATTGGTACGGCCAAAAGGCATGACCAAAAATTCATAATGACCCTCATGAGTTCGAAATGTTGTTTTCAGAATATCTTCAGTCTTCATTCTAATTTGATGATATCCTGAACGAAGATCCAACTTGGTAAAATAAATTGCTCCATGTAATTCGTCCAATAATTCATCAATCACATGAATGGGAAATTTATCTTTAATAGTGAGCTTATTGAGCTCCCTATAATTCAGATAGATGCGCCATGATCCATATTTCTTGTGCACCAATACTACTGGAGCAGAAAAAGAACTTTTACTAGGTTGAATTATACTAGCCTCTAACATTTCTGTAATCATATGTTCAATTTCGCTCTTTTGGACATAAGGATATTTGTAAGGCCTAATGTTTGGAGAAACACTTCTTGGAAACAAATGAATAGCATTATCATGATCAAAAATAGGTGGGAGTCCTTTGGGAGTATCAAACACCTTGTAATGATTGTCCAAGACTTTTTGGAGATCTGGAAAAATAGATGATTTTGACGTTGGAACTTCTAGTGAGCATAATTATGCAAATACGCCTCTTTGTTCTTTCTTCAGAAGCCTTGTCATGAAATTATAGCTTATTATCTTTCTTGGATTCCTCGCGATACCCCGTAATTCGATTTCCTTTCCTTCCAAAAAAAATTTCAAGAAAATATCTTGAAAATTAAAAGTTGTCGTCCCCAAAGATTGTAACCATTGTAATCCTAGTACAACATCAACACTTCCCATTGGGATGGAAAGAATTGGACTATTCAATAAATATTCCCCCATGGATAGCTTGATATGGCATTTTCCGAGCAATTTAAGTTCCTCCATTTGCAACCATCACTTGACATTCTCGGGGTGGGTATAGGAGAAACACCCAATTCCTTGGCTACCTTATAGTGAATAAAATTATGGGTGCTACCTGAATCAATCAACACTATTACCTTTTTCTTCTTGATATGTCCTTCTATCTTGAAAGTTTGAGGACTGCTAATTCCCGCCAATGCATTACATGATATGGTTGGACTCATTTCTTCCTCTTCTTTTGAAGATTCTTGTTCATTTTCTTCTTCCTCTTCCCAATCTATGTAAAATAATTTCTTCTCAACACAATTATGACCTTTAGTGTATTTTTCTATCACAACTATATCAAAGCCCTTTTGCTCCTTTTTCTTCCAATTGTTGTGGTGTCAACCTTGTAGGTTGTGGAAATCTAGGAGTAGCAACACTTCCATCTTTATAGAAGTGAGTGGTAGGCTTCCTTGTCGCCATAATTTTACATTCAATTTTTCTCGCCAACCTGAATGCCTTCTCCAATGAATCAGGTTCCAAAACATGAACTTCATGTTGGATATTATCCTTTAAAGTCCCTATGAAGAAATCAATCATGTGTTCCTCTGGAATATCATTTACCCTTATATTCAATTTTGGAAGTCCTCAATGTGCTCGGCCACTAAACCCTTTTTTTTTAGATTTATCAATTAGCTAAAGAAGGTGTTGCTCTTTGTATCCTCATAATGTGCTATCATTTCCTTCGTAAAAATTGACCAACTGACAATTTTTTTATGAGAGCAAAGCCATTTATACCATACAAATGTATTGGGTTCTAAATGTAAAGTTGCAATGCATACCTTTTGTGTTTTTTGCACATTATTGAGATCAAAATATTTCTCCATCTGTAGTATCCATGTTACGGGATATTTGTCATCAAACTTCCTCATATCCATTTTTGGAATATGGTGGTTCTTCCATCCAACATTAGAGTTTTTGAAATCACGATTAACATTTATTTTGTTCTCATCATTATTTTTCTCTACTCTCTTTTCACCATTAGGAAACATTTCTTGTATCAACATCGAAACTAGAACAACGCCCTGAACAATGCCCTCTGGGCTGATCAGGTCACACCTAAACCCTCCCTAGAAACTTCCCCATTCTTCCTAGTCTATGGTAAAGAAGCCATCCTTCCCCTTAACTTATCCCTTCCTTCCCTTCAGTTATCCCACGAAACACATGGCACCCCATGCCCTACTCTACAGACCCGCATAGACACTTTACTAAAACTAGAGGAGGAAATACTAAAGGCCAGGGAAAAAATTGCCATCCACCAAGGTCGAATAAAATGATGGTTTGACAAAAAATTCGTCAGGAACAAGGTCTTCGAAATTGGCGATCTCGTCCTCAAGTGGGACAAGGCTCACGAAGACAAGGAAAAACATACCAAATTCCAAGCCCTCTAGACGAACCCATTCCAGATCAAGGAAAAGGTTGGCCCATACACATATAGACTCCAGACCTTGGATGGGAGGACTGATATCCTCCCGATAAATGGCCATGACCTCAAACAGTATTTCACTTGACAGCCTCTCAACTACCCCCACACCTTGTACCATAGTTTTTCTTTCTATCTTTATCGCATTCACTTTTTCTTCTTTGTTTTGTTTGGTTTTTTTTAATAAATGGCTTGCCCCAAGCAGAGCCTCGGATTTTCATACACAATTCCTTAATTCTAAGGATCGACGCAGTAATTACTCCATAGGCACAACTGTCCCTGAATCTCTGCTTGCGAGAATCAGCCCTAAAATATGAGTGGCCTAAGTATGTATGTGATTACCACTTCATGGGGAACTCGACCGAGTCATAGGACCTGAGTGTGAATAACCAACCCAATGCATCAACTCGGAAATCATTGTTAAAAATTTATTGGTTAAACGATTTCACTAGATGAAAGGAGAAAATAACTAACCTCTAATGGAAAAATGGTATTCGGGAAAACCTAAAAGGTCTCCAAATAAAAGACCAGGAGAAAGCTCTCTTGCAAGGAACATAAGTTGGGATCCCTCATCCGCCCAGGCAATGTCGCCACCTACAAATAAGTGCCTTGAGCACATACAAATAAGTTCCTTGAGAACATTACAATAAGTGCTATTAGCACCCAAAAGAGGGTAAAGGATTAAGAAAGGCTTCCTTCGCAGAGAGGTTATGCGAGGACTCCATTGGGGTACTAACCATGCTCGCTGGCAGCAGAGCAACATTCGTGACCCCTAGGCAGTGACTCCGTCGAGGCTCATCAAGCTCGCTAGAAATGGAGCAACACAGGAGACCAAATAACTATATCGGATCCCTTAAAACCATGAGGTCATTCCAGCCCCTTTCATCTGGTCTCCAGAAAGGGATGGCACGGTGAACTACATTCTGCGTAGTGCAAGCAGACAAGGTAAACACACGAAGGCCATAGAAGAGGCTAGTGGGACCCACGAAAACGATAGGAGAAACCCGTTGAGCCTCTTCCATAAATGGCCATATATCCTCCCGATAAATGGCCATGACCTCAAACAGTATTTCACTTGACAGCCTCTCAACTACCCCCACACCTTGTACCATAGTTTTTCTTTCTATCTTTATCGCATTCACTTTTTCTTCTTTGTTTTGTTTGGTTTTTTTTAATAAATGGCTTGCCCCAAGCAGAGCCTCGGATTTTCATACACAATTCCTTAATTCTAAGGATCGACGCAGTAATTACTCCATAGGCACAACTGTCCCTGAATCTCTGCTTGCGAGAATCAGCCCTAAAATATGAGTGGCCTAAGTATGTATGTGATTACCACTTCATGGGGAACTCGACCGAGTCATAGGACCTGAGTGTGAATAACCAACCCAATGCATCAACTCGGAAATCATTGTTAAAAATTTATTGGTTAAACGATTTCACTAGATGAAAGGAGAAAATAACTAACCTCTAATGGAAAAATGGTATTCGGGAAAACCTAAAAGGTCTCCAAATAAAAGACCAGGAGAAAGCTCTCTTGCAAGGAACATAAGTTGGGATCCCTCATCCGCCCAGGCAATGTCGCCACCTACAAATAAGTGCCTTGAGCACATACAAATAAGTTCCTTGAGAACATTACAATAAGTGCTATTAGCACCCAAAAGAGGGTAAAGGATTAAGAAAGGCTTCCTTCGCAGAGAGGTTATGCGAGGACTCCATTGGGGTACTAACCATGCTCGCTGGCAGCAGAGCAACATTCGTGACCCCTAGGCAGTGACTCCGTCGAGGCTCATCAAGCTCGCTAGAAATGGAGCAACACAGGAGACCAAATAACTATATCGGATCCCTTAAAACCATGAGGTCATTCCAGCCCCTTTCATCTGGTCTCCAGAAAGGGATGGCACGGTGAACTACATTCTGCGTAGTGCAAGCAGACAAGGTAAACACACGAAGGCCATAGAAGAGGCTAGTGGGACCCACGAAAACGATAGGAATGACCTGTTAAGCCCCTCCACCCCCCCCCCTCGTGCAAGATTAAGCATGGGAAGATATTATGGGTTCTACCAGTGAATCGCCAATAGTTGTAGCTGACAAACACGCTCCGAAATTTGGTACCAATTTGAAATTTTTGAGCCCCTGTTGTCCCGTTAAGGGTAGGCCCGTTCCCAGCATCAGCCATGAACCTCACGTGAGTTCACTTCAAGAAGGTAACCCCAAACCTAGTAATGTCTCTAGGTTTTTTCTAAGTAAAGTCGCAAAGTTGCAAAATCGCTCTTCTTCCAAACTTCAGCAAGTTTCCACTTAGCTACCTTGCGACCCGACCAATGTCACTAGGTCGCTCTATTGCAATCTCTATAAAAATCTATTTTTTGTGACTATGCAACCTTGCAACCTCCAGGTCGCTAGGTCGCAAGGTCGCGAGTTCGCATTCGCACCCGACTCAGCTCAATTTGTGACCTTGCGACCTTCATTAATGACCACACGTGTGACCCCTTTAGAAATAAAGGGGTCATGTAGGTCGCATTCGACCTATGCGACGGAGCAAATGAGGTATCTGACAAGCTAAACAGAGTGTGCTTTTTTCCAGGTAAGTCACTGGAACCTCCTGTAGTTCATGTTTTAATGGCTATGACCCTACCTACCCCAAACCTAGGTTATTAATTGCCTTAGATACCCCTCAATTGTGATCCTTAGCCCTCATTGTTACTCCAGCTAGGGTTTCCCTTCCCCTTCCTTATCCTATCATGCATAAACCCATTTTTACCCCTCTTTTCTCCTCCTGCCACTTTGGATACCCCTCCATTGATGAAAGGCCAATAGCGAGTCGCCAGGCTGCCGCAAAGGTCAAGTGGCATCACAGCCCCACCATAAGCCTTCTATGAGCCCCATTAGCCCTCTTCTTGTGAGCCTCTTCACTTTGATTTATCCTGTTCCCTTGGAGTTCTATCCCATTTTCCCCATTTTTCCCATCAATCATGACGATCTATTTTCCCTTAGAAAACTCTAATGCGACCTCGCGACCCCGCGACCCCGCAACCTCGCAACCTCGCGACCTCGCAACCCCGCGACCTCCCGACCTCATGACTGGTCGCTGAGTCGCAAAGTCTTGATTGACCACACAATCATGACTTTGTGACCTTGCAACATAGTCATTGAGTCGCAAAGTCACAAGGTCGCAAAGTCAGGATTATTCGCACACATGCGACCTTGCGACCTCGTTACTAGGTCACCAAGTCACAACCCTCCCAATTTAGACTTTGCGACCAGCACAGGTCGCAACAACCCGTCGTGAGCGGCCAAGGCCCTAGTTGGTACAATTATTTGTTTCTTTTGTTTTTCTTTCATGCCGCCCGTCTTATTGCGAGACTATTTTATGAATATTCTAGGGAATATTGAAGCCAAGCTCGAGTGCGTTTTTATCTCTTCGGCCTCAAGCGACATGGGGCCCCCAGCAATTCGAAGGAGAAAAAAGAGCTCAGAGATAGAGCTATCGAAAGGAGATATTCCTCCTCCACCACCTCTCATCTATGGAGATATTGCCTGTGTCTTCAGAAAAGCTGCCAAGATGTCGTGGTATGGAATCTACCAAGAGTTCACAAAACAAGAATTCCAAAAATACCTTGTAGACCAAAAAGTATACATTTAGGTCAAAAGGTCCAAGCTGCATTATGTGGGCCCCACCCACCAATCTTCCCATGCGCGGAAGTAATCGAATGGATCCTCTAAAAGGTGGACTCAAAGTTCTAGGTTATCTGTGACCATCCCAGAAAACCTTTTTCCAATTTGTTTGGGAAAGGCGTAGAAGTGTACTACTCACTCCTAGCTAGGGAAGAATCTTTCAAAGCCCAATGGGTCGCCACAAAAGACGTTCCAATTCAATAAACCCTAAAAGATTGGTGGGAGGTTCTTGAGAAATTCAGAGGCAAGAAGGATCAGGAGTACAAGACCGAAGGCCTAAGAAAAGTATACAGGCTTGTCATAGCAATGATGTGTAGGATGTATGGAAAGAAGGACGCCACTACTTTTAATGGAACATGGGTTCCACTCATGTACGCGGTTACCTCATACGACACTATTTTAACTAGGGATATCTGTTAATATCAGCTCTAAGGGTGAACATATCAGCGGCCCAGGTACCAAAGGAGGGATGTGCATCAAAGTTTTACATGGCTTCCTACCTCTTAGATGTTGTGTGCTCATGGTGAAATTTCAATGATTGGCCACATCACTGGAACGCGACACTTGGTGGGCCTATCCATAAATATCTGAATGTATTCTAGGCTACTAGGTACAAGCAATAAATTGATGCCATTTCAAACCAGTTCATCACCACACTCTACCGACACCTTTTCAATGAGGATCCTCCTTTCATGTCTAGAAGGGCCATGGAGATGGTGATCAAGGTAGCCCACTGGTTCCTTATCATGGAAGGCACCTTCGTCAGAGTTTTTAGATCATTCAAAGTGCCTCATACACTGTCCAAGTTCGTCACTCACAAACTGGTAGTACAAGAGGTATGCTACCAAAAGACGAGTCGTCAAATATTGGTGCCTACACAATCAAGGATTTCAAAGTAGAAGCGGAAGTAGAAGACATCAAGGGCTTCCACTTCGTAAACTTAGCCCACATCTTATAAACCTAGGAGGATCGTCCCCACACACTGCAGTCGGGCCAAATTCAACTAGACCTACCAACACACAGAGTGCTTTGTGGAAGAACAAGTAAAAAATTGCTACAATGCACTCACGGAAACAACCCCTGAAGGACAAGCCAGCCTGGAGGGAGACCAAGAGATTCAAAACCAAGATGATCAAACTCTACAAGAAAGAGCAGACGATATCAAGCAAAAAGACCCCATAGGAGGAGCATCGACCTCCCAATCCGAAAGGCCGAAGAACACTACAAGAAGTGATCCGCCCAAGAATCAACGGGGAGGAGGAGGTAAAGAGGTCGAAGCGGAACTAGATACTGAGTAGAAACAGAGCGAGGAAGAACTCAAGAAATCCCAAGATGCTCTAGCATAACAACAGGAAGAAGAAAAGCACAAGAAATAGGCCGAGGAACAACAGAAGAAGCGGCAAAGAGAAGAACATAGAAAGAAGCAAGTAGAAGAGGCCCATAAGAAGAAAGAAGAAGAATATCAATAGATTAGGGAAGCAAAGAACAAGTTGAAACAAGAACAGGATAGAGAAGCGGAAAAGAAGAGGAAGGAGGAAGAAGCTCAGAAGCTACAAACAGATACGCCCAAGGAGGAAGAGGGGAGCAGGTCACAACCCTCGAAAATCGAGAAGCAAGAAGACCTGCCACCTATCAAATTACCCCCGACAACTCCCATGACAAGAGGACGCCTCCCACTATCAGAACTCGACATCCTGGAGGAACATGAGGATTATGTACTGGATCTAACGAGATTATCTTACGATCAGTACACACATAAGATCGAGCAAGAGATGAGGAAATTACTCGCACGGAATCCGGCCGAGACTCTCACAGTAACCACAGAGAAAGACATATTCGTGGACACCAGGACTAACCTCATAATGATAACATCAGACGAAACCACTTTTGAAGCTGCTATCAAGGAGAATGTCAGCAGAATGAGCAGAGAAATATTATTCTTGCAAAACAGATTACGTGCGTCCGAGGAGAGGGACGCTCAAGAAGATGAAGAAAATGCCCTAGAGACCGAAAATCAAAGGCTCCAACTTGCACTCACTCAGGCCAGCGGACTACAAGTTTCAATTCAAGGGGAGTTGGACATCCTAGGAAGTACCATGATGTAGGTATACGAGGAGATGATAAATATAATAAAAACAGTCGCTCCTTTGGTAGGGGCCCAAGCATAAACAAGGAAAATGGCCGCACAACTGAAGGAAGCCTCCACAACACTAGACAACATGAGTGAATGGTCGGAAAGGTACCCACAAGCCCATACTACCTTGCCAAAGAAGGACTCGATCCACACTCAGAACGATAAGGTACAAATATGGATGAAGCTACAATCTAAGGACAAACTCAAAAAATATGTAGAGAGGGAAATGTTCGCTTATGAACATCTCATCAGTGGTATAAATTCGAAGGTGGAAGTACACCACATACCTTTCTTGGGTATGTTAGCCAGGAAAAGGATGAGAGAAGAGGTAATGCAGGATATCCAATCATTCTTATAACCCATCAAAGAGGAAGCCGTCTCGCAAGATCTCCCAGCCTTCTAGGAAAATATCACCTTGTACATTGTTTCACCGGTTCGGATCTACACCAAGCTGGCCTGTCCGTCCAACCAAATCTACGCAAAGAGGCATACATTAGTGTTGCATGCTCTTGAATGTTTTCGTAGACTGGTAGAGCACATGCCTCAAATCACCCCAGTGGCCACCGAATACCTAGTCTGGCAGACCTATCTTAAAGAGAAGCAACAAATAGAAACCCTATTCCTCTCTATCACAAAGCTGCTTCCTTGAAAACAATGAGTTAACAGGTCACAGAAACAGGCAGGTCACAAGTCGCAGGTCAAAAATGTTGCCCAGTCGCAGTTCGCAACTCCACTCAAGTCACAAGTTGCGACTTCCCCCAAGTCGCAGAGCATACCAACAGTCGGGAAGATGAAAGGGTAGGGTAGCCCAAGAGCCATTTTTTATTCTATATTTACTCCCTCGTGAGATAATGTAGAGGGCCTTTTTTCGAACTCCAAACTGAGAGAGAGATGTAACTATACAACTTTGAATGTATGATTCTGGGAATGAATACAAATGAATGTTTTGGACTCCACTATTGGATCTGATGGAAACTTTCATGTGTTGACATTATGAGTATTATGCTCTCAGGTGCTTGATATCATTTGTACCTATTTGTTCTGAATTTTTTTTCTTACATTATTTATATTTTTAAGCTTTTTGGGTATATGAATGATGTGTGGATGTTTAGCATATGGATATGTTAATGACTTGGTTATTGATATTTCCTTAATCTTTTAGAAACGCCCTTAAGAAATTGAAGGGTGTTTTGATCATAGTGAATTGTTTCTCTTATGATTCAAACAAGCCTCTGTATGAGCATGGCCCTAATGATGTGTTTCTAACAATACTTCTTTTGGCTGGATGCTTCAAATCTCGCTTTGTTATTCATAATGTTTCATTTTCAGGAAAACCCGTCAACCATTCATCTTGTTTTGTTATAGTAGCCGTACATTCTCACGATCCTGAAATACACCTCTATTTGAGAAAGGGCGTACATCTCATCAGCTTAACAGAAACCAGACCTACATACTGGATGGGATCCCTATCACAAACGGTGTAGATTCTAGTTGGGATTTTATACCGGGGAGATCCCCTGGCTGTTGGAAAGGTATTTTACCCGTCAACAAGTTCTAATTTACCTAAGTCCTAAAAAGTGACGATAATCCATATGGTCAAGGAGGGATGGGGAGAATATAAGAAAGAATCCATATGGTTAGGGAGCGAAATAAAATGGGTTCTAATTTCCCTTAGTCCAAGCACAGTAGATATCAAGGCTTCAAATATTTCATAGGATAATAATGTCAATAATTAGGCATATAATTCAATGGGAGTTGGGGACAACATATATTTGAGAATAAACAACATTTACTTCAAATTTCATGATAATGTTCAAGTGGATATTTCATTAAGTTATTAAGGTTTCTTCACATTACATATTGTACTTCAAACAAAAATGATGATACTCATTTCACGGGGTTAGAACCTCTGATAAAATCGAACTTCTGAAAAGAAGATTAACAACATCTCTCAAATAAGTTGATTGAGGGGATCAAAAATATGCTCAAAAATTAAAATTCTCAAAATCACCCAAAATTGGTGCCAAATCATAGATCTCATCGTTATGATTCCAACGATTCTTGAATCGCATCAATCCACCATCATCTGATAAATTTACTATGTTCTGAAGTCTTTGGAAAACAACTGAAAAGTCAACTTACACGGTTGATTGGGCGGCTCACTGGGAAAGGCGTATGATGACATCAACAACTGAATGGACAATATATTTTAGTACGTTCCAATCACGTTTTGACATGTGACATGGTTGTATAGGTCAAATTGGTTAAGTTCCATTGGTTGGTGAGCTTTTCAGGTGGACCAAATGGGGGGCACCACATGGCCCTCACGGTTCGTGAAAATTTTGAATGGGTTGACAAACTGGCCTTCACCGAAATTGAACCCCACAACCTCACCACCACTAGTCGAGTGCCCTACCATTATACCGCACAATCATTCTTTTTATAACTCGTCAGTGGATTATATTTGAATTCCAATTGTTTTGGCGGTTTGAGGAGGGGGCAGGGCATGTGTCCCCACTCTCAGCTTTGATGGCACCACATGACTAAGCGGAAAGGAATAGGGTGCGAGTACGTGACCTAGCCTTAAGCCACATGTCGAACCTCATGACCGAGAGCCAAGAGAAAAGGGCGAGTCGTGAGGAACGTGGCCCACGCCCGACTCAAGTTATCATTAAACACATAGAACCATTGGCAAAGGATTTAGGCGAGGGCAGGCATGTGGCACCCTTTTGCGCCCAGACTCCAGTGAAATTTTTAACCATATGACCTGAAGCCAGAGGAATAGGAGTGTGACCCTTATTGGCACATTTATTTATTCGACATTTTTCACCATACATGGTGAAATCAATGCTAAAAACACACGAATTTGTCGCCTGTAGACTTACCAAAGGAGGTGTTTCATTGCCTAGTTAGCCAGTTTTGTCATTTTGTTGGACAAATAGCAAATAAAGAAGCAAGGAGACCTATCTTAGCCATTTTCTAGCCTTTTCAACCCAATAAGAGCCTACACATGGGATTTTGAACATTCTGGACGGATTTGCAACATTTGTTTCTTCATTAGAGCAGTCTGTTTCAATCTATTCTCACTATGATTGTGGGAAAAGACCATTTCGACATTTCATTATGAAGTAGTTGGATTTGTGCTTCTTGATCTCAGAATGAGTACGAGGACCTGTTGCCACATTTAGTAAGAGAGTCTTTTTCTTTTGGTGTCATCATTTCTTTGCTAAAGGGAGTCAACTTATGAGTGAGAGTTCTCTGAAGGAGAACATTTCTTTGAAGGAGAAATAATGTCACTCTAGAAAAAAGTTTACTTTGCGTCAAATAATTGTAATGTACTCTTTTGTTTCTGAGACCAATTAAGCGACCTAGTAGTTGGTGCAGGGCCCGGAGACGTAGTCCACACTCCATGAACCCTGTTATCACTTAGTTTTTCTCTTCTTCATTTTCATCATGTTGGGTTTCATATGATTTTGTTTCATTTGAAAATTAACTATTCACTTTTGAATAAATTACGATCTAAGTGACCATTTGAAGACCCAAATTTAACAAAACTTGAAAAGTGTCAAAGGAATATCGGTTTTCAAATCATAAGTTCCTAAACAAGATCTTAAATAAAAGAGCACACTCTACCCAATTAAGAATGCAACATCTTTGATGAGAGAAATATATCACAAATACAATTTTGAGAGTCGAGTAGTAGGAAGTTCATTAGTGTAAGAAAAAATTGAAGGTTCTTTATATAGATTGGGATGTATGCTTACCATTGAAGTGTCACAGTTGAGATGTGTTCCATCTTCTTTTATCCATTAGATTCTCCTCCATTGACAAAGTGGGAACAAATCCTTCCATGTTGAAAGCAGGCACATTATCACCATTTTCTTGACATCCAAGAGTGCCCTTTTTATCCAACAATAAAGTCGCATCTATGGTGAGTTGAGCAGTTGTTAGTAACACATCCATCCAGCATAATATTTTGAATACCAAAAGGAGCATGATCGCCAATATTGGCTCTATAACTCTCAGACTCACTCGATTAACTGGCCTAGGGAAGGAGTTTCCATATTTTTTTCATCAAGAACATAGGCTTTCACATACATTTGAGTGCACGGGAAGGCTCTAAAATCCTCTGTTAAAAAAAAACAAACTATAAAATTATTAAAATATTAGTCATGGCATCTATAAAAATTTAGGTTGTGTCTAAAAAACTCAATTGAAGTGGAGGATATAAACATTTCCTAGAGGTGGACGCTAGTAGTAGATTAATAATGTCATATGTTTTTTAACCTGAACCACTGTAAAATAACAAAAAATCATCAACATTTATGACAAATATTATAATTTTCCATTTTTATAATCTTCTCCGCACTTCAGATCCAGGGTAAGATGGATATGCAAATTATAAATCTCGGGTAATATGTATCACAATAAGATAAATGATGTCTAGACATGAAATGATTTTTAATGATATTGTATCTATGTTTTATGAGGGTTTTAGTTCTAACTAATAGAATATTAGAAGAAATAATCTTTGTAACAGTTTGAACTACATATGAACACTTACAGAATTTGGCAACACATATAGGTCGAGTTGTATAAGACTCATCTTCAAGTAAATTTCAATTTCTCGGCATAACCCATCATCCAAATCCTACGCTCTTTTGGCATCAATTTGGGTATAGAAATGAAATTTTCAATGCAAAAATTTACAACAGGAGATATGGATGCCAAGTCATTAACGGAATTTTGAAGTCTAAAATGAGTCTAAGGAAATTATAAAATAATAGTGGAAATAATAAAATAATATTTGATTACATCATCAAATTTTAGAGGGAAAAAAGAAAAACTAATTTTTTCAACTTATCTCCCTATGGGTTTACTCAAATTTCGACTGGGAACACTCGTTGGATGCAAAATTTGATTCATCATATAAGTAGTACCCATGTTGCATAATTTTGATGGGCCCCACTACACAAAAAATGAGAAATACATGAAATATGGGTATAGAAATAAAATTCTCAATGAAAAAAATGGCAATAGGAGCTACGGACGCAAAGTGACTTTTCCATGGTCCTTGCACACCTTGGAGACGGAAGAGGAGTAATAACCATCCAATCCATCTGGAAAACTACTTTGCTTCTCCACCTCCAAAAATCTCATAACAATTCTAAATATATTATCCAGATTAGAGATGGTCCCAACTCTATTAATGGAATATGTTGTAATCAAATCATCTTTTGCCGTATGCTCAAATCGATAAACAATCCTACATTCTAAATCCATCTTGTATGCCTCCCTGCTCTCCTAATAGATAATGGAATGCAACAAATTGCAATGAAATGAATCATACATGTTATTTTTCTCATGGGGTAGTAGACTAACAATGGTCTCTAGCAGAATCCTCTGCTCCTTCACAACTTTAGAGGCATTACTTGCTTTATCTTGCCCTCTCCTCCTCACTAATACTTGCAGAGGCTTTTGGGCATAAATCTTAAGATAATGCCCTAAGACCGGATATGACAACCTTTATCTTTCATGACCGCTAGGGCCCTATGATAAAACACTATACTCAACACTATTATCTCTTGGCCCATCAATCTCGCGCTAACATATACTTGGAATAAAAATAAACTCAGTTGCATCCATGGATACCGAGGCCTCTATGCACCTACTCACTATGTTGAGCTCTTCTTCCATGGGGAGAAAATTTGTTCAGGCTTGCAGGACCGTTATAGAGGCCGAGAAGTTGTTGAATGCAACTTTGTGCAAGTAATCCTTAGTTTTGGAGATGAGAATGTAGGAAGAGTATTCCTTTAAGATTGCAGGAAGAGTATTCCTCTATCATATTTAGGTATTCTATTGCACAACAAAGGGAAGAGACGTTGTGGGGAGTGACCTCAAAGTTGATTCCATCACATAACTGGGTAGTTTCTTCAAAGGCCTTTTGGCCTCCTAGTATGCATGTAAGTTATATGCTGGAAGACATAGAATCCCTTATCACAACAATAGGAATGGGAAAACCCTAGCATGGTGGAAACTCATAATATCTCACACCTCAAAGACATAAACAATAATCAAACACCTTGAAGAGACAAATCATGACCGTGGTTGAGGACGACAAATTTTTTACATGAATGTGAAGAAGAACCTCATATAATAGACACCTATTGACTTAGTTAAAATTTAAATTATTCATAAATATTTATATTCATTCACTTTTTATAAGATTATGATTTTATATTTTTTTATATAAAAAATTGTATTTTATTTTTTTCAAATTTTAATAAAAACATATATTATATTTCTAAAAATAAAATAAAAATATTTTTCATTAAAAATCAATATTATAAAAATTATAATTTTTCTTTACAAAATTATTAACACAATTCTATACTAATAAACTAACATTCTCAATACGATAAAGAAAGATAAAATATATGAGCATCTTAAAATACGCATGACCCTTTTTTTGGGTTCATTTAATGTTTATTTTTAATCATTCAAATTTATCATTGGATTTTATTTATATTTAATTTTTATAATTATTTTTACTAATAAATTTGTAATATTTAAATAATTTAAATTCATAATTTATGTAATATTCCCAAATGGGAAAAGCAACAATATAGCTCACAATAATGAAATAGCAGTAAGTATTAACACAATACATATGAGCCAAATGATAGATCCATGTTATTAGGAATAACAGCAACAAATGTATACAATATAATGGAGAACAAACCCCTCAAGCTAGGCAAGAGAAGCCTCCATCAACCAGAAGCACCAATACATGAGATGCAGCTGCTACACAAAATGTTTGAAGCAAGTACAACATAGTTTTATTAGCTAATACTGCAGCTGGAAAATTTAAATGAATGGATCTGATAATACAATGCTCATACAAGGCCAAAAATGGAGATCTATGCTCCCATACACATTTCCTAGATAACCCAAAAAGGGTTTCTGCAAATACACCAAATACAAATGGTGAATCTAAAGCCCTAGGGCTGAAGAATCACTGCAACTGAAGCACAAAGAGGAGGTGGTTGAATCTGATGTAAATCTGAATGGAACTCCTTCAATGACTTCTCTCAATGAAAGGTTGATCCCTTCAATGGAAAGAAAACACTCCAAATGGAGCATTGAAATCACCCCTGCAACAACTCACTAAAATAACGCAGTCATGGACTGGAACTGCGTTGTAGGGGATGATGTTGCCTTGGCCTGATGCCAAAATATGAAATGAAGCACAGGGTCCTTCTTTACTTATCTCCCAATGGAAAGAAAGCTTCCTTCACTGAACACAAGCTCAGAAATGGCCCAAAGAAACCCTCCACTACTGCACCCTACAACACAACACAACTCTAAACAGAAACTGCGTTGTAGCTGAAGACTGAAGCTTGGCCAAATGCTGAAATGTATGAATGTAGTGCAAATTCTCTTCCTTTGAGGTCACTCAAGGATAGAGGTGGGATTCCCACTTGGGAACACCCTGTGCTAAACAACACTGTAATCTTAGCTAAACAGCTGAAGAGAGCTCAAAGTCTTAACAGACCACAATCAAATAATAATCTAAAACATGAATATAATGGCTGCCATCCTCTTCCTTATATTCTTGGTGAGCTTCCTCATCCTTGGCCCCACTCATTAAAGGCGCTACTTCAATGCAAAGGATCTCCCTCCAAAATTGCGTTGTCCCTCATTGAATGTCCACTACTTCCATACCAAGGTTGTTGATTTGGTCAAAGTTGACCCATTCCACATGCTTCTTCCCTTGTTCACACATAGGGGAGCTTTATCTAGCTATTTTGATGCCCTCCATTCACATTTGGAGTGGTTTTATTCCTACTAAGGAGATTTATGGGTCTCCCTACCCTCTTATTCTTCTAACTAGGAAGTTGTTGGACACCGAATCCTCTATGGGTAGGTGTGGAAGGCGAACAGTCACAAAGAATTCCAAGTGACTTTGGAAGATGAATCCAAGAGTCACACCATTGTATTATAAATGTACATCTATGGTGAATAATATGGATATCTCATGCCTATCTTTCTATGTGTGTGTTTTACCTTCTCCTCCACCATGTGTGTGTTTTAACATGGTATCAGAGTTGCAAGTGTATTCCTATTCCTACCCTACCTAATTATTGTGAGTCAATGGTTTTCTAACCAACTCTATTTTTGGCATTCCTGCCCTTGTAACTCCCTCTCTGCCTGCTGGAAGAACTGTCTCGCTACCCATTGTAAATTCTGTGGACCATTCATATTTCTCTATGCCTTTCTGACACACCCATAATCTTGAAACCGTCATAAGCAGCCTCTGTCAACACGCACTACCTCTCCTCAATAAAACGCTTCCTTTCCACCCATTACCCGACTCCTCCTACATGCAATCTCTGGCTTTTATTGCTGAAATTGTTATGCTTGTAATCTATCAGAATTGATTCTCCAACTCCTCCATTACGATTATCAAGGAATCATTATTGTTGTTGTAACACGCATACTCAATTTTATTCTAAAATATGATTCCTGTTGGCAATCCCTGCTCTCGGAGACTAATATCAACTCAATCGGCAAGACTGCATCGCTGATATCGATCGAAGGTTCGATAGTATCGAAGGCTTGCACGTGATAATTATCCTGAAAAATGAAAGGAAATTCCCCAATTGTCTTTAACCCTATTTCTCTACGGTGAAAGATGGGGTTATAATTAGCAGATAATGAAAATCGTTGTATCGACTTGTCTTCTTCTTGGGGAAGTAGATTCATAAGTACTTACGATGAAATATCACCATAAATGTGTTGCAAAACTTGGCTTTTCTCATCCCCTACAGCCTTATTTTTCTCGCTCTTAAGTTACCGACTCTGTATGTATCACTGTTGAAAAAGAATTGAAGATATTCCAACCAATTCACGAATCGAGAGAGCAGCACATTCTCTAATCTGTGAAATGCATGTGTATATCGACGCTCCAAATTGCTACCTCCTCCAATAACACTATCGCTCCCACTACACGTTGCCTCCTCCCACCAATACGCACTGCACATTCCCTCTGGTTGCTCCCTCTTTGCACATTACTTTCAGCCTCATCCTCCTCCCTCAACGTCTGCTGCTCCCGCTCACTACGACCTCCACCGTCTCCCGCTCCCTCCACAAGTTCTCAGAGAGGTGACATGACTGGGTACTTGGATTCATCCCGAGTAAACCTTGTAATGTAAGAATCAATGGGAACATCATTAACGGTCAGCACCCCTGATTCAACACTAGTGCATATGGTTCGGCCATGGTGATGGCTATGTCTGCAATTAAATTCAGAGCCTTTCAAACCGCAGTTGAGGAGCTGTAGGGGAGCTGAGGAGTTGAAGGGGATCCGATAGAAGTTGAGAAGGAGATTAAGCTATTGAAAATGCAACAAGATGATGGAGCTTAGTGAAAAGAAGTCGCCTTCACTAAGTGGGCCCGCAGGCTATTTTTGGCGCAAAGTCTATTTTTAGACTATGTCTATTTTTAGACATATGGATCATGGTCTATGAGTTACAGGATGCTATTTATGGATGATTGGTCGAGTTGGTAAAAATAGATGGACCTCTATTTTTAGACATTGGGCGGTTTCTATTTTTAGACTGCCGGGCTAAAAATAGAACAGTCAAATATTATTAACCCTTAATAATATTTAGACTATAAACATTATCTTTTCCTCTTGGAGCACTTCAGTTTGAGCTACGGATGTGGCACATGCAGCTGGAAGAAGGAAATACGCTTTTCCTATGGGTTAGTTGAGCTATTGCATGGTTGACTTCAGTTAGAACTCAAGTGGCGGAGTTTGGTGGAGTTGATGAGACAGTTGGTGGAGTTGTGTTCGGTTTAACTTAGTTGAATCATATGGGACAGTCTATTGGATGCGATCATTTAGTGATGAGTGGTGTGAATTAATTATTAACTCATAAACAGCCTAAAGAACACATCGCTTAACCGGCAATGCATGGACAGCCTGGGTGGAGACCAAGTTGTTAGAGGTGGGTGAAAGGGTGAGTCTACTATCAGTTGTGACTATAGCTGTGCATGAGATTTGCACACACATTGATTGAGATTTCCAATGAGGATTGCACAGTACAAGCCAAGGGGATTCGAACTTGGATCTCATTCATTCTCATCTTGGATTGCGCAGTAGAGGCAGGCAGACTTGTGGAGGAGATTTGAACCTGTGACTTGTTCACTTTCTATGCTAGTTTGTGTGTAGAATGTGAGATAGTGCTGAGAGCTGTGAGAGCTTTGTGCTATGTATTGTTACATGTTATCTGTCATTATAATATACAGATAGTTGGGGGTTTTCACCGTATGCTTTCCCCATTACATCAGGTTATATGTGTGTTTGATTATGTTTTAATGTCCGCATGCGATCGTTTTTATTTCACATATTGATGATCAATTATAGAAGAGGTTATGTATTATGCATGAAGGCTTAAATAGTGTGTAATCAGAATAATAATCTCAGAATAATTCAGCTATTATTCAAATTTCTACATGGTATCTGAGCGAAATTGATCATAAAATCTATTACGTAAGTGGATTATGGAAAATTCGGTAAAGAAATCAGAAGTGGTCGTGCAGCTCTGACCATCCTTCTTTCGAAAGGTGATATATCCATTAAATGCCCCTGCCGCCGATCTCTCGTGCTAGAAATACTTTGTTCTCACGTATCAAAGCGGTTGAGTTTTGAGCTGGTGGAATTCGAATTTGCAGCAGGATTTGGAATTCAAATTTGCAGAAGTTTTCTTGGTGTCGAAGTCAAAATGTCTTTCAACGGATTGCGACTGGAGTATGCCCTTGAGGGAAGCTTGAATTATGTTGCATGGAAGGACAGAATGGAGACGGTATTAGATGATAACGGGTTGAAGGAGTTCATAGAAGTTGAGATCCCAAAGCCTACTGATGCTGCTCAAGTTGAGGCTTGGAAAAAGAAGATGGAAAAGTGTCGAAGGATTCTGTTGGAGGGCGTGAGGGATCACATTGTATCCAACATGCATGGAAAAGCTTCTCCATATTTGATGTGGAAAGCGTTGACAGATTTATTCCAAAGCAAGAGCGACCAGAGGAAGTTGACGCTCAAGGATAAACTCAGACATATAAAGATGGAGAAAGGCGACAGTATGCCCAAGTACCTCACGAAGTTCATCCAATGCAGGGATGAGCTGGGAAGTGTGGGGGTGACTGTCGATGATGAGGAATTGGTGAGCTTGGCTCTCCTTGGTCTTCCAAGAGTTGGCATGCCTACTCAGATTCGTCAATGGTCGGGAGAAATTGCCAGGATGGGAGTGACTTTGGTCGGATCTTGTGCAAGAGGAGATAAGGTGGAGTACCAGGGATGGATCTTCATCAAAGGCATCTGATGAAGAAAATTGTGCTTTGGCTGCCAAAGCAAAGAAGGGGAAGAGCAAGAAAGCTTCTCATTCCAGTGCGAAATGCAAGAAGCAGGACATGTCCAAGGTGAAGTGCTTTCACTGTCACCAACACGGAAATTATGCCACAAATTGTCCGCAAAAGAAGAAAAATAAGCAGGCTGCTGGATCTGCAACGGGAGAGGCCTTAGCCTCGCAGTTTGAGCTAGATTTTTCGTTGATCGCATGCTTGGTCTCAAGTGTGATGGGATCAGTATGGTTCTTGGATAGTGGTGCGTCTTTTCACATGACTGGAGATCGAGATCTGTTTTCAGATCTGGATGAGAAATATATTGGAGTGCACATCGAGATGGGCGATGATGGTAGATACAGTGTGACCGGTATCGGTACCATTTCCTTTGAGATGGATTCTGGTAAACCCTTCGTATTGAAGGAATTGATGCATGTTCCAGGATTGAAGAAGAATCTGATCTCTGTGGCGATGTTGGAAGACAAGGGGTATGATGTTGTCTTCAGCGAAGGAAAGGCTTTCCTGCGCAGTAAGACAACTGGAGAAACCCGGAAGATAGGGGTTCGAGTCAAGAACCTTTATCAATTGCAAGTAGATATATGCGTAGAAATGGCATGCAAGGCGGAAGGAGTGGTGAGCCGAGATGATGGCGAGTTGTGGCACTGGAGATTGGGTCACCTTCACCATGGAGCTTTGAAGATACTGTAGCAGATTTCTACTGGGCTTCCTAAGGGTACTCTTGCGCAGTCAGATCAGTGCAAGGGATGTACCTTAGGAAAATTTGTGAAAGCCACCTTTCATGAGAAGGATAGTCGCGCCACGACGATCCTTGAGAGAATTCACACAGACGTGTGTGGACCTTTCTCAGTAGCTTCGACAACAAAGCACAGGTACTATGTGATCTTTGTTGATGATTATTCTTGGAAGTGTTGGATCTTCTTCATGCAGAAGAAGAGCGAGACATACTCAAAGTTCTGTGAGTTCAAGGCACTGGTTGAGAAGGAATCGGGGAAGCAGGTGAAGGCTCTTAGGAGCGACAATGGTGGTGAATTCATCTCTGGCGAATTCAAGGACTTTTGCAGCGCAGAAGGAATTCGAAGAGAGCTCATAACACCTCATAACCCACAGCAGAATGGGGTTGCTGAGCGGAAGAACAGAACGATCGTGGGTGCTGCACGGGCGATGTTGCATGATCAGGGCCTACCCATTCACTTGTGGGCGGAGGCATGCAATACTGCAGTATATGTGCATAACCGTTGTCCTCACAAGATACTTGGCATGAGTACACCCGAGGAGGCGTTTTCTGGTAAGAGGCCTGATATTTCCCATTTGAGGATTTTTGGTTCACCTGTCTACATGCATGTGACGAAGGATGCCAGGAAGAAGCTGGAGCCGACCGCAGAGGTTGGGATATTTGTGGGGTACACTGATATGCCCCACAAATATCGTGTGTATTTTCCAGACAGTCGCAAGACTGTTGTGCGACGGGATATCAAATTTCAGGAGGAGAAAGCCATGCAGTGTTCGCTTGAGAGGGAGCCACACTTTCATGCAGATGAGGAGCTATTAGTTCCTAAGGATGAGCTTCAAGATGTGGATCAGCCACAAGAGGAAGTTCATGGAGTGGAAGAGACCAATCATGCAGCGCCAACCATCAGAGGGCGCAAGCGCACTACAGAAGCTGAGCAACTGGCTCAAGATGTAGAGAAGGTTGTAGGACCACCTACAGCACAGCGCAGACAGAGACAGTCACCGGACCGATACACTGGATACATGGCTCTTGTGAGCAAATGTGTTGTGACAGAGCCATCCTCTTTCGAGGAAGCTGTGGAGGACCCCGCATGGGTAGATGCCATGGTGGAAGAGTATGATTCGATTGTCAGAAACAGTGCATGGGAGATTGTCCCGAGACTGGAGGGGAAATCAGTGGTGGGTTCGAGATGGATCTACAAATTGAAGCAGGCGGCTGACGGGAGTGTGGAGAAGTACAAGGCAAGATTTGTTGCCCGAGGCTTCTCACAGATAGAGGGGATCGATTATGAGGAGACCTTTGCACCTGTCGCAAGGTATTCTTCCATGCCTGGCGATCCTAGCCTCTCAAAGATGATACATGGTACATCCATCGATGGATGTGAAGACTGCGTTCCTCAACAGAGTCATTGAGGAGGAGGTGTACATAGAGCAGCCCGAAGGTTTCGAGATCTTCAGCAGTGAGTCGCATGTCTTTAGACTCAAGAGAGCACTGTATGGGTTGAAGCAAGCACCTCGTGCTTGGTACACATGGATAGACAGTTATTTCACCGGACTTGGATTCTCCAAGAGTGAGGCAGATCCTAACCTGTACCAGATTGTGGTGGAGGGGAAGTTGCTGATCAATGTACTATATGTAGATGATCTGATTTTGACGGGTGATGAGCTGTTGATACTCTCATGCAAGGAGGATCTTGCTAGAGAATTTGAGATGAAGGACTTAGGCCTCCTTCATTATTTCCTGGGATTGGAAATTTGGCAGCGCAGTGATGGACTATTTGTTTCTTAGGGTAAGTATGCCCGAAAGATACTGGAGAAGTTCAACATGCATGGCTGTAAGCCTGTTGATACTCCTCTTCCTAGAGGTTGGAGGAAGGAGGATGCTACTTCAGCGAAGGTAGTGGATGCCACTATTTATCGACAGTTGGTGGGGTCGCTTATGTATCTGGTTAATACACGACCCGATATATGCTATGCTGTTAACCAGCTTTCACAAGCTATGGTTAAGCCTACCAAGCTCTTCTGGAAGGCAGGCAAGCATGTATTGCGTTATCTTAGAGGCACATCGGGATATGGCTTGTGGTACAGACAAGAGGATGAGGTGAAGCTATGTGGCTTCACGGATGCCGATTGGGCAGGGAGCCCAATGGACAGAAAGAGCACATCTGGAGGGATCTTCAGTATCGGGTCGACAGCAGTTTCTTGGTACAGCAGGAAGCAGAGATCTTTGGCACTCAGTTCAGCAGAGGCTGAGTATATGGCAGCAAGCTTGGCTGCATGCGAGGCCATATGGATGAGGAAGATCCTGGTCGGGTTGTTCGGGTCACACTTGGAGCCTACTGTGATTTATTGTGATAACGAGAGTTGCATTAAACTCTCGGCTAATCCAGTATTTCATGATAGATCCAAACACATCGGCATCAGGTACCATCATATCAGAGATTGTGTGCGGCGGAGAATCATGTTACTTTCATATATTCCCACGGAGGATTAGGATGCTGACATCTTGACGAAGGCGCTCACCAGGAGCAAGTTCGAATTCCACAGAGGCAGGATAGGGGTTGCGGATAATCCATATCTTGTTGAGAGGGAGTGATGAAAATGCAACAAGATGATGGAGCTTAGTGAAATGAAGTCGCCTTCACTAAGTGGGCCCGCAGGCTATTTTTGGCGCAAAGTCTATTTTTAGACTATGTCTATTTTTAGACATAGGGATCATGGTCTATGAGTTGCAGGATGCTATTTATGGATGATTAGTCGAGTTGGTAAAAATAGATGGACCTCTATTTTTAGACATTGGGCGGTTTCTATTTTTAAACTGTCGGGCTAAAAATAGAACAGTCAAATATTATTAACCCTTAATAATATTTAGACTATAAACATTATCTTATCCTCTTGGAGCACTTCAGTTTGATGCTTGGATGTGGCACATGCAGATGACAGAAGGAAATACGCTTTTCCTAAGGGTTAGTTGATCTATTTCATGGTTGACTTCAGTTAGAACTCATGTGGCAGAGTTTGGTGGAGTTGATGAGACATTTGGTGGAGTTGTGTTCGGTTTAACTTAGTTGAACTAGTTGTATTTAGTCTAACTGACAAATACACTAGTGATGAGTGGTGTGAATTAATTATTAATTAATTCACTAATTATTAACTCATAAATCAACTAAAGAACACATCAGTTAACTGCAATGCATGGATAGTTCAGTGGAGACCAGTGTTAGAGGTGGGTGAAAGGGTGAGTGTGACTATCAGTTGTGACTATGGCTGTGCATGAGATTTGCACACACATTGATGGAGATTGCCAATGAGGATTGCGCAGTACAAGCCAGTGGGATTCGAACTTGGATCTCATCATTAATCATCTTGGATTGCGCAGTAGAGGCAGGCAGACTTGTGGAGAAGATTTGAACTTGTGACTTGTTCTATATCTGAGCTAGTTTGTGTGTAGCATGTGAGATAGTGCTGAGAGTTGTGAGAGCTTTGTGCTATGTATTGTTACATGTTCTCTATCATTATAATATACAGATAGTTGGGGGTTTTCAGCTGTATGCTTTCCCCATTACATACTGTGTAATATGTGTGCTTGATTATGTTTTAATGTGCGCATGCGACTGCTTCTATTTCCGCATATTGATGATCAATTGTAGAAGAGGTTATGTATTATGCATGAAGCTTAAATAGTGTGTAATCAGGATAATCTCGGTGAATAATTCAGCTATTATTCAAATTTCTACAGAAGCAGTCTAAGGAAGAGAGTAGCCAGCTCATTGAATGATGAAGCCCTTTTTTTCTCTGTTAATTTAGGGCTCTATCTCAAACCTGGATGTTGGTAGGAAGTTGCAAGGTCGAAGGTTGGCCTCAATTAGTGGTGTGAAGGTATCCGAATGCTAAATGCTCTTTTATTATGAGAATTCACTTATAGTATTTACCAAATTCATTGAAAGTCAGAATTTGCAACCTTCTGTTGCAATTGACACTAATAAAATCTCTTCGTCTTAAAGATTTCAATGGAAGAGAGCCACACATTTTTGGCCTCTGTCAAAGTTTCTTGTTTCATTTGACTGACATCTGAGGACTATTGATAACATTTTAATCATTGAATGAAGGGGGTGTGTTCTTTGCTTTGCTTAATGGCTGGTTGAGGGCAGTGAGTTGAGGACAGTAAGCTGTGTGTTGAATAATGAGTCTTTTGGGTAGATTTTATGCATGTTTGTGGGTTGGTGAATTTATACCCAACCTGTGAAAAGTGCGACATTAAGTTGGTTTTTATATGTGCGTTGATTATATGTTATGATATATGGGAGGTTCATGGCATGTTACTTTAGTGGATCACTCTTGAGATATGTTGGTCGTTTGAAATGAATCTGAAGTGTTGCATTGAGTATATTGCATTTTTCTCTCATACCTTGATTTATATGCACATTGGTGGTTGAAATCAAAGAGAGTAAGGCATTGATTGTTTTAGAAATTGAAAGCTCTTTGGAAGTATTATTTGCATATAGTTATTTTCTAAATGGCGAGAACTGACAATTTATTAGAGTTATTGAGAAATTTAATCATGTCTACTGTTGAAAGCACATAAATTCAATAAAGACACTCTCACATATATTCAAACCTCTCTGCAAAATGCACAAGACAAAATTGAGTTTTTGCAGTTGGAGTCTCAGCTCCAACAAGATGAACTTCAACAAAAGAGCTATCATTATGAACCTGTTTCTATTCAGAAAATTGAGAGGGACTCCCATCAGCAGCAAGAATATAAAGTTGTAGTCAACTCACATTTATTTCCTTGTACAAGAGAAGATTTACATGCAGATGCAGTAGCTCAGTCTGCACTTCCCAAGCCCATCATCAGATCTTGGGAAGAGCTTGTCCATAACAAGCACAGAACAGGTCTTGGATATGACAAGGAGTTGTCTGTTCATATTCCGGACTACTCCAAGCCCATAAAATTTCAGACTGCCGGATTTATGTATGACAGTTCACCTTCAGTTGTTCCAGATCCTGCTCCTCTTCCAAAGCAGCAACAACAAATTGAAAAATTCCAACACTGTGATCGAGTTCGCCATATGAAAGATCACTGTTTTGATCTTCACCTATGCAAGAACTATGGTCGACACACTCATTCTTCACACATATGCTTCAGAAACAAGCCTCCTGCGAGAACAAATATTCATCTTGGATGGATCGCTTCTTGGCAATGGGCATCAACAGCTAAGAAGATGTTTAAGTCGGATGTCAGAACTTGTTCTAGAATATTGAACAATCTTGCAGTTGATTTTTCGCCATCATCTCACCTTGTACCTAACAGGGGGGGGGGGGAAATGGTGGTCATCTACAAGCTTCGAAGCCACATCAATCGAGCCTGAGCCACAATCTCTCATTCCATATTCAGAGTTGTAGCTAGAGACATAGCAGTTCAAGCAAGCCTGAGCCACAATTCTTCATTCCAGATTCAGAGTTGTAGCTAGAGACACGGATGCCCATGAGCATGCCTTTGGTTGGTGGATAGCCTTAAACCATCCATGTGAGGTTCATATTCTTCCCCTTCAAAGAATTCGGAGCACTCCCTCTAGCAGAAGACTTCAACTTCTTGCCAGCCTTAGAAGAGTTCCAGGAAATGCATCAATAATTCCAATGTTGGTGGTCATCCTTAAACCATCACAGGTTGTAGACCTCCCTTCTTTTAGGTTGAAGGTCTCCCTCTTCAAATATGAGGGACACTTCCTCTAGCAGAAGCCCTTAACTTCTTGCCAATTTTGGAAGAGTTTCGGGAACTGCAATAAGCGTTGTGTTCCAATGTTGGTGGTCATCCTTAAACCACCTCTTTATGCCAACATTTTAGAGAGTTGATTTAGCCTAAGTGCTACCATGCATACTTTGCAGATTTGTATTACAACTCTCTTCTTGGACTGACACATACCCCTTTGGATTAAGGGGGGGAATGTTGGACACCTAATCCTCTATGGGTAGGTGTGGAAGGCAAACAGTCACCAAGGAGTCCAAGTGACCTTGGAAGATGAATCCAAGAATCACACCATTGTATTATAAATTTACATTTATGGTGAATAATATGGATATCTCACGCTTATCTTTCTATCTATGTGTTTTACCTTCTCTTCCACCATGTGTGTGTTTTAACAGAAGCAAAATTATATTTTAATATTCCAATTAGTTGCATGCTAATTTAGGAATATTAAAATCCTCCCCTCCCAAATGTTGCTTGTCCTCAAGTAACTACAAGGATAGATATGAAAAAATGTAGGGAACCTTCATTCCCATGTGAAGCTCCAACCTCCAAGCTATCATCCATATAATATGAATCACCCTCCAGAACGGTAATTCGTAACCTCCCAAAGGCTCAAGTCAACCATATGGCTCATCTCATAAGTAAACAAGTGATATTATGTAGCAGCCATATAATGTCCCATGATCCCCTTGAAGCGTGAAGAAGTTTGGGAAGTTTCATTCCCCATGGACACATCCAACCAATGTGTCATCCCTCCAATCATGTTCCCAACAATAATAAGAACATCATCAACATATGGGATCACAATAAAAGTCATGCTAGCTTCCATGTGTAGTAATGGAGAAGGACAATGGTCCCTTAAGTGCAACTAGTGTAATTTTACTCCTAAATGCCTCAGAATATGGCATGATGAGTGGTTTCCCAACCATTTGTTTGCTGCACCAATCTTCTCACATGCTTGGAGAAGGTGTATGATGTATGGTGAAAATTGAACACATGCTGCATAAGATATCATCTCCCCAATATATCCTAGGGATTGGCCATCATCAATACTGCTTATGGCCTCAAGTAGACCATGAAGTCTAGAAGGAAGAGTGCCCCCTCTTGGAGCAATACCCTGCATATGAATGGTAAGGAAATAAAGATACATAGTAAATGAATCATGATGAACAGAAATACAATCTTTACCATGTACTTGGTTCAAGCTAGTAAGGTGGCTCATAGATGGGCCTTCTCTCACTCCCAATGAAAAGGGAAGTGGTTATGATATCTCCACCAAAGAGTTATGTCTCTCCTCATCCTCCAAACAATCCATGCATCTCCTCATATGATGGTGCACCTCCTCTTTGAAGCCTTCCCAAATGAATCCCTCCAGGATAGTATGGTATGCTCTTATAAAACCAGTGGGGTGTGAGAGAAAACCCTCATATGATACATGTAGTAGCTTCTCCTTGAGATTAGAGGCTCTAGTCAACAAGATCCTACTTTGAAAATAGATGACCCCATCTCTCACTGCATATCTTCCATCTGATAACTGGCCATCAAGAATCCCGTATGAAAAGAGATCCTTGGAGTATTCCACAACCAGCTGGGATCTCCAATAAGGGTCAATTCTAAATAATCACAGCACTGCTGATCTATCATGTGAAGCACCTATCATGTTGCTGCCTTCTTATTTACATCTCCCATGCAAAATTGATACATCGAGATGTTGCAATCTTGCCTCTGCTGCTCCTCCTGCAACTGCTCATGCTCTAGTGAAGATGGAAGTTTTTGGAGGTTAGCCTTCCATGGGAAGCTATCACCCATCAAAAACTTTCTGAGTTTGGCTAATGTAAGCATGAGTGGCCACCAAACTCTACCATATGTGGAAGATTCCTCCCAATGTGGAAGTATCTTCTGATTCTCCAAAGCCATGGAGTGGTCTCCTTGCACCATGATGGTGCCATCCATCCCTGAAACATCTTCTCTTAGCGCAAGATGTTTGGTGAGAGTGGGTAATATTGATATTGGGAGAATATCTCCCTCCTCCTTGAGCCTACCCTAGGCTCTCTGCACTGTGTCAAGTCCTCCCAAGGTTCTCACCCCTCCGGAATCTATGAGTGGTGCAACCGAATGTGATGCATCTCTCATCATCTCCTGATTTGGTGGTCTCCCAGGTGGAATGCCTCCATGTAATGAGACAGCAATGTCAAGAGTAGACTGCCTATATGAGTGGACTTCTTTTTCCTTGCTCTCACTGCACAAATCAGTCTGCCTCTTTTTTGCATCAACCTTCTGAAATAGATAGGGGTGTGTGCTCCTAATCATATGATGTTGGCCATCCTCCCTATCTTCTCCTTTCATATACAAGGTCTCACAATCTATCAATAATGGCACATGTTGCTCATGGATTGTGCCTTGATCTCCACATATAAGATCCTTTGGAACTTCTTGTAAGGATACAAGAACTCCTATCATTGGAGAAATTTCTCCATTTTCCTCTCCATGAGGTACTATATCTGCTCCTGATGTGACAACTTTGTTATTTCCAACCTACTCTTCCCCATCATCATGAATGTAGGTTACCTCATCATCATTAAGAGGCTCTTTGTTTCAATCCTCTTTTGAAAAAAAGATCTCCATGTCTTCCTTTTGAGAAGATAGCTCTTCTTGAAGTGGGGATCTTGCCTCTAGCAAGGTATTCTGCAAGTTTCTAACCCCCTCAATAGAGTTCTGGAATGGAGTTGGGTTTATGGATCCTTCCAACTCATGCAAAGGTTTTGTTTAGGCTTGGCTAGCTCAGCCAAGGAAGTTTCGGAATGTTTTACATCGAATATTTTCACTAACCTCCTAGTGAAATTTGCATAAGTAGATACATTTACATGATTCAAGGAAGAAGTTTCATAAAACCACCAATCATAAGCCTTACCTTCAAGATGCAGCATTGCTAATCTAATGGATTTATCTTCTGAAACTTGGTACTGTTGCAAATAGGTGTCTAGCTCATTCACCCAAACCCTAGCTATACATTTAGGTGACCCATTAAAAGTAAATAGAAAGAATCTACCCAAAGCATGTTGCTTGCACCTCTTGCTTCTATTATAATTTCTAGGCCTTCTATCCTCCTTAATCTTGCAAAACCCTTGGAAATTTAGATGATCTTTGAACCTCTGAGATTGAGATTCATACTCTTGAATATAGTCACCAAGAATCTCCTCCTTTGGTGCATCTCCTTCCTCCATATCTCTTGCTATGAACATTGGCATGGTAGAGTGTTGTAGATCTAATTGTGTGGATGAATTCTCACACCCATAATATGAAAAACTATAGCTTTCTTCATGTGAAAATATTTTTGAAGGATCTACATGTCTTTCCCTTCTCATTCCCTTGATTTCTTTGTTAAGCTCATGCATAGCTTGTAGAAGAAGTTCTGAAAACTTCTTTCCCTCCATTTCTTCAAATAATGGAGACTTTCCTTTGTCTCTTCTATAAGTCTTCTCCTTTCTGTGAGAAGCTTTATCTTCTTCTCATAACATAGATGCAATGTATTCACAGGCTGAGCCAAGATTATGCTCTGATACCACTGTAATATTCCCAAATGGAAAAAGTAGCAATATAGCTCACAATAATGAAATAGCAGCAAGTATTAACACATTACATATGAGCCAAATGATAGATCCATGTTACTAGGCATAACAACAACAAATGTATACAAGATATTGGAGAACAAACCCCTCAAGCTAGGCAAGAGAAGCCTCCATCAACCAGAAGCACTAATACATGAGATGCAGTTGCTACACAAAATGTATGAAGCAAGTACAACATAGTTTTATTAGCTAATATTGCAGCTGGAAATGTAAATGAATGGATCTAATAATACAATGCTCATACAAAGCCAAAAATCGAGATCTATGCTCATATACACATTTCCTAGATAACCCAGGAAGGGTTTCTTGAAATATACCAAATACAAATGGTGAATCTAAAGCCCTAGTGCTAAAGAATCACTACAACTGAAGCATAAAGAGGAGGTGGATGGATTTGATGTAGATCTAAATGGAACTCCTCCAATAGTCTCTCTCAAAGAAGGGTTGATCCCTTCAATGGAAAGCAAACACTCTAAATGGAGCACGGAACTCACCCCTGCAACAGCTCAATAAAATAACGCAATCATGGACTGGAACTGCGTTGTACGGGATGATGTTGCCTTGGCTTGATGCCAAAATATGAAATGAAGCATAGAGACCTTATTTACTGATCTCCCAATGGAAAGAAAGCTTCCTCCACTGAACACAAGCTCAGAAATGGCCCAAAGAAACCCTCCACTGCTGCACCCTGCAACACAACACAAATCTGAATAGAAACTGCGTTGTAGCTGAAGACTGAAGCTTAGCCAAATGACGGAATGTGGAAATGTGGTGCAAATGCTCTTCTTTTGAGGTCAGTCAAGGATAGAGGTGGGATTCGCGCTCGGGAACACCCTGTGTTAAACAACACTGCAATCTTAGCTAAACAGTTGAAGAGAGCTCAAAGTCTTTGCAAACCACAATCAAATAATAATCTAAAACATGAATATAATGGCTACCATCATCTTCCTTATATTCTTGGTGAGCTTCCTCACCCTTGGCCCCACTCATTAATGGCACTACTTCAATGCAAAGGATCTCCCTCCAAAATTGCACTGTCCCTCATTAAAGGTCCACTACTTCCATACCAGCACTGTTGATTTGGTCAAAGTTGACCCAATCCACATGCTTCTTCCCTTGTTCACACATAAGGGAGCTTTATCCAGCGCTTTTGATTCCCTCCATTCACATCTAGAGTGGTTTTATTCCTACTAAGGAGATTTATGGGTCTCCCTACCCTCTTATTCTTCTAACTAAGAAGCAAAATTAGATTTTAATATTCCAACTAGCTGCATGCTAATTTAGGAATATTACAATTTATAATTATTGTAATATTTTATAAAAGTAAAGATAAATAATTGAAAATTATTATGGTAAATGTGGAATCTAAATATGTAAAATATAATATGAATAATGAATGTAATGTTGGTTTTGATACAAGTAAGAATTGAAAATACGATGAAAAAAAATAATTTTAAATTAGAAATAAATAAATAATTAACTAAACAATATTTAAAATAATAATGATAATGATGATATTTACCATCCGCTAAGACCAATGTGGTGTATTGGACTTTAAGAGAGGAGAAATAATCTAAGTTTGATTCTTCAAAATCTTGTTTCTATGGTCAAAGAGAAGGTAAATAAGTGCTCCAAGATCATTATAGGTGAGTTGGTTTAATAGGTCAAGAACATTGGAAGTGTGGCAGAGAGTAGGGAATTGGAAGCGAATGTCAGTAAGAGTCAGGCAGTCTAAAAAGAAGTTATTTTCATCTTCCACCTTCTTAGAATCGCAAATCTGACAGATTCTATCATTCCAAGGGGTCTTGGGAATAGATCACTACCTGATCTCACTCTGAAGCTCATGGGAAGTTCTTATCAAAGCGTAATGAGAACACCAGCAAGTTCGGTACCCTTGCACCCCGCAGGTTCCAAACACTCCTCTAGCTTATCGATGTATATGCCAAAAAGAGTAGGGGTTAGGGGACACCCTTGCTTAAGTACAACATTGCATTTTATGTCTTTAGACAACCCCTTGTTGGTCTTAAGCTTGGAAGTGACGATCTCGTAGAGATGGATCACAACAATCCTCAACTCATTAGGGACCATGATCTCTTTAAGTCTCTCCCAAAGTTTATCTTGAGGAACAGTGTCGAAAGCTTTTCTAAGGTCCACAAAGAAACATAAGAGATCGTCTTTACTATTGCGACATTCCTCCGTAACGATTCTAAGAGTGACCAAATGGTCAATAGTCGAGTGATGTCCCCTAAACCCAGCTTGTCCTTTAGTTATTTTTCCCTGACTTTCAAGCCAAAGGCTAAGCTTCTTCTCCAAAATGAGCTCATAAATCTTGGTCAAGATATGGCTAACCATAATGGTCATGTAGTTAGAAGGAAAACTCTTGTCCCCATTTTTAAATATAGGAACAACAAGGCTTTCCGTCCAAAGCCGAGGAAAGATATGCGTTACAGCAAAATTGAGAAGCTTGTGGAGATAAGGAATGAGGATAGATCTTCCCATTTTAAGGATCTATGCTTGGTATCCTTCAATATATTTATTTTTCCCATTAGTGAGCTTATTAATATCAGACTCAATGTCGTCAGGAGACATTACATCCTCCTTAATGGGAGTGATTAAGGTGGTACCCATAGTGTCTGGTGAGTCATACAACTTCTTAAGATAGTTGTCCTAGTTTTCTAAGGGGATAGAATGGTTATCTTTGGTTTACAGACAACAAAATTCTGCCAAATATTTTTGGGCATGACTTTAGAAAGGTGGAGAAGATCATCATGTCTTTTATTAATATATGATATTTTCTTCATCTTGATGATATTTTTGTATATATTAGTATTCTCCAGCTTAATGATTTCATTAGGAGTGTCTCTGATCGCTTTCCTAGCAATTTTGCAACCTTTATCATAGCATGGATTGGAAGTTCTATTAGACTTCTTAAACGAATTTTCATTAGAAAACTTGCTCATGGTGTTGGAAAGGACAGTACTCAAATGGTAATAAATTTGATCAATGTTATTATTATATTTCGTGGGGCCTAAATCCCTCTCTAAATCCTTTAAGAAGAGATCATTTTTACTTCTATCGAAGCGAATGTGTCTTTTTCTTTCATTGGTCTCCTGCATGTGGGTGGGGTATGCATAGCAAGATTGAAGAATAGAGACAGAGGTCTGTGGTAAAATTTTATAAATTTGAATTTTTAATATAACATCTCGAATAAAACAAATAAAAATAACTTTAAATATTTAGATAAAATAAATAATACAACTCAGGAGGAACCATGATCTCTTTAAGTCTCTCCCAAAGTTTATCTTGAGGAACAGTGTCGAAAACTTTTCTAAGGTCCACAAATAAACATAAGAGATCGTCTTTAGTATTGCGACATTCTTCTGCAATGATTCTAAGAGTGACCAAATGGTCAATAGTCGAGTGATGTCCCCTAAACCCAGCTTGTCCTTTAGTTATTTTTCCCTGGATTTCAAGCCAAAGGCTAAGCTTCTTCTCCAAACTGAGCTCATAAAGCTTGGTCAGGATATGGCTAACCATAATGGTCATGTAGTTAGAAGGAACACTCTTATCCCCATTTTTAAATATAGGTACAATAAGGCTTTGCGTCCAAAGCTGAGAAAAGCTATGCGTTATAGCAAAATTGAGAAGCTTGTGGAGATAAGGAATGAGGATAGATCTTCCCATTTTAAGGATCTCAGCTTGGTATCCTTCAATATATTTAGTTTTCCCATTAGTGAGCTTATTAATAGCAGTCTCAATGTCGTCAAGAGAGAATACATCCTCCTTAATGCGAGTGATTAAGGTGGTACCCATAGTGTCTGGTGAGTCATACAACTTCTTAAGATAGTTGTCCCAGTTTTCTAAGGGGATAGAATGGTTATCTTTGGTTTTACAGACAAGAACATTCTGCCACATATTTTTGGGCGTGACTTTAGAAAGGTGGAGAAGATCATCCTGTCTTTTATTAATATATGATCTTTTCTTCCTCTTGATGATATTTTTGTATATATTAATATTCTGCAGCTTAATGATTTCATTAGGAGCATCTCTGATCGCTTTCCTGGAAATTTTGAAATCTTTATCATAACATGGATTGGAAGTTATATTAGACTGCTTAAACGAAATCTCATTAGAAAACTTGCTAATGGTGTTGGAAAGGATAGTACTCAAATGGTAATAAATCTGATCAATGTTATTATTATATTTCATGGGGCCTAAATCCCTCTCTAAATCCCTTAAGAAGAAATTAGTTTTACTTCTATCCAAGCGAATGTGTCTTTTTCTTTCATTGGTCTCCTGCATGTGGGTGGGGTATGCATAGCGAGATTGAAGAATAGAGACAGAGATCTGTGGTAAAATTGTATAAATTTGAATTTTTAATATAACATCTTGAATAAAACAAATAAAAATAACTTTAAATATTTAGATAAAATAAATAATACAACTTAGGAGGGACCATGATCTCTTTAAGTCTCTCCCAAAGTTTATCTTGGGGAACAGTGGCGAAATCTTTTTTGAAGTGCACAAAGAAACATAAGAGATCGTCTTTACTATTGCGACATTCCTCCGCAATGATTCTAAGAGTGACCAAATGGTCAATATTTGAGTGATGTCCCCTAAACCCAGCTTGTCCTTTAGTTATTTTTCCCTGGCTTTCAAGCCAAAGGCTAAGCTTCTTCTCCAAAATGAGCTCATAAAGCTTGGTCAGGATATGGCTAACCATAATGGTCATGTAGTTAGAAGGAACACTCTTGTCCCCATTTTTAAATATAGGTACAACAAGGCTTTCCGTCCAAAGCCGAGGAAAGATATGCGTTACAACAAAATTGAGAAGCTTGTGGAGATAAGGAATGAGGAGAGATCTTCCCATTTTAAGGATCTCAGCTTGGTATCCTTCAATATATTTAGTTTTCCCATTAGTGAGCTTATTAATAGCAAACTCAATGTCGTGAACAGAGAATACATCCTCCTTAATGGGAGTGATTAAGGTGGTACCCATAGTGTCTGGTGAGTCATACAACTTCTTAAGATAGTTGTCCTAGTTTTCTAAGGGGATAGAATGGTTTTCTTTGGTTTTATAGACAAGAACATTCTGCCAAATATTTTTGGGCGCGACTTTAGAAAGGTGGAGAAGATCATCCTATCTTTTATTAATATATGATATTTTCTTCCTCTTGATGATATTTTTGTATATATTAATATTCTGCAGCTTAATGATTTCATTAGGAGCGTCTCTGACCGCTCTCCTGGCAATTTTTCAATCTTTATCATAGCATGGATTGGAAGTTCTATTAGACTGCTTAAATGAAATCTCATTAAAAAACTTGCTAATGGCGTTGGAAAGGATAGAACTCAAATGGTAATAAATTTGATCAATGTTATTATTATATTTCATGGAGCCTAAATCCCTCTCTAAATCCCTTAAGAAGAGATCAGTTTTACTTCTATCCAAGCGAGTGTGTCTTTTTCTTTCATTGGTCTCCTGCATGTGAGTAGGGTATGCATAGCAAGATTAAAGAATAGAGACAGTGTGGTAAAATTGTATAAATTTGAGTTTTTAATATAACATCTTGAATAAAACAAATAAAAATAACTTTGGATATTTAGATAAAATAAATAATACAGATTAAAATTATATCTTTACTATTTACATTTATTATTATTAAAGTTTAAAAATGTGAACATTATTAGACAATTAAAAGTTGAGAAAATAGAAATTAAATTAAATTTTTAGATATTCAAAAAAATAATAATGAATATGTTAAAATGTGATTTTTAATTACAATTATATGAATATAATTGTATAAAATATAAAATTATATAAAATTTATTGTCATTTATTAATAGGTAGATTTAAAAATTTAATTATCTATTTATTTTAAAATAATTATATTTTGAACCTTTATTTGATTATGTTGAAAATAAATTTGTAATATTTAAATAATTTAAATTCATAATTTATAATTATTATAATATTTTATAAAAGTAAAGATAAACAATTGAAAAATATTATGGTAAATGTGGAATCTAAACATATAAAATATGAATAATGAATATATTAAAATGTGAAATTTAATTACAATTATATGAATGTGGAATCTAAATCCAATCTCTTTTGTTGCTTTGTGGACTTTAGAAAGGCTTTCGATACGATTCCTAGAAACAATCTATGGAATAGATTAGAAGAGCTAAATGTTCCTTTCGAGCTAAGAGCGGATGCTATAAGGTTATACGAGAATGTAATTGCCAAGTTAAAGAGCAATGAGGGGTGGTCGAAAGATATTAAGTGTAATATCGGAGTTAAACAAGGTTTCCCCCTCTCCCCTACCCTGTTTGGAATTTACATCGACAAGCTAGAAGGTTGTTCAGAGGAAGTTGGGTGTGCTGGCACGATCTTAGCTGGGATAGTCATCATCCTTCTCTATGTTGACGATATTGTTCTTCTCACAAGGTGCCCATCTGATCTTGATAAGCCACTTAGACTTCTTAAGGATTTCTGCTCTACCATGGGTATGTCTGTTAACACTAACAAAACAAAAGTTATGATTATCAAATCCAAGAAGGACACTTACGCTAAGTTTATGTATGACAATAGTAACTTGGAGGAAGTGTCTTCTTAAAAGTACCTAGGAATTGATATTCATCACAAGCTCAACTGGAACTATAGCATTCAGAAAAGGATTAATGGGGGTTGGAAAGCTTATTTTGATCTTGAAAATAATTGTAAAACGGAAAACCTCGTAATGTGGGATAGAAAGAAGTTCCTCTTTGAAACTTTAGTCACTCCTGTTATCTTATATGGATGTGAGGTTTGGGGTTGCAGCATCTCTAGAGAATCCTGGAGAAAGATTGAGAAAATCTAGAAGTGTTTTATAACTTATAACCCTAAAATTAAAAGTAATACACCGTATCCTATTCTCCTTATAGAAGTGGGTCTTTCCCCTATCGAGAGCCTAGCTATGACTAGGCTTTTGTTGTACAAGCATAAGCTCAATAGCATAGGAGACCATAGACTTCCTAAATTAGCTTTAAATTCCAGCCAAAACCACCCAAGGCTTAAATGAGGTTGGTATAAAGACACCAGGGCCTAGTTAAACCATTAGGAGATCGACGAGAATGTTGCATTGCAAAACATTAATAACATCAAAAAAATTGTTACTTCTAAGTTCAAAGAAAAAATGTGGTGTGAGAAAAGTCTTAAAGTTCAAAACAAAATTCAGTGTGCAAAAAAGAAGTTAAATGTCTTGTACAAAGTCAAAAATCTCTAAACTTGCTGACTAAAAGGACATCATTGTATAGCTGGGGCTAAACAGACTCTCTTGTTCATAGTGAAATGGATATTGGACGATTCCTGCTGCTTCCATGGGATGAAAAGTTCTTTACTCCAGCGAAATCCTGAACCACTAGAGCAAAATCACCGCTCTCTTGGTGCCCAGAATTTTCTTCTCAGATGGTTCCATAATCTACTGCTTCTGTCTGATCTTCTAAGCAAAAGAGATATCAAAATTCTGTTGACGGGAGGCTTCTCTCCAAGCTTTTTGAGCATAGGAATAAAATCTTAAATCAAACTAAATAACTCTTTTCTTTAGGTCCGATAGACCAAAGATTGGTCTGAGTGGATGTTAACCATCATCATTATCATCATCATAATTGTATAAAATATAAAATTGTATTAAATTTATTGTTATTTATTAATAGGTAAATTTAAAAATTTAATTATCTATTTATTTTAAAATAATTATATTTTGAATATTTATTTGATTATGTTGAAAATAAATTGTTAATATTTAAGTAATTTAAATTCATAATTTATAATTATCGTAATATTTTATAAAAGTAAAGATAAATAAATGAAAAATATATATAAAATATGAATAATGAGTATAGTGTTGGTTTTGATAAAAGTTAAGAAAATAGAAATTAAATTAAATTTTTAGATAATCTAAATAATAATGAACAATGTTAAAATGTGAATTTTAATTACAATTATATTCATAAAATATAAAATTGTATTAAATTTATTGTCATTTATTAATAGGTAAATTCAAAAATTTAATTATCTATTTATTTTAGAATAATTACATTTTGAACATTTATTTGATTATGCTGAAAATAAATTTGCAATATTTAAATAATTTAAATTCATAATTTATAATTATTGTAATATTTTATAAAAATGAAGATAAATAATTGAAAAATATTATGGTAAATAAATTTGTAATATTTAAATAATTTAAATTCATAATTTATAATTATTGTAATATATTATAAAAGTAAAAATAAATAATTGAAAAAAAATTAGTATAGATTAAAATTATATATTACTATTTATATTTATTATTATTTAGATTTAAAAATATGAACATTATTAAACATTATGTAGAATTTTTTCATTGTATATAATGTTTATTTGAATGTGATTATTACCAAAAAAATTCTACATAATTTTACAATAAATTACAGAAGCCAAAATTCTAGAAATTATGAAACATTTAAAAGTTAAAAAAATAAAAATTAATTAATTAAATAAATTACTATGGCTCGTGTCAAAGGCACGGGAATAATTGCTATTGCTGCCGCTTTAGCGAGAGGTCGTATTCTCCAGCAACCAATACTTTTCAGTCTATTGGCCCATTAATGTTGAAGAGTACCAATGACTATACCATGTTCATGCGACCCATGCCCATGCCATCCTTAGCCGTCCTCTTCACCTTCAGTCTCGAGCCGCCAAAAAATTTTGCGGCCATCAACTCTGCCATTAACTCTCCCACCTGCCGGTCTCAAGTGCGCCATTAACCCTCCATCCGGCGTAGTTAAATTTCGTGGGCTTTTAGCAGGATAAGAAGGATGATGCGATCACTGCCAGGCCATAGGGAAATGTTAACCTGCGCTGGATCCACCCTAAGGAGCTTGAATCGGACCACCTGCAAATGCCCATGGAGCTGTGACACAGAAATGGCTGAAGAAATCCATTAACTCTCTGCAATCCGCCTTAACTCTCTGCAATCCGTCGAGCAGTTAAATTTCGAGGGTTGTTAATTCCGAGACAGCAGCCATTAACCTGAAAATTTCTGGACATGGTCAGCCAACGCTGGTAAGTTTATAAGTATTTTTTTTTTATTTGTTTGTTTTTTATTTTATTTCACTGTCTATTTGTCCAAACTCTGATCTGCGGCGCTCCATTCTGAAGCCATTAACTCTCGGAAATCTGCCTAACTCTCCAGCTTAATTGGTAGGTTATCAAAAAATATCAAATACCCTTTGTCTTTCGTATTCTTTTTATTTAGTTACAGAAAAACCCTTCACTTTAATTGGTAGGTTATTAGCAGAATTTTAAAAATAAGTTTTGATGTTAGAAATTGTAATATGAAATTACTTTTATTTGATTGTCGCAACTGACATTTCACTGATTTGAATGAATAAGGGAAAACAAAAATGAAAGAAAGCATTCTTTGATGGAGAAAAAAATCTTTGTGAGCTTTGTAATATTTTATAAATAACACTAACAAAAACCGAATTTGTTCTCGATCCTTAGTATTAAATATATGATAGATTTAATTAAAAATTATAAAATTTCATTATTAAAGTGAGGGATTTTTAACAAAATTTCTTCAATTAACTTATGGGAAGGGATGGATACATTTTCTCTGTCCAATGTAAATTTTTCTTATAAATGATAGCCAGTTATATTATATTTACAAGTGGAACCTGGAAAAAAACTTACAACGTTATTTTATATATAATGTGGCTCTCATTACTTGGTTAATGGTATGTAATTAATTTCATATATATATTAGTAATTTGGAGAATGTTATTGTTATTGTAGTGATAGGCTTTTATATATATAGAAATATTAATTTTTATAAGTGAAAAATAATTTATATATATTCCAAAAAATTAGAAAAATATATAAGAAAAAATACATATCACAAGATTTTTAATTATAGATATTTGTTCACATTTTATTGTTGAAAATTTTAATTTGTAGTAAGCTTTGTTATAATACAATAAGCCAAAACCATTGTAAAAAACCATAGTGCATGCTCAATATTTTTTTATTAATTAATTTAATTAAAAGAATAAAAATTGCACAACTACTTAATTAATTTAATGTTGAATAATTTAGTGTGTCGTTGTGTATCACGATATCATTTTATTAATTTAATTAATTAATTAATTAATTTTTTTATGATTGTGAGAGAAATTTAGTTTAATTGGTTATTTTTCATTCTATTATTATTGAAAAATTTATTAAATCTATTTTTTGAAAGTTGTTTTATGGGTTTTTCATTTTTTATTAATGTATATGTTTCTTTTTCAATTTTTATTTTATTTTATTTAAACAATTATTTTAAAATATAAGATTATTGATTTGTAATTTTTTAATTTAAAGTATATTTTATTTATTCCATTATAATTTTTTTTTATAAAATGTCTTTTTAAATTTATTGTTTAAATTCAAAAAATGTTCTGTCAACATTGTTATCCTATTGTTTGGAGTTCAATATGTAGAGAAAGGCCTTTATATCATTTTTTGTCATGATGACAAACATGTAGTTTTGGATGTTTTGAATAAAATCTCCTTAACACAAAATATGCCATATTAGACTTGATTTCTAAAATAGTTTTGGATGTTTTCAATAAAATCTCCTTAAAACAAAATATGCCACATTAGTCTTGATTTCAAAAGTAACGATAACGACCAGTGTATGGAACACATCATCTACAATGTTTCTTCCATAGAAAAGAGTACAACATGAAATCAAATGAAAATCACACCAATCGATGCATAGTTACACAATACAAAAATAAAGGTGTATTGACACATCACATAACTGGATATAATATGTTCAACTTATATAATCAGATTCTCATTGCCAACTGTAGTTTACGTAAGTCTTGCTTTATTTCACTTTGCCAAAAACATAATCACAATTGAAAAGAACGAGAAACTAAGATTTGTTCATTTTGTTCTAGGAAAACAATATAATTATAACACCCACATGCTATGATGAGATGAGAGTTGTTACCTATTTCAAAATGCAACATATGTTATGAATTACATCACATTATTTTCCTAAAAAAATTGTGGTCCTTTAAACATGTGTTTATTTTAAATGAATAATTATGTAAAAAACAATTTTAATAACATCATTATTATTGTGAATAACATTATTTTTATTTTAAAAGAATTAGAATTATTAATTAACATTAAATTTGTTACTTTAAAAGAATTAGAATTATTAGTTAACATTAAATATTTGTATAGTAATAATTTAATTTTAAAGTTAAAATCAAAACATATATCAAACTGTTATATAATATTTTTCAATATATAATTAAACATTAAAACTTTTTTTTTGAAGTAATTAATCATTCTTATTTTTATTTATTTGAAAAAAATCTCAAAAAACGAATTGGCTTTAAAACATTGTGTTGATATTTCTTGACTATTAGACATGTGTGTTATCTTAACTTTAGTGTAGCTAGTGCATCATTCTAATTTTTAGTTTACTATGATATACTCACCCAGTTTAATTAGGAGACAAGAAATGTGGCCCATATCCACACATGTCATCTAAATAAGCTGATTATTTATAGTAGATATCACACACATAGATTAATTAACAAAGAGTAAGGGGCCCAAGTCCACACGTATTTAGTTAGTTTTCAAATTCTTTCATTAAATCAAGTTTTAATTTTTGCATTAGGATTTCGGGACCAAGATTAAAATACCAAAAGAAAGCAAGTAATCTTTGTCGCCCTTGCACCTAACGGTGACCCTGGGTATGCATATGAAAGCTCTCTCTTGATATTTTACAATCTCCCTATAGAGAAAACTTTTAGTTTAAATAGGACAAGTTGTAAGCATCCCATTATCCGCACATTGTTTATTTCGTGAAAGGAACAACCAAACATAGTGTATCATATATCTGCATCTTACAACATTTTGATTGTTCACTTTATTTCACACACAAAGCTTCAGCGAGCTAGGCCCTCGTCCTATTCTTACTGTAACTTCACAAAGGCACACCATAAGCAAATATTTTCTTTTCATTTTCCTAGTTGAAAGTCATTAATACTAGTTCAATTTTTGGCACTAGGATTCGGGACAGGGATTGAATTATCTTTAGAAGAGAAAGTAATATCTGCTACCTTTGCACCCATAGGTGATCCTAGGCAAGCATATGAACACTCTCTACTGATAATTCACCATCTCCCTATAGTTGATCAATTAAATTAACTAAGAAGCATTGTAAGCGGCCCACATCCGCACATGTTTTACTTTTGAGCAAGGAACAACCAAACCTAGTTTAAATACGGGATATTGAAAAGGATCACCGCATATCCACATGTTCAAACTATGTGCTTGTTCACCTATTTCTCACACACATTCACACCTTAACTAAATCAAAGCCACCTAAAACTCACTTAACTAAACACATTAAACTCTCCCCACAGGGGCCACAAGAGAAGTTATAGCTTAAGTTAGGACCAAGGGGGTAGGCATCCAATAAGCTGCCTTGGTTAGTTTACATCTTGAAACATAGAAGTTGACCATTTAGGGAACTTTTAAATCTGTCTACCCGCCCACGGCAAAGAAAACCCGAGCGCAGCAGAGACCCGATTTAGAGGGGGTTAGGCTTAGGCCCAGTGCATGCGATATTATTCAAGGCTACCTGACCCGTCTAATACTCGGTACTGGTAGTTGAATTACCAAGCCTCGAACGCTCAAGTGGGACGACGATACCTAGCGACCAAAATTAGGGCATCCTTCCCTATAGGTGACGGTCCAGGCAAGCGCTAGATCCTCTACCCTTACCTTGGTTGATTTTCTTCGATTGACTGGAGGCGTCGCCAGCTCTTTCGGGACGTTGCCCCAACATTCACAAGATATCTTCTCAAGGCCCGGTTACATTTGAGCGTGTGAGGACGATTTAGGTCTTCTAGGATTTGAGTATCATACGAAAAAACAACAAAAAACCATATTTTTTTATTGACTAGTCACATAGGATTAATCTAAAGGGAAAATTTATCTTTTATTTTCACTTTTCTTATGTATGTGATCGGATTTTTTGTTTGATTGTAATATCTATCCTCTCAAAATTTTCCAAAAACATACCTAGATGATGCCAAAATGGATCCAACAGGACCTCGTCGATCTAGACGCCTTTTGGACCTCCCCCCATTACCGGGAGGGGTTCCAGGTATTTCGCCATTTAGGCATCAAAGACGGAGCACTGCCACCCTTATTGGTTCATCCTTTATTAGGGCATCATTAGTTGGAAACCCTCGTCGGTCACCCAACACCACACCAGTGAACACCCCCACAGGGTCACTGCATACCACTCCTCCCACAATCCTTAGGGGACAGAGGAGTGCTACCCATTCAGGAAGTCAGGTAAACTCACAGCAGGGCACGTCACAGACAAACCCTATACCTAACCAGAACATTTTGTTTTCACAAGGGGCAATGGCTACAAACTCTCAGTCACCTTTCTTAGCTTCGTTAAATTTACTAGATTTAACTAAGTTGACAAAAAATCCCATTGCTCACAACCCTACATGGATTCCCATGCCCACGAAGCTCCCTTTGGATATTCCATAGTTCGAAGGGAAGAAAGCGGAAGACCTCGAAAAGAATATTATGACTTTCCACCTATGGTATTCGTCGAACAACATCATTGACGATATTATTCGACTAAGACTATTTCAATGCACCCTAACCGGAATAGCCACAAAATGGTATGTGGAGCAGCCATATGCTACGCATGGAACCTTTAGCGTCGTCGCTACTGCATTCCTGACCTATTTTCAGTTACCCATCCACCAAGATTTTGGAATGGAATTACTGACCCACTTTAGGCAAAAACCCGCCATCCATATCTCAGACCATCTCCATGAATGGCGGAGGCATTGTAGTTTGTGCAAAGCCAAACTCAACGATCGATTTCTGTTATACATGTTCTTGAAAACTCTCACCGCAGAGATTTCGAAGGATGTGGCGCAACAAAAGACCATATCCGAAGAGGGCGCTATCAGTAAGGCCCAACAACTCGAGCTAATCTATACGCAGTCAGGATATATTTACAATATCCTGCCTAACGCCCTGCACCTGCAAACTTACAAAGAATTTCTAGGAACATCAAACTCCGCAGACGGTTTGATTGGGTTATTGGCCCAAAATCACCTAAGCAGCAGCGTTCCATACCCCGGTTACGCATATGATTCTACCCAGGACATACCAGAACTTGGTTATCAAAGTCATTATGCACCTTCGAAAAATGTGACTAATAGGGCGTCATCGTATCTCCATCAGCAGGGAGGTCTGTATCCTCTGGCTCAGGGGACCCAGTATGCAACTAGACATGTTGATGGAAGATCTTCCCCCTAACATCCATTTATAACCAGGGACAAGGACCACAATATGCCCAGTCCCCAACACAAAACCCACCTATGCAGAATAATGCATAGGTGAACTTTGTGAAACCTTCCCAAGCTCAACCGTGCCAACCATACAAACAGGAGAATCCAAATTATCCTCCCAATGCAACTATGAAAAAAGGAAAAAACAAGCCTAAAGGAAATCCTGGACAGGGGGGCAACAATCAAGAATTTCCTTCGCAATCTCAGGCCGGAGGAAACTCCAACCAAAATCAAAACCAGGAACGAAGTAACCCCCAAAGGCAGAACAACAGGGCAAATCTTTGGACAAACGAATCTTGTTTAATCCGTGGTGAGTACGACCATTACACTCATCACTGTCCCGACCTACCTGAGCTAAAGAATAGTCAAGGTAACCGGGGACAAGGGGGATCCTCCCAAAATACATCATTTATGGAGGAGCCTTTCCCCCACCAAGGGACAATTACCACTCAACAACAAACTCCTGACGATTCTGGAAAGAACAGCAATGAAATCTACATGACTCGCGAAGATTTTTTTTTTTAGACACGAAACCGAAATTATGATACCCCACTAGACACCAACTCGTCAGGGGCTAGTACAAGTGCACCAACAACACCTTTGACCATTTCAAATATGCCTATTGAACCTTTTCCAAAAATGGTCGAGGGACCAACTAGGCGGGCAGGAAACCATTCCAAAGCGACCCATAACTATAGCATCGTGGATGATCTAGCTCAATCTCCCGTTGCCATGTCAACTTTGGAGGTATTAGAATCATGACCAAAGTAAAGGAAAGCCTTACTTTCTGCGTTAGGCGCCATCGACCCTGCTGATTCACACCTAATAGATTTTGATTTAACAAATCCACCCCTTGGCTTCCTTCAATGGTTGCCTTTCAGATAACAGTGTTAGTTCAAAACATCACCATCCACCGATGTATAATTGACGAGGGTGCATCCACATGCATCATGTCAAAGAACATCTAGCAGAAGTTAGGGTCTCCCAAAACAAAGCCATTAGACATCACGCTTAGAGCATATGATGGATGCCCTTCAGCCCTCGTCGGTCTCTACCAAAATGTCCCAGTCTGCTTAGTCCACAAGACGGTTCTTATAGACATTGGAGTCTTGGACTGTCACTATGTCCCTAGATTCCGTGCAATGCTAGCTTGTATGTGATCGACCATAGTTTGCCTCTCCCAAGAATATGGCTCAGACAACGAATCCATGAACAACTCGACAACTCAGGAAGATGTGCCGAGTAGATCCATCCTCTTTTTGTCAGCTGAAAAACGACCAATTGGGGAACCCTTAGTCACCCCCAGCCATTCTCCATGGACAAGACCAACATGTGCGTTGTGTAAAATGCCTAATCATATGGTTTCCACTTTCCTTGACTTAGAAGCGCTACGACACTGGTACCCAGTCACACCATCTAGCGAGCAGGACGGGAACCCAATTTCTAGGATGTCTTGCCTAGTGTTCCAAGGAAATCACCATGAGCAGCATTGTACCTCTAAAAAAGGGTCTAACATACCAACCACAGTCGTGAGTGTTAGTAATGTTGAGGAACCCTCCAACATGCAACACAACCCCAAATACCTTTCCAATCTTTGTAAGGGTGCTCACCTTCTTAAGGATTGTTCTAGTATACATAGAGTCTTAGAAGTGTGGTCTAAATATTCTCATCAACTTATGGTTGATCCATTGATTAGTGATTATAAAGTTCCCATGGAAAAGGGTAAAGTTAGGTTTCCATGTAGGTTATGTGAAGGGAGGCATCAAAATCACCTTTTCCCTCGACCACTCATCATAAGTCACCCCATGACACTAAGTTGGTGACACCACCTCCACAAAGACATCATATTTCATACATGGTTATTCTAAATTTGTGAGAAATATCTAAGTTGATTAATGACCCAATTATTACTTTTTCCAAAGTTGTTTATCTGAAAAGTATAAAATATTTACCTAAAAATGTGATTTCAATGCTTAGTGATATGCATTAATCAAGACCATAACTCTTACTCAAACCAAATCGTTTTCAACGGAATGTGTACAGATATTTTAAGAATGTGTAAGTGGGATAGGATTAATGGGTTGGAAGTTGAAGACCCAGAGGATATGATTGAATTTTCAGCAGAAGACTTAACATGGACAAATGTTGATGGGGACCAAGTTGTAGTTATTCCATATTGTCGACTTGATGATTTTATAAGAGGAGAGGAATCGAGTGAATCTGCACCCACTCAATTTAATCTTTATACTCATCGAAGTTAAAAAGTAGAGGATATCAAACAAACATATTGTTCAACATATCTGGAGTACGCTATGTGAGTCTTTATATATTTATCAATATATGTATAATTTTTTACAATATGCATATATGTTATATCTAATTTGTTGTAAAAAATTTATATGCAGGTATTGGTGTGCATATGGTCCAGACTACAAAAACCAAATTATGAGTGCATCCTCAGATCAAAAAAAAAAAACGCAGTCAAAAAGAAAGTATTAAAGTTGGTTGCCAATGTCACTTCATTGTACGACGACTTCAACTTAGACCAGAAGATGCTGTAATAATATATACTGCATGTAGGCATATTGATAAATCCAATGTTGTTTGTCATGGAAAAGATGCAATCGACAGGCCTATGAGATTCAGTTATGCACCACATTTAACAAGGGATATGTGATCTATTGTCCAACATTTAATCCAAAGAGGTTTTAATGTTGCAATGATATGGGACAAGTTCATCTCTGATGTGAAGGATGAATGTGGTGAGTTATACACAGGGACATCTCGAGACCCATATATGACAAGACAAGATATATTAAACATTTTCAATGATACCATAAGGCTGGAGTATGTTAAAGATCAAAGTGATCCAAACAGTGTAGAATGTTGGTATAAGGAACACCCTGAGAGCTTTTTCTTCTACCAGAAACAAGATCTTGTTGAAAACATCCCTTTTATTATAGGAATACAAACAAAGTGGATGCGCTCAATGATGCTAAAATATTCTCACAATAATATAATCTCAATGGATTCAACATTTAGTACAAATAAGTATGGGGTGAGTACAAATTTATCCTAAATTTCATTCATATATTCAACCTCATTTTAATGCATGTAACTTATATAAATATAATTATGTACATTGTTTGTAATGTAGTATCAACTGTACACCTTAATGGTTTTCGACAAACATCACAATGGGGTTCCAGTAGCTTGGGTGATATCATCACGCAATACTATAGCTGAGATTTCTAAATGGATGTCAACTCTCTTTGCCATTGGGAAGAAACAGCAACCAGATTGGCATGTTCAAGCCTTCATCACATATGATGCTACTACTGAAATTGAAGCGTTAAGGTGATGTGTTTATTCTTTTATAAGAGACATAAAAATATTGTTAATGTATATTCTCTCTAATAAATTGTGATATTCCAGGTCTTCAATCAAGTGTAAAATATTATTATGTGTGTGGCATGTTTGTCGTGCATGGTTGAAGAATGTTGGAAATAAAGTCCAAGGAAGGCAAAACCAAATCCAAATTTTTCGTTCTTTACGAGAAATCATGCACACATGTGAAGATAATGAATCTGTAAAAAAGACAGTTGAAAGGTTATTTGAAAGATTCAGTGACCAACCAAGGTTTTTGGAATATTTTAAAACAACTTGGTTAGCCAACAACAAAATATGTAAGTTTCTTGTAAGTGGCTTTAATGACTCTATTTTTCATGTCATATGTATTATTAATTCATAGCTAATAAATTTCTTTCTACAGATATGTGGGCAAAAGCATACAAAATTTTTTCACATTCCAATCAGAATACAAATAATTCCATTGAATCATATCATCGGCATCTCAAGGAAAGGTACCTAAGTGAAAAGAATAATGCATGTCATAGACGTGTCGATTGGTTAATATATGTGTTGTTGACAAAGGTTGTATTATATTACAATCATATGCAACGTTTAAAAGAAGTTGGTTTTGTATGGCCTAGAAAAATTGAGGAACAATTGAATTCATCCAAGTGTAGAGCTAGCCAAATCCAAAATGAAGATTGTGTGCCTGATGAAAAGAGTAACAATGGTTATTGGGTTCATAGCCAAAATAAGGATACATGTGATATTTGGTACAATGTCATATATAAAGGTTCCAATCTACACTTCTGTAATTGCAATTGGGCCTTGAATGGAAATGTTTGTAAACATGTACTGAAAGTTGAAATGTTGGTGAGTAACATTAGTTTGGGTGAAAAATTACTACCTAGTGTCACTAATCCTACTACAGAAAGGCCTACAATTTTAAACACCTATATTGGGCCTAGAAATCCAAACAGAGCTTCCGCCATGCTTTGATTCTCCTCCAAATATAAATTATTATAATGAAACAAGCATTAATAATTTTGAATCGACCAATGTATGACCAGATAGTGCATTATTTGAAGATGATGAGATGAAACATGTTAACTCATCAACTCATGAGAAATTGAGATCCATAATACCTACAAATTTGGAGCAAGAAAATGCATTGAACAGTTTGGTAGACAAAGCATGTCAAGAATACAATAGAATGTTTTTCAATACTATAACTCTATCAAAGATCACTACTAAAAGAAAACATAGTTTCTTGAGCCCAGTCAACAAGAAAAAGCAATGTGGGCGCAATTCAAAATCAGGGAAAGATAACCCACATTTTGAAAAGGTTGGACGAGTTCGTGCAAAAAAAAGAAACATGGATGAGCAACTGGAGTTATCTTCTCAACACCAAAGAAGTGTGGGCCACATGCCTGAGTTAGTGCAACATTCTATTATACAGAAAAATGGTATGGAAATTTGATGGCATGCATTGTTTTATGTGAATTACGATATATTATCATTTTCGATGCATTTTCATAACTATATGAAATTTTTTATTGTTACAGTCGAGGGAACCACATCTCACAATGTTCCAGCTTATCGAATTCAATTATTTGATGAGCATGTTGGTGAAAAAAACTATAGCAGATTGAACACTGCTCCAGTGATTAGCATCCCAATTTCCTCCCTGAGGGTGCTTCCTCCTATTGTACAACCAATGGGGATGTATTGTTGCCCACACCGACCACTTTTCTCCATCATAGATTCTCCCATGCCTATAACCACCTCCCCAAACCCTTCCCAATTCCCACCCCTACCATTTATTCATCCACCCTTCTCATTGTTTCAATCATCCACCCTTGAAATTCCAATTTCCCCCCCTAGGGTGATCCCTCGCCCTAGGGTGATTCCAACTATCGTACAACCGGTGGGGGTGTATCACCGCCCACACCCACTGCCTATTTCCTATTTCACTTCCACCATGCCTTTATCCACCACCCATGAACCATGCTTATATCCATCACCAAGTGCTCCACCATCTGCCGAGGAAGGAAAATATTCTCCATTGCCTTAGATCTTCATGGTGAGAATGAGTAGTTGATCAAAATATTATCATGAATTAATGGAATTGATTCTATGCATTTTGGATTTTACAACTAATTGGTTATTTAATTTTTGCAACAATATCAAGTTCGAAATGCACTTGGGAGTGCCAAGTGTGGCGAGGGTGACATATAGACCCAATTTATAAATCAGTCATGATGTCATTTTTCCATTATTTAATTTATGGGCGCGACCTTCCATTATCTATGTTGGGAATACCATGGGCCATGGGCCCATTTTTTAAAAGAGAAAAATGTATAATTAGACCAATTTGGAATACAAGTACAAGAATTGGAACTTGTGTATATGACAATGTTTTCATTGGCTTTTAAATTCATGATGTGGATTTAATGTTATATTCTATCAATGTTACATTACTTTTGATGAATGTAGTGATAATGGATTTATTTGTTTCATTTACAAATTATCAAGTTTGCAAGTTAAGTTACTTTTAAATTTATATATTACTCAATGTTGCATGCATGGACAACCATATCATTACCATGGAACTCTGGTTAGTTATAATAATAGATGTATCATGTACATGAAGAGAGCATATATATGGATTCAAATTTATTTTAATTTTGAATTTATGAAAAAGAAAACTAAAGTTTTAAAGTACAGTATACATGTCTTATAATAAAATCTGCAAAAATAGATAAAGTTTTGAGCCTTTACCACTTCAATACTAACATTTAAAGATGAAAAATTTATTGATAAGTGGTGTAGTATTATTTAAGTTTTGTTTTTTAATTTTGGTTTTATATATATTTTAACAATTCCTTTATTTACCTTTAAATAGAGCACAAAACATATTTATGGTAAGAATACAAAGAAGTGTGTAATATTTTTTTGAGATGTGGGTTCACCTTAGTGTGGAAGGCCTTTTTCCCACATAGTTTCGAACATGTGACTTTTACACCATGAAGTTCCTTAACATGTGACTTATAAGGTGAAGAGGGAGTTTTACAATGTAACAATGTTGAATGATAGAAAATGTGAATAATAAGAATGTAGTAAGTTACAAACAATCTTCATTGTGATAAATCTCAAAATATTTTCTTCTACTATTCTTATCGTCGCACCTATTGATTTGCCATATTTTCTTATCAACAATATGAAAAAGGGCAGTTGAAATCATAGACCATTCAAATATTTAACTCAAGCTACTCAAAAAATATTTAACTTAATCATATTTAAAAAAATATATAAAATCAAAAAAATAATCACTCTTTTTTAAATTAGCAATCTATTACAAATTAACATACATATTCTTTCATTTTCTATTTTCTAAGTTTTTTAGGCCTTTGAAAGCAAAAATGAAATTAGAAAATGGTAAGCTTTCTTATTCCACTATGATTTTCTTTCGTATTTTCCTACCGTCCCTTTCACATTTTCTAAGTTTTTAGACTTTTAAAAGCAAAAAAGAAATTAGAAAATGGTAAACATTCTTATTCCACTATGATTTTCCATTTTCTTTTATTTTCTTACCTTACTACATATTTATGTAAATACTTTTTCCTTCTATGTAAACTTCATTCCACTATTATCTATTTGTAGAAATAGTGAGTTTCTTATCCTCTTCTATTGAATAAATAAATCACATCGCTATTAAACTTCTAAGATTTTAAATAATGTTTTATTAATTAAACATTGGTCCTGGAATGGAATTAATCACATGGCTAGTTAAATTTCTAAAATTTTAATTAATATTTTATTACTTAAACATCTATCTTAAAACTTGATAACTATGTTATAAGTAAATATATTTATGAGTAACCACTCACTTTAGAGCTTCCACTAAAAAAATGTTGATTTCGTGTAACACAAGACATCCTAGAATACACAAGAATACTACAATCAGTTGCAGAGGCGAATTCTCAGCGCAACACCTATTCTAATTCAAACAAACAATTGCGAAAGAGAAACGATTGATTGCACGAGTTGTCTTCACCATCCATGTCATCCCATTCATTTTAATATTATTATATTTCTGTCTGCTATTACCTCAGAATTCTGAAACCGGCACGACGATGTGAGACTCGTCGCCATTGAAGATGCCACCGTAGACGAGACCTACAAGGCCGCCTCCGATGAGAGGGCCAACCCAGTACACCCAGTTGTCCGTGAAGTCTCTGCTCACAACGGCTAGACCGAAGGAGCGAGCGGGCGGGGTTCATGGAACCATCAGAGAAGGGATTGGTGGCCAAGATGTTGGCGCCCACAATGAAACTGATGGCGATGGGAGCGATGGTGCCCAGGTCGCCCTTCTTCGGGTCGACAGCGGTGGCGTAGACAGTGTAGATGAGAGCGAATGTGATAACGATCTTCATCAGCACTCCCTCGCCAGTGCTCATGCCCGAGTTGAGGGAGTTTGGTGAGACATGTAGAGTGATTCTATTTGTTTTAGAGTCCAAGTTGCAGTTAGTGTATTAATTTAATGCATGAGAAATCAGTTAACTCAATTAAGTGAGTTAAAGTTAGTCTAACTAGTTGTAACTGATTGTTTCACTAGTGAGAGGTCAAGTGAATTAAATCATATTTAATTCACATGAAGTGATTTGTCAAGTGACTAATTATTTACTATTAATAGCTGCATGCATGTCAGTTTTGATGAAGACCCAGTTGAGACAGAGGTTAAAGGGAAGTTATCTATCAGTTGTATTTATAGCAAATTGCCTGAGCACAAGTATATACACCATAGGATGCCCATGATGTATTGCGGAGTAAAGGAAGGTTGAATTTCCTAACTAATAGGGATTTAATCCTATAGGGTTTGTGCAAGCAAGGCAGGCTGAGCAGAGGCAGTAAATTGGCTAAGTATTGGTCCAATTTTTTCTAGATTAGTGTGAGACAATTGGTAGAGTGTATGAGTTTGTGGTGAGCACACATGCATTGTATTGTTTCATGATTTCTTGGTTAATTATACAATAGAGATAGAGGGGTTTTTAGCAACAAGCTTTCCCCAGGAAAACTATTTGTGTTGTGTGATTGATTTGCTTCTTTCTCTTACTTGGTGTGATTGTGTGATCGTGCTTATTTTCTGAAAATATTTGTAGAAGGATTCAGTATCTTGTTTTAGTATATTGCATGATCAGATTGAATCCTTTGGTATACACATTGTTTGTATAATTTCTACAATTTCCACCATAACTGTTGTCACCACCACCACCATAATAATGTTTTCCATGATCGTGATTGCCACCTTCAGAAATCAACTGGTTGTGCCTCCTTTGATGAGACGCTCCTATAACTTGGTTGATTGAATAAACTCAGTTATAACTAGGTTGATTGAATAGACTTGGTGAATTTGATTAAATAAAGTTAAAATTAGGCTCTAATATGAACTTGGAGTTTTGATACCACTTGTTTGGATTAAAAACCATACTATAAAATAATAATATAATCTCACATATACAAACATTGGTTTGTTCTGGAAATTCTAATTGGGAAAAAACTAGATAATAATAGCTCTAGATCTATTATTACCTTTTACTTTAAGACAACCAACCAAGCCAAGATTCTAGTTTCTTTTGGGTCTAACTAAGTGAGCTTGCACCACTCAACTCTAACATAATATCATGTAGAATCTCCTTAATATCACAGGCCCAATACCACAAGTCACCAATACCATGTAGCCAAAACTCTAACTCTTAACCCTTTGAAATTTATCCAACATTTTTTATAATTTTTTTGGGTAATTTTTTCTAAATGGAAATTGTCTTTATTTCTTAGTTGTTTTTATAATTTTTTTTGCATAATTTTGTTGGAGCACGTCAATTTATTGTGATTTTTAAGTTGTAATTTACATCATAATTTTTTATCAATGTTTTGAATTATACTTTTTTAATAATATAATATTTTCTTTTGTTTTATAAAAGTTTTGTATAATTTTCTTAAATAAAGATCTAACAAGGTAATTTTTAATTTTATTTTTAAATAGAAATTGTAATTTTCATTATCATTTGTTATCATAAGTTTTGAATTATAATATTTTTATATTGTAAAATTTTATAAATTATTATAATTTATTATAATGGTAATAAATCTGAAATAATATAAATTAATTTAAATTTTAATAAAATTATTATTTTTTAATTATTTTTCGTACTATGAAATCTTATATGAAAATGGTAAAGTTTATTCGTTTATTATAATCAACAATTTTTTATTAATATTGACTGATCATCATTGGCAAGCCTTATTTAATTGGCAAGCCTTATTTATCATTATTATCTCTGTAAACATAACAACGCCAATAAAATATATGGAATTTGAGGCATCTTTCCCCTTTGCGGAAATTTGAAGGATCTAACCGCTCAACATAACTCATTAAAAAACCCAAAGAGAAATTGTAATGGGGCTTGCCCTTGGTGAAAGTCTGTGAAATTTAACTGTGGCGGATGGAGGGTAGCGCACTTGAGACTGGCAGATGCCGAGAGTTAAGGCAAATTGATGTGGTTTAATGCCAGAGTTAATGGCAACCAACTTTTTGGCAGCCACACGATTTAATGGGGCGCAGCAGATCGCAGATCAGATTTTGACGGCTCGAGACTAAAGGTGAAGAAGACGGCTAAGTATGGCATGGGTGGCATGGCATAGGCATGCCCATTAGTACTCTTAAGAGCATTAATGGGCCAATAAACTGGAAAATAAGGCTTTCCGCGAAAAACCCCTTTCGATGGAGTGACGGATATGCACCCATGGATACATCCGCCACCATGCACAACGCTTCTTATGTTGTTTCATAGGCCATATGCACATACATCTTACAAGCATAGTCATTCACTATTTAGCGAGTGAAGCTTTTTAATATTACAGGTTCTGTTTTTTTTCGGTGAAATCCGATGATATGACTTGTTTTCTTTCATTCTTACTTTTCATTGTGTTGTGTTTTTTATATTCAATTAATGTTTTTTAAATAGATAATTAAAATTTAGGATTTTAATTAATTTTTTAAAATTTTAACTATTAAGTCAACATTAAGAGATTTTAACAACTCAGTCAACTAGACCTAGGACGGGTGGATCGAGGTCTTTCAAAATTGGAATTTCAAAACCAACCACATGGTTCACTGAAACGGTTTTCTCAACTAAACTGACCATTTAAATGAAGAAATTTAATCAGCATGAAATATTCTTTTAATGATAGACAATTTGCTTTTGTCAAATCATCTAGTTATAGACAATTGGTTTCTCAAAACTGAGGGTTCCACGAACATGTTTATGACAAACCATTTTATGATAGATAATTTGTTTGTCCAATCATCTTGTGATAGTTTGTTTGTCAAAAGTGAGGGTGGCATGAATATGTTTGAGATTATTATGATTATATTTTAAGTATACCATTATCGTGCAAGTCAATACTTACTAAAAAAATTTCAAATGCAGTCAACACTTACTAAGAAATTCTGAAATGCTAGTTTTGACATTTTAAATGAAGAAATTTAATGAATATGGGATATTTTTAATTATATGATATGGACAAATCATTTAAGTTTTATCTTTGGTAATGGTGGTGGTAAAGACATGCTTTAGAGTACTAAATCTCTAGGCTAGTGCCAACAACTAGGAAGTTGATATTTAACAGGAAATTTGCAAGGGTTAAGACATCCAAAAACACATCCACAAAAAAGTCTCACAAAAGAGAAGACATCTATTCTTCTAACCTTATCACTATATACCAATATAAAAATTCTAGTTGTAAGAAGACATGTACCCTTCTAAATTTATCGCAATTGACTAACATATAATTTACAAAAATTAAATCCATACTTCAAACAAAAAAGGAACTATACCAAAACCTCCAAACTATAAACTTTAAAATTATATAAAATTTAAACTAATTCCTTTTCATTGGCATAGCCCATCCCTTATGTTAGGATATTCCGACGCATAGGAAATATTTAAGAATAACTCAGTCTAGTGTAGAGTTAGGTAAAGTGTATTTCTTTACCATGTAAATTTGTAACTTATAATCCGATGGTCATGATTTGTAGTGATCCGACGGTTATCTCTCACCTCGGTATTAACGGCACTTGATCTGTGGCTTAACACCCGATTGGTCCATGATCTCTATTTAAAGAGCATGGAGGGTCATTTGTCTGGTAACCGTTTATGAGAGAAAGATATGTAACTTTTCTTTTATATTAATAAATTCCCTGAAGTGGCCGCATTGGCTCAGGGCGTGGACTGTTTCCCTCTTTGAGGGTTTTAACCACGTGATTATACTAGTGTACTGAATTGTGATCTGTTTGTGAGCGGTGACCTTTGGTTCTTGATCTACGGAACTTACCCTGTAAATTCCTACATGGTATCAGAGATATTTTGAGGGCCGCGTCCATTGTTGATCAAAATCCGAAGCCGGTTTGACTACATGCATATGCCGTTTTGTAGATCTACTATTTCTGAACATTTTTGGGCTTGGAGAACTGCTCGGTTGTGTCTGGAGCGTATATTATAGTGAGGAACGTCTTTCGTTTCATGCGAAAAGGTTTCCGACTGCCCAAGTTATGTCAGTTTAGATCTGGAGGTATAAAGCATCTATTTTGCAGTTATATTTGTTAATAGTTCTGCTTATTTCGGTTTATTTTTGTTTATTTTTGGTATTATGTTTTTTTTTTTTTGCCGAATCTATACCCTCTTTTCTGTGTATGCTCTTTTTTGTGCGCTCTATGCGATCTCGGCAAATCAGAAACAAGAAAAAGAGATTGTTTTGCTAAGTATGCTCTTTCCCCGAGTCTTTGTGCGATCTCGGGAAATCAGAAATAGTAAAAAAGTGATAGTTGCCGGTAAGACTAACCGAGAATCTAACATTCTGTCGTAAGGCTTTGCATTTCTTTTTTTTCTCGTTTTTTTGTGCAGGAAAAGGCGCGCACACCACCCCCACAACAACAACAACAACAACAACAACAATAATAATAATAATCTCCCCTTCCTCCTTTCTAAAATAACATAATCCTTTTACTATCTCACTTGGTGAGGGGTTAGTTTATGAGAATAGAGGTATTGGGTTCAAGTCTCCTTCTCAAAGCTTCTTTTGTAAAAAAAATTTGTTCAAAGAGGTGGAATTTTTTTTTAAGAGCCACACTTCATCCTATTCCCATAACTATTCGGCATCTACAACTTAGTTTTTTTCAAAAGGCATAACTTATTCATCCGGAAGCCGTTTTTCGAGCCGTTTTTTTTAAAACGGCCTAATTTTTCGAGATCTTTTCATTTGAGCAGTTAGTTTTAGCTTTTCTTAGCTTCAATTTTTTTTTAAAATGAAAGTGCATGCCCGGTTATTCTTAACAGCACCAATTATTTCCAATGGCTACCTCACATGGTAGATATACTTAGAAGTAAAGGGCTTTATAGAATAGCCACAGGGCTAGAAACTAAACCTTCTAATGATAATAAACTTGCTAAATGAGAAAATAAACAAGATCAAGCACGAGGGTTGATAGGAATGTACATTGTTCAAGATCTTCGATTTTATATCCTTAACATTGACACCCCTCATGAATCCCTGGACAAGCTAAATACTGTCTTTGGCATTCAAAATCAAATCAGGGCCCATCAGCTTGAAAATGAGTTTCTTACTTTAGACCCCAATAATTTATCCTCTATTGAAGATTTTTTGTCCAAATTCAAGACCCTCAGAGTTCTTTTAGAAGGTTGTAAGGTCAAAAAGGAAGATGGTAGCCTCATCTATTGCATTCTTACTAAGCTTGGCCATGCATACTCTGTATTTGTTTCCGCCTTCCATTCCACTAGAGAAGCTATCATTTCTTCAGGAACCACCTATAACAATCCCTCTTTTGATGTCTTTTGTGATTCTTTGATAAGAGAACAAGAAAAAAATTTACACCTTGGTCTTATCACTACTGGAAACGCTTCTAAGAAAGTCTTAGCAGCCCAACATCAATCATATCAAAAGAATCCCAAGAAGTAGTATCCTAAAAAGTATGGTACGAAACCATACAAGGGTCTTAAGCAATTTCAGCCACAAACTGAAAAAGCAACTCACCAAAATGATAAGGAATATAAAAACAAAGGAAAGAAGATAGATAGATATTGCAACTCACCAAAATGATACGCATATAAAAACAAAGGAAAGAAGACAGATAGATATTGCAACTTTTGCAATCGTGATGGCCATTTAGAGTCCAAATGTTTTAAGAAGATGGAAGCCTTAGAAGCAGCAATGAAGAAGCACAACATCAATTTGGAGCACTCTTCACCTTCATCTTCAAGCATGGCACTTTCTGCTTGTGGTTGTCAAGAATCAAGATCTGGTTATGCATTAAATGTATCTTCTTCTCCTCCTTCTCATGAGTGGCTCATTGATTCTGGAGCTTCTTACCACATGGCTAAAAATAAATCCATGTTTTCTTCTTTAAATGATTGTAACACCAAACATATTTATGTTGGTGATGATAGATCTCTTAGTGTTGTAGGATCTGAAACCATTCATCTAGATAATGGTCAGTTTAATGATGTACTATGTGTTCCTACCTTGTCATGCAACCTTCTATCTGTTTATCAGATAACTCATTCAGGTGAAGGGAAAATAGTAGAATTTTCACCTCATGATGTTGTAATCAAGGACCTCAAAGATCCTAAACATATTTTAGCTACTGCCATTGTTGATGATTCCACAAGGTTGTATAAGTTTGACAAATTTGGGTCATCATCTCTTCCCTCTGTTTTTGTTGCTCATAATGATGATGTGAGCAAACTTTGGCATGAGCGATTTGGTCACTTAAACTATCGCTCTCTTCAAACTCTGTGTAAGGAAAATATGGCGATGGGCCTTCCTATCGTATCTTGCCGGGATGGTGTTTGCTCCAAATGTGTACTCGAAAAACATCATCGGGATAGTTTTGACAAACGTCCCTCTTGGCATGCTTCAACCCCTTTGCAGCTTGTGCACAGTGATTTATGTGGTCCACTTCCTGTTGTTTCTTTCTCTGGTTGCAAGTACTTCTTAACCTTCATTGATTATTTTTCCAGACGCACTTGGGTATATTTCTTAAAACTCAAGAGTGAAGTTTTTAACATGTTCTTGGCCTTTAAGGCCTTTGTTGAGAAACAATCTGGACATTAAATTCTTAAGTTAAGATTAGACAATGGAGGAGAATATGTTAAAAACAAATTTATCAACTTCTGCACTGAGCATGGCATTCAATTGCAACATACGGTTCCATATACTCCACAACAAAATGGTGTAGCTGAAAGGAAGAATTGCGCCTTAGAAGAAATGGCTAATTGTATGCTTCAATCTAAAGGACTTGGTCTCAATTTTTGGGTAGAAGCCATTAACTGTGCAAATTACATAGTAAATCGCACTCCTACTAAGGTTTTAAAGAATATAACTCCAGAGGAAGCTTGGAGCTCAATCAAACCAGATGTAAGTCACTTGCGTGTTTTTGGAAGTGATGCTTGGGCCCATATTCCAGATGCGAAACATAAAGCCTTAGAACCTAAGAGTGAAAAATGTATTTTTGTTGGATATTCTGAATATGTCAAACGAAATAGACTTCTTCAACCCAAATCCAAAAATATAATCATTAGAAGAGATGTAAAGTTTGATGAAAATATATCGGCCTGTGAGCCTAGTTCAGTGGGTGTGCCACCTTTGGCCTGCGAGCCTGATTCAGCATATGTGCCACCCCTCTCTCTCTCTCTACTATTTTTAATATCATTCCTTCTTGTTCAGATCATGACAGCGAGGATGACAATCCTCCTCCAGCTCGTGAATTTTTTCCTTACACTCCACCGCTTCCAAGATGGGTCCGCTCTACTCGGGATGCAGCAGGTTCTCTTGCAGGTGACCCTACCGATTGACAACATACACGTTCTCAATTCGAAAGATCCTCTTCCTCATTGGCTCAAGTTCCAGAAAAACTTGATCCATAAACCTTTGAAGAAGCCTCCTGTCATCCATATTTGGATGAAGCTATGAATGAAGAGTATTGTTCCTTATTGGCAAACAATACTTGGGATCTTGTTCGTCTTCCAAAAGGAAGAAAACTTGTCAGATGCAGATGGGTTTACAAAACAAAGTTTGGACCAGATGGAAAAGTGGATAGACATAACGCTCATCTTGTCTCTAAAAGTTTTTCACAAGTTGAAGGCATTGACTATACTGAAACCTTCTCCCCTGTTGCCAAAATGACTTATATCCACCTTGTTCTTTCCCTTGCTGCCTCCTTTAAATGGGAAGTCCATCAGATGGATATTAAATCTGCCTTCTTACATGGAGATTTGGATGAAGAAATCTACATGGAACAACCCCCTGGCTTTATCCAAAAAGACTCCAGCCTTGTTTGTCGCCTTACGAAGTCTCTCTATGGTCTCAAACAAGCTCCTCGGGCTTGGTATGCCAAAATGGATAGATTTCTATTACATAATGGCTTTTCTAGGTGTCATTCTGACAACATTGTCTACACCAAGAAGGTGGGTAATTCCTTCGCCATCCTTGTTATTTATGTTGATGATCTTATCCTTACTGGTAGTGATACAAACCATATAAACCATGTGAATTATAGCCTCAAAAAGAAGTTTGAAATGACATACTTAGGACACTTAAATTATTTCCTTGGTCTTCAAGTCTTGCAATCCAAGGAAGGCATTACCCTCTCTCAGTCCAAGTATGCCTATGATATTCTACACCACTTTCACATGGAAGAATGTAAGCCTGCCCCTTCTCCCTTTCAGTCTGGATTGAAGCTTTCAGTCAACTGTACTACTCCTGAAGTTGATGCTACCTTATACCGTCAACTTGTTGGTAAACTTTTATATCTAACCCATACCCGTCCTAACCTTTCCTTTGCCGTTGGTCTTGTCGCTCAGTTTATGCACCAACCTCATGAAAGTCACTGGAAAGCAGCTAAAATAATACTTCAATATATTCGAGGTACAGTTCAGTTCGGGATTCATTACAGTGCAGGAGCCTCTCCCTTGTTGATTGGTTTCACTGATTCTGATTGGGTTGGTGACCCTGATGATCGGAAGTCCACTGCAGGATATGTATTCAATCTTGGTTCAGGACCTATTACTTGGTCTTGTAAGAAACAAAGTGCCATCTCCCTTTCTTCAGCAGAAGCAGAGTATCGTGGTGCAGTTGAAGCCAGCAAGGAAGCCATGTGGCTTCGTCAGATCCTGTTTGAATTTGGTCTTCATCAGCAACATCCAAACACACTTTGGTGTGATAATTAGAGTGCCATTTAGCTATGTAAATGTCCATTTCAGCATCAGCATATGAAACACATTGAACTCCACATACACTTCATCAGAAAGCTCATTCATGATCGTGTTCTTGAAGTGCAGTATTGTCCGACCAATGATCAAGTAGTCGATATCTTTACGAAGGCTCTCACAGAAGTGAAGTTTACCAAACTTCGATCCATGCTTGGAGTTCAGGAAAGTTGTCATTAAGGGGGGATAGGCTCTAATGCCTCCTTCCTTCTCCTATTGTGTCACTTTCGTAAATCCTTCAATCCTATCCCAATTTGTTCTTAAGGGGGGATGTTAGGATATTTCGACACATAGGAAATAGGCTCCTTTTGTGTCACCTTTGTAAATCCTTCAATCCTATCCCAAGTTGTTCTTAAGGGGGGATGTTAGGATATTCTAACACATAGGAAATAGTTAAGAATAACTTAGTCTAGTGTAGAGTTAGGTAAACTATGTTTCTTTACCATGTAAATTTGTAACTTATAATCTGACGGTCACGATTTGTAGTGTTCCGACGGTTATCTCTCGCCTCGGTATTAACGGCACTTGATCTGTGGCTTAACACCCGATTGGTCCATGATCTCTATTTAAAGAGCATGGAGGGTCATTTGTCCTGTAACCGTTTATGAGATAAACATATGTAACTTTTCTTTTATATTAATAAATTTCCTGAATTGGTCGTGTTGGCTCAGGGTGTGGATTGTTTCCCTCTTTGAGGGTTTTAACCACGTGATTATATTGGTGTATTGATTTGTGATTTGTTTGTGAGCGGTGACCTTTGGTTCTTGATCTACGGAACTTACCCTGTAAATTCCTACATGGTATCAGAGCTATTTTGAGGGCCACGTCCATTGTTGATCAAAATCCGAAGCCGATTTGACTGCATGTGAATTCCATTTTGTAGATCTACCATTTCTGAACATTTTTGGGCTTGGAGAACTACTCAGTTGTGTCTGAAGTGTCTGTTACAGTGAGGAACGCCTTTCGTTTCATGCGAAAAGGTTTTCAGTTGCCCAAGTTATGTCAGTTTAGATCTGGAGGTATAAAGCATCTATTTTGCAGTTATATTTGTTAATAGTTCTGCTTATTTCAGTTTATTTTTGTTTATTTTTGGTATTAAGTTTTTTTTTTTTTGTTGGATCTATACCCTCTTCTCTGTGTATGCTCTTTGTTGTGCGCTCCGTGCGATCTCGGCAAATTAGAAACAGGAAAAACGATTTTTTTGCTACGTATGCTCTTTCCCCGTGTCTTTGTGTGATCTCGGGAAATCAGAAATAGTAAAAAAGTGATATTTGTTGGTAAGGCTAATCGAGAATCTAACATTCTGCCGTAAGGCTTTGCATTTCTTTTTTTTCTCATTTTTTTGTGCAGGAAAAGGCACGCACACCACCCCTGTAATAATAATAATAATCCCCCCTTCATAATCCTTTTACTATCTCACTTGGTGAGGGTTTAGTTTATGAGAATAGAGGTCTTGGGTTCAAGTCTCCTTCTCAAAGCTTCTTTTGTAAAAAAAATTTGTTCAAAGGGGCGGAATTTTTTTTTAAGAGCCACACTTGATCCTGTTCCCATAACTATTCGGCATCTACAACTTCATTTTTTTCAAAAGGCATAACTTATTCATCCAGAAGCCGTTTTTTGGAAATGGCCTATTTTTTCGAGATCTTTCCATTGGAGCAGTTAGTTTCAGCTTTTCTTTGCTTTAGTTTTTTTTTTAAATGGAAAGTGCATGCCCGGTTATTCTTAACAACACCAATTATTTCCAATGGCCACCTAACATGGTAGATATACTTAGAAGTAAAGGGCTTTATAGAATAGCCATAGGGCTAGAAACTAAACCTTCTGATGATGATAAAGTTGCTAAATGGGAAAATAAACAAGATCAATCACAAGGGTTGATAAGAATTTCCATTGCTCAAGATCTTCGATTTTATATCCTTGACATTGACACCCCTCATGAAGCCCTGGACAAGCTAAATATTGTCTTTGGCATTCAAAATAAAATCAGGGCCCATCAGCTTGAAAATGAGTTGCTTACTTTGGACCCCAATAATTTCTCCTCTATTGAAGATTTTTTGTCCAAATTCAAGACCCTCAGAGTTCTTTTAGAAGGTTGTAAGGTCAAAAAGGAAGATGGTCGTCTCATTTATTGCATTCTTACTAAGCTTGGCCTTGCATACTCTTGTATTTGTTTCCGCCTTCCATTCCACTAGAGAAGCTATCATTTCTTCAGGAACCACCTACAAGAATCCCTCTTTTGATGCCTTTTGTGATTCTTTGATAAGAGAACAAGAAAAAATTTACACCTTGGTCTTATCACTACTGGAAATGCTTCTAAGAAAGCCTTAGCAGCCCAACATCAATCATATCAAAAGAATCCCAAGAAGCAGTATCCTAAAAAGTATGGTCCGAAACCATACAAGGGTCGTAAGCAATTTCAACCATAAACTGAAAAAGAAACTCACCAAAATGATAAGGCATATAAAAACAAAGGAAAGAAGACAGATAGACATTGCAAATTTTGCAATCGTGATGGCCATTTAGAGTCCAAATGTTTTAAGAAGATGGAAGCCTTAGAAGCAGCAATGAAGAAGCACAACATCAATTTGGAGCACTATTCACCTTCATCTTCAGGCATGGCACTTTCTTCTTGTGGTTGTCAAGTATCAAGATCTGGTTATGCATTAAATGTATCTTCTTCTTCTCCTTCTCATGAGTGGCTCATTGATTCTGGAGCTTCTTACCACATGGCTAAAAATAAATCCATGTTTTCTTCTTTAAATGATTGTAACACCAAACATATTTATGTTTGTGATAATAGATCTCTTAGTGTTGTAGGATCTGGAACCATTCATCTAGATAATGGTCAGTTTAATGATGTACTATGTGTTCCTACCTTGTCATGCAACCTTCTATCTGTTTATCAGATAACTCATTCAGGTGAAGGGAAAATAGTAGAATTTTCACCTCATTATGTTGTAATCAAGGACCTCAAATATCCTAAACATATTTTAGCTACTGGCATTGCTGATGATTCCACAAGGTTGTATAAGTTTGACAACTTTGGGTCATCATCTCTTCCCTCTGTTTTTGTTGCTCATAATGATGATGTGAGCAAACTTTGGCATGAGCGATTTGGTCACTTAAACTATCGCCCTCTTCAAACTCTATGTAAGGAAAATATGGTGATGGGCCTTCCTATGGTATCTTGCCGAGATGGTGATTGCTTCGGATGTGTACTCGGAAAACATCATCGGGATAGTTTTGACAAACGTGCCTCTTGGCACGCACTTCAGCCCCTTTGCAGCTTGTGCACAGTGATTTATGTGGTCCACTTCCTGTTGTTTCTTTCTCTGGTTGCAAGTACTTCTTAACCTTCATTGATGATTTTTCCAGACACACTTAGGTATACTTCTTAAAACTCAAGAGTGAAGTTTTTAACATGTTCTTCTCCTTTAAGGCCTTTGTTGAGAAACAATCTGGACATCAAATTCTTAAGTTAAGATCAGAAAATGGTGGAGAATATGTTAACAAGAAATTTATCAACTTCTGCACTAAGAATGACATTCAATTGCAACATATTGTTCCATATACTCCACAACAAAATGGTATAGCTGAAAGGAAGAAACGCACCTTAAAATAAATGGCTAATTGTATGCTTAAATCTAAAGGACTTGGTCTCAATTTTTGGGTAGAAGCCATTAAATGTGCAAATTACATAGTAAATTGCACTCCTACTAAGGTTTTAAAGAATATAACTCCAGAAGAAGCTTGGAGCTCAATCAAACTAGATGTAAGTCACTTTCGTGTTTTTGGAAGTGATGCTTGGGCCCATATTCCAGATGCGAAACATAAAGCCTTAGAACCTAAGAGTGAAAAATGTATTTTTGTTGGATATTCTGAAGATGTCAAAGGATATAGACTTCTTCAACCCAAATCCAAAAATATAATCATTAGAAGATATTTAAAGTTTGATGAAAATATATCGGCTTGCGAGCCTAGTTCGGCGGGTGTGCCACCTTTGGCCTGCGACCCTGATTCGACATATGTGCCACCTCTCTCTCTCTCTCTCTCTCTCTTATATTTTTAATATCATTCCTTCTAGTTCAGATCATGACAGCGAGGATGAAAATCCTCCTCTAGCTCATGAAATTTTTCCTTAGACTCCACCGCTTCCAAGATGGGTCCGCTCTACTCGGGATGCAGAAGGTTCTCTTGCAGGTGACCTTGCCGATCGATGACGTACACATTCTCAGTTAGAAAGAGCCTCTTCCTTATTGGCTCAAGTTCCATAAAAACGTGATCCAGAAACCTTTGAAGAAGCCTCTTGTCATCCATATTGGGATGAAGCTATGAATGAAGAGTATCATTCCTTATTGGAAAGCAATACTTGGGATCTTGCTCCTCTTCCAAAAGGAAGAAAACTTGTTAGATGCAGATGGGTTTACAAAAAAAATTTGGACTAGATGGAAAAGTAGATAGACATAAAGCTCGTCTTGTCGCTAAAATTTTTTCACAAGTTGAAGGCATTGACTATACTGAAACCTTCTCCCCTGTTGCCAAAATGAATTCTATCCACCTTGTTCTTTCCCTTGATGCCTCCTTTAAATGGGAAGTCCATCAGATGGATGTTAAATCCACCTTCTTACATGGAGATTTGCATGAAGAAATCTACATGGAACAACCCCTTGGCTTTATCCAAAAAGGCTCCAGCCCTTTTTGTTGCCTTAGGAAGTCTCTCTATGGTCTCAAACAAGCTCCTTGGGCTTAGTATGCCAAAATGGATAGATTTCTATTAGATAATGGCTTTTCTAGGTGTCATTCTGACAACACTGTCTACACCAAGAAGGTGGGTAATTCCTTCGCCATCCTTGTTCTTTATGTTGATGATATTATCCTTACTGGTAGTGATCCAACCATATAAACCATGTGAATTCTAGCCTCAAAAAGAAGTTTGAAATGACAGACTTAGGACACTTACATTATTTCCTTGGTCTTCAAGTCTTGCAATCCAAGGAAGGCATTACCCTCTCTCAGTCCAAGTATGCGTGTGATCTTCTACACCACTTTCACATGGAAGACTGTAAGCCTTCCCCTTCTCCCTTTCAGTCTAGAGTCAAGCTTTCAGTCAATTGTACTACCCCTAAAGTTGATGCTACCTTATACTGTCAACTTGTTGGTAAACTTTTGTATCTAACCCATACCCGTCCTGACCTTTCCTTTGCCATTGGTCTTGTCGCTCGGTTTATGCACCAACCTCATGAAAGTCATTGGAAAGAAACTAAAATAATACTTCGATATATTCGAGGTACAGTTTAGTTCGGGATTCATTACAGTGTAGGAGCCTCTCCCTTGTTGATTGGTTTCACTGATTCTGATTGGACTAGTGACCCTGATGATTGGAAGTCCACTACAGGATATGTATTCACTCTTGGTTCAGGACCTATTACTTGGTCTTGTAAGAAACAAAGTGCCATCTCCCTTTCTTCAGCAGAAGCAGAGTATCGTGGTGCAGTTGAAGCCAGCAAGGAAGCCATGTGGCTTTATCAGATCCTGTCTGAATTTGGTCTTCATCAGCAGCATCCAACTACACTTTGGTGTGATAATCAGAGCACCATTCATCTATGTAAAGATCCAGTTTAGCATCAGCGTATGAAACACATTGAACTCCATATACACTTCATCAGAAAGCTCATTCATGATTGTGTTCTTGAAGTGCAATATTGTTCGACCAATGATCAAGTAGCCGATATCTTTACGAAGGCTCTCACAGAAACGAAGTTTACCAAACTTCAATCCATGCTTGGAGATCAGGAAAGTTGTCATTAAGGGGGGATAGGCTCTATACCTCCTTCCTTCTCCTATTGTGTCACTTTTGTAAATCCTTCAATCCTATCCCATTTTGTTCTTAAGGGGGGATGTTAGGATATTTCGACACATAGGAAATAGGCTCCTTTTGTGTCACCTTTGTAAATCCTTCAATCCTATCCCAAGTTGTTCTTAAGGGGGGATGTTAGGATATTCCGAAACATAGGAAATAGTTAAGAATAACTTAGTCTAGTGTAGAGTTAGGTAAAGTGTGTTTCTTTACCATGTACATTTGTAACTTATAATCCGACGATCAAGATTTGTAGTGATCTAACAATTATCTCTCACCTTGGTATTAATGTCACTTGATCCATGGCTTAACACCTGATTGGTCCATGATCTCTATTTAAAGAGCACGGAGGGTCATTTGTCCGGTAATCGTTTATGAGATAAACATATGTAACTTTTCTTTTTATATTAATAAATTGCCTGAAGTGGCCGCATTGGCTCAGGGCGTGGACTGTTTCCCTCTTTGAGGGTTTTAACCACGTGATTACTCTGGTGTACTAATTTGTGATCTGTTTGTGAGCGGTCACCTTTGGTTCTTGATTTATGGAACTTACCCTGTAAATTCCTACACCTTAAATCATGATTCATTATTTATATTTAAAAAAACTGCAAATATTTATTTATTGTTATCTCTATTAATTATTAAATTTAATTAAAATTTTAAAATAAATTAAAATAAATCGAAATATTTTTTAAATCTGATTTGCTTAGAAAAACGAAGTTATATCTCCACATATTAGGTTTCGGATCACCACCTCAATGTCCAAGTGGATTTGATGATACAACAACACACCAAAGTAGCTTATCTTCAGCGTGGCGTCCACCTTAAAGAAAGAAAACCCTTTCTAATATATACTCATATCCAATTGGAATCTCATTTACTCCATCAAATAAATCGACTCGAAGTGCTCTATGAAAGAGAAGAAATACCATATGAAAGTGAACCCACTAGGGCCTACAAATTATATCATTTCCTCTTTTATGTTATGTTATGTTGAGTAGCTTCTTTTCTTTTCTTCTTCTTCCTTTTTTTTTCTTTCTCTTTCCTTTTTTCTTTTTCTCTTTTTTTGCATGGCTATTTTATGAGGGTTAATAGAACTGTTTTTTAAGGCGTTGTCTAAATGATTTGTTTTGATGGAGAATTTGTTATGAATTTAGTGATTTTTTTTCAAGAAATTTGATTGTGAGATTATTTAAATATTTTTTTTAGTGATTAAAAATATTTAGAGTACTTAAATTTTTAAATCTAGATTTTCAAAAATTTCTATCAAATTCCATTAAAATAAAACCAAATTTTTTATTCTTTTTTGGGTCAAAACATCATCTCCTTAAACTAATTTTTTAAAAATAAATAAACTAAGATAGTGAAAAATACAAAAAAAATTAATAAAATTATATATATATATAAAGAGAATATACAATCAAATAATTCTATGAAAAGTTATAGTAAACTAATAATGAATTTTGGTAAAATGAGAATGAATTTTGATATATATATATATACAATTTAAAGCGAAAGTTAATAATCATTCCATCCATTACTATTTCCATACTTGTTTTTTTACTTTATAAAATTATATATATATATATATATATATATAGCAAATAAACATATTTATTTTTATTAAATAGAAAATACATTAATTCATTATAGTTTTTAATTACATTATTTTTGAAAAAACAAAAATAAATAAATAAATTATAATTTTGACAACTTGGATCTCGATAATTAATTTTGAGATCTCGATTTTGTATATGTAGAATAATTATTAATATTAAAATTTAATTATATATATATATATATATATATATATATATATATATATATATATATAAAATAAGCTTTAGGATTACTAAATCATTTTGTTTTGTTTGTATCATGTTTCATATGGGATAGTCAATTAATTTTGAGATCTCGATTTTGTATATGTAAAATAATTATTAATATATATATATATATATATATATATATATATATATATATATAAATAAAAGCTTTAGGATTACTAAATCATTTGTTTTGTTTGTGTCATCTTTCATATGGGATAGTCGAAAGAATTTTTTACTTGAATATGAACAAAAAATTATATAAGAAATTTGAGTGGTACGTCACATGACTTAAAGCGTGTGGAAAATATTATTATTGATAAAGAGAAGTTAGGATCCACTACATTACTATGATCTTTATTGTGGAATCTGGTTTTAACTACAAAATTTCACTTCTTCAAAGGCTTTGAGATTCCTTGCAAGAATTATCAATCTCCCCTCTTCTTTAGCTAGTACTCTTGTTGTATTTTCCACTATGCAAGGGTGTCTTTTTAGTAATTCAAATAAATTTATATTAAAATTTTTAAAAAAGTAATGTTGTTTATTATTTTAAAATGTATAGTAACATATCAATGGAAATTTAATATTGTTAATATTTTTTTATTTAAGATTATAAATATAAGTGACATTTTCAACAATGGACTTAGATCCAAACTCATTAGGTCTTACTTCACCAATCATGTACTTTATTGTATCAACATATTTCACAAGAGTGCTAATATTCTTGGGAGATAACTCATTTGGAAGGTGAGGTTATTTTACATTGTTTTTATTTGAATGGAATTGGTGCAAATATAAAGGAGTAAAACCTATGGCCCGTGAATTACTATAAAACACAAGCACTCTTTGATCTCCCCTCTCTATTCGCTCTCCACTACTCTACTCTACTATGGAACTAGATCCACTAAATTAGAATCAAACCTCGTTTCCTCCTATGGCGTAGTTATAAGACAACCCAATAGCCAATTGTGAGTTAAATTTAACCCATTCAACCCTTAATATGAGTTTAAAATCGTCGCTTCTAGAGTCTTCTTCCTATTTCCCTACATGGCTAGCCCATTTTCCATGAGTAGCAGGGGTTTATGTGCCATTTTCTTGAATTATGGAGGTTAAACACAATAGGTCAACTTTCAAGAAACATAACTTTTGCTTATAAACTCCAATTGACATTATTCTTGCACCATTGGAAATATCTTCAATTCTAGAATAGCAATAGGGGGTGAGACGTTGAAGCCATAACATGGTACCCCAAAAAAACTCATTTAATGCCTCAAACTACCATAGGAAAGTGTCTAACCCCGTTTCCCCATACCGAGTCCCATTGCTAAAAATGCTCCTATAAGTTGATTTCTCTAATTTCTCTACCTTAAAAACATCAAGATGGATGACAAATAATATAATGATACAATCACAATCAAACTATAAGGAGACTTCATTAACATACATACAACCTAGACTTTGAAACTTCGAAAAAAACCCACATAATACTTTGAAACTTCCTAAAAATCCACATAATACAAACCATTCTTGTTGCACATCCTTCTTAGGGTTTTCTACAACATCATCCTTATGCAGGTTCATTGAGAGTGTTGTTATGGGTAAGCAAAATAAATTCGAGTGTGGTTATGGGTAAGCAAAATAAATCCTAGGATGATGATAGATAATGATGAAGGGGAGTTAATGTACATATGAAGATTTGTAATTGTTAATGAATCATGTATAAGAAAAAATTTCATATAAAACCTGGAGTGGCAGTGGTTGCTGACTCATAACTTTTTTAGATGGACTTTAATAATGTTTATGTTTTGCATATATAAGATGAAAATAAAATATTTAAGATGAATATTTAAAGACTTTAAAAAACAATCCAACCTAAATTCATCTTAAACCCAAATCTGTCAAATACCAATAAAAATAAAAATAATATAGAACTGTAATTTTTTTATTAGTTAATATGAAAAAATTAATTCAAAACATAAAATTAAATGATAAAAAAATTACACCATAAAAACATTAATCCTTTTCAATATTTGATAAATCCAATTTAATAGAACATCACTAGATGTTATATAACATCTTGTTTAATGAATTTCTGTAAGTAAATTGAGAAGGTGGATTCATTTTTTGATTTTAAATCAATTATCCCTGTGTACCAGGAATTCAAGCACATCACAAATAAGTGTAATATGCATTATTGTTGCTTAGTACTATCCTCTTATGTAAAAAGTAATTTCTAGCAAAATAATTAGCAAGGTATATTTATAAGATTTTCGTTAATTTAAAATCTTATTATTATTAATTTAATTGTTACTAAAAACTGTATTAAATTTAAAGAAATTATAACATTACATTGTATATAATTATTATAATTATTATAATGTTTGCATCTCAAGCTATCTGATCTCTCTTGGCAGACTTGAGGAAAGATTTGCACCTCAAGCATTTGATCCCTGTGGCCACACTTGAGGAAAACTTTGCACCCAAAGGGATTTTGTCCCACTAGACATTTAATATTTTTGGAACTAAGATTAATATAATATTAAAAAATCTATCATATAATGAATGTTTTTGTATAAAGCCATTCTCATATATAGCGTTCTAGTAGAAATAATTAAAGTTGTTAATATTCTTATTAAATTTCAAGAATAATGTTTAAAATTTGTGTAAAATAATATGTTTGTGTTAAATACTATGAAAGTTCCATATTAATTTGAAAATCTATCTTGTATGAAATAATATTTTTTTTAAGTGAAAATAAATAAATAAATTTTATTTTTTCAAACTTTAAAATTAATTACATAATCAGATTTGATCAAAAGTTTAAATTAATTAAGAATGCACTCGTCACCAACAAATTTATTTTGGAATGACAATTCATTCTTTAAAAAAAAAAAAAAAAAAGTTATTATTGTGTTTTAAATTTTTCAAACACTCGTGTGTCTCCCGTGTTTATATCTAAAAGATTAAATGAACAAACAATAAAGGAAGGAAAAATAAATTTTAAATGGTTTTCATAATAAAATAAAATTTTGAAGTTACAAATAGAGAGTTAAATAATTTATAAATATTAAGATTCATATATATTTAAATTGATATGTGTAATTTTATGACACTTTTTTCCTTCAGAGTTTTTTTTTTTAATAATTTTTATTTGTCATAAATATTAAAAATTTGATTTGTGTACTTTATGATACTTGTTTGTTATGAAGATTTTTTTTTATTTTTTAGTTTTTAATAATTTATATTTATCATAAATATTAAGATTGGAAATATATACTTTTATAATACTTGTTTGTTATGGAACTTTTTTTTTTAAATGACTTTTTATTATGACAAATATATTAAAAATCTCATAAAATTAATCATTTCATTAATATTAGCCAATTAGCGAATTAGAAAATAGAAATTTAAATTTTATAAATTTCAAAACTCAAAAAAATGAATTTAATATTTAACTTTAATAAACTTTATAGATTATTTTAAAAGTCAAAACTTTCTAGCCACAAAATAATTACAATATAACTGGCTTTTCCATAAGTATAATAACTTTTTTTTAAAATAGGGACAATTGAGTATAAAGAGCACAATCCTATTGTCTCTTATTAGTCCCTACCCAAAGGGCCGACAAGGACTCTTTAATCGTTATGAATTGGAATATGAGCCGATGTAAAAATACCAATTCTTAAACAATCCTATTGTCTCTTATTAGTCCCTGCCCAAAGGGCCAACAAGGACTCTTTAATCTTTATGCATTGGAATATGAGCTTTATGCATTGGAATATGAGCGGATGTAAAAAATGCAAATTCTTAATCTAAAATCTTGTTGTACATGATCTAATTCACCATTTCCTCGACCAATTAAACATTGTAAAGTTTTCTATCAACGAATCAAATTTTTAGAGTTCTTATTTGGTCTCTTCTCGAGGCCGAGAGAAATAAAACTTAGAGTTAAAATGCACATTATTGAGAATTTCCGGAAAAATTGAATAATGCTAGCCTTACTACTCAGTTAAAATTAAATGTTTGATTGTGCATGTGGCTGTTGGGGCACTTGGCTCTGGTTCCAGCAACTCGCTCTGGTTTTATGATTCCATGTGATTGGGTCTGGTTCTGTGATTCCATGTGGTTGTTAATATTGACACTTATGCCGAACAAACAATTGTGTCGAATAAAATTTTGTTACCTAGTTTGAATGGCTTTGAGTTGCTAATTTCATTATTGCAGTGATCTATAATCCCTGCGGTGGTTTGAAACACTGGAGGGAGGGGAGTAGACAGAAGCCAAGTTTGAAGGGAGGGGAGTAGATGGGGCTGAGCAAAGTGATGCAATCCATAATCCCTGAGCAAAGTGATGCAATCCATAATCCCTGCAAGCGGGTTTGAAAGTCAGGTTTGAAACAATGGAGGGAGGGGAGTAGACTGGGCTGAGCAGCTTAAAACACTAGATGCAAAGGTAGTGTATAGCTATTTTTACACTATTTCTGCAATATTACTACTCTATTACTCTGGTTTACTACTATTAAGTAATAAAAAACCATGAACAGCTAGTTAGGTTTAGTAATAAAAAACAGGTTTAATAATTAAAAAAAGTTATGTGACTTTTGAGACATTTTCTTAATGTTAAATGAAATTCATTATAGAAAAACAAAGCTATTAAATTTACAACATGCTAGCTTTCTTCATTTGCATTCAAGTTAAACCAGTTAAAGAACAACTAGTTAAGTTTACTAAAAAAACAGATTTAGTAATAAAAAGTACTGAACAACTAGTTATGTGACTTTTGATACATTGTCTTGCTGTTAAATGCAATTCATTATAGAAAAAAAAGCTATTAAATTTACAACATGTTAGCTTTCTTCATTTGCATTCAAGTTAAACCAGTTAAAGAGAAACCAGAAACAATGATTTTAGAACCACGCAATGATTTTAGAACCACACAAGTGCAATTATTTCCATCCTTAAGGAATGCATAAATTCAAGCATAGGCAGCTATTAATTCCATCCTTATAGAATAGTGAATGCATAAATTCAAGCATAGGTAGCAAGATTTCATACTGCCATTGAACTTCATATTGATTGAATGAATGTAAGTTCATACTCAAACATAATATATGATAAGCTATTTCCAATAAAAATGAAAAGCTATTTCCAATAAAAATGAAGTAACCTACACAAAACCCCACCTGGATCAACACTATCGAAAAACAAACTCCAGCTAAATGTCACAGAATAACGGAAAGCAAAACCCTAAGCAAATATAGAAAGAAATTTGACATTTTAGCAAAATAAAACAAACTCCAGCTAAATGTCACAGAATAATGGAAAGAAAAACCCTAAGCAAATATAGAAAGAAATTTGACATATTAGAAAAATACCTTAACATAAGAGCCCTTCCAGCTATTGATTAGATAGTTTTAGCGAGCTCAAGGAAGGAATATTTCATTGTCATGAATGGCCACAGGAGCCGATTTTCTCAGCTATAGAGAGAAATTCTTGTTCTTCTTCCCAAGTGTAAAAGCCCGAGCTAGATTTAACTGAAACCTACCAAAATATTTACGAAATAAAGCTGTCGTATCGTTAAGAATGCAGAGTTTCATCGTTGAAGAGGATACAAAAACTTAGACTAAATTTAACATGGTTTTCCGCTAATTATTTGATTTAAGACCAAATCGAGCAGTTAAAAAATCGCTTTCAAGAAAATCCATGTCACCAAAACTGCCAATCTTCACATAGCCATCACTCTCCAGCGTTCTTTTGGTCCAGACCAGTAGCATCATGCAGTAATATGTCAGGCCTGCAACAATTTTGAACATTATAATCCTTGCAAGCCATCTGGTTTTCAAGAAAGTGTAAGGTTGATTAATCTTTTTACTTGCGGTTTGCATGGAAAAGAAAAAGAAGAAATTTGGAGCTACCTAAAAAGAAGAAAGTTGGAGCTCCACCTTTTTTTCCACATGTATTTTGTATTATCCATATGGTTACATGTCGGTCTGATGATGCATCCAAGAAAACGTGGATTGAATAGAAACCTGGACATAATCACAAAGAGCCCAGAGAACAAAATTTCTCTAAAATAAAAAATAAAGAGACCATTAAAATCCCAAGAACATAAAAATAACGTTGAACTAAGCACCCTCTCATACCGGAAAAACTCAATGAGTGCAATCTCCTTCCACTGAAAAAACAATGTTGCCTTCCCAGAACAAAACTCTATTCACAGTTGTTCCAAATTGGGAGAAAGTAATAGAGAAACACCCAAATTCAAACAAAGACACACCTATTGAGCTTCCATTAAAATAACAGAACTCAAAAAATAAGAACTCCCCAACATTGGATGACAAGGGAGGAAGTTGTCTGATACTTAGAAGAACTAACCCAAGCAAAAACACCCGAGTGAGCAAACATACCTTGTCAAGATTCCTTGCTCACCTACTAACCAAAGCTTCTTCTACTGCATTTCATTCAAATAGTCCATAATCCCACCAAAAAAAAGGGAATAGCCTCGCTAAGATTCATAATCATGCAAAGGCATGTGTCTAAGCATGTGACAAAGAGATCGAGGTCGCTTCTCATAACTACTTTTGTGATCCGATCAGGCTACAATACGTTGAATACGTTGAGCCATATGACACCTTATTTCCAAAGCCCTTTGTTTTATGCAATCTGGGGAAATGTTTCAAATAATTTTGTACTGGTGGGTAGAAACCATCACTACTACATGTGGGATGTTTTAAGACATTTTTTTAAGACAAAAGAAATCTTTTGTCTTAAAAAGTCACTTTTTATTTTAGTTATTTTATATTAAAATTTAATATCAATTGAATTGTCTTAAAGATAAAATTTAAGACAAAATAGTGTAAGAAAAAAATAGTTTGAGACAAAACTTTATATTTAGGACAAAAACGATTTGAGACAAAAAAATTTGAGACAAAAAAAATTAAGACAAAATTATTTTAAGACAAAACTTTATATTTAAGAAAAAAACAATTTGAGACAAAAACATTTTAAGACAAAACTTTATATTTAAGACATAAGCACTTTGAGACAAAAAAAATTAAGACAAAAGCAATTTGAGACAAAAAAATTTTAAGACAAAAAAACTTTGAGAAAAAAACATTTAAGACAAAACTTTATATTTAAGACAATGGCGACTTAAGAAAATGACAATTAAGACGAAACTCATTTAAGATGGTTAGCAATTAAGACAAAATCATTAGCATTCTGAAGTTTGCATTGAAATATCCATGAGTGGATAGTGGAAAATTATATTTTTTATTTTTAAAAATAGATATTCAAACCACATGAAATTTGATCATGTCATTATATTTATTTCTTTTATATTATATTTTTCTTTTTTCATTAAAACCACATTCTAAAAATATAATAAATAACTCAATATTATTTGTTGGTTGACCACTTAAGGGGATTTGAACTTTGAATCTCATGTTATAACATAATAACACTTCATAAAAAGGTGATTGTCAATTGAGTTACATTCCATGAACTAAAATTGATTTTTTTTTTTTAAATATGTGCAAAAATTTAAACTAGCAATTGCACCAGATGTTGCAAAGGAAACACTGTAAGGCATCAAATAGAGAAGAATTTTGACATATAAGAAATCATTGAATGATAAAAATTAGTAAACAAAACACCATTCAAAAAAATATTCAATGAAGAAGGCTCATTAGGTACAAGGGATGAAAATTTGGTTTTCAAATAGTAAATTAGCATTTGAAATTCACGTATGAAACATTAGATTATTTGAAAAATGTTATGGTCACAATAACATAAATAGATTGTTGGGGGTATAGAAATGATGCAGTTGAGTGAGTTGTTGAGGAAGTATTGAAAGATGAAGGAGAAGACAGTGATCCTTGAGGGAGACAAGTTGTCAGCTTCATGAGTAGGGGTTGTTGTTAGCTTAAATTTTGCGAGTTGCATTTTTTTTGGGTGTGCTACAACCTTGATCTTGCTAATAATTCATTAGCTGGCTACTAATTGAATGCCTCCTCGGAGAGCTTATCTGCTAGTTGATTGAGCTCATGATAAATGTGGGTGAAGGATGACCATTCTATCTCCTGAATGCGCAGCCAAATTTGAGACATCAGGGATTGAAGCTGCACATTTTACATATAAAACTTGCATTAGCCCGGTCAACAACTATTTGAGATTCCTGTCTCTTGCAAACTCTTCAAATTACCACAAGCACTTTCCAAATAAAGAAAAACAAACAATGATGATAACTCGACCTTTAAATTGGAACCAGGAGCCAGAGTATATCTAATATGAATGAATTGAAATGAATTTATATACAAAACACAGTAAAGAGCAAGAATAATCAACATATAAGGAGAAACATACATTTTTAATGAGATCACCTGGAGATTCTCTGATAATTTGAGTGGGATTTCCTTCAAAATTCCTGCAAGGTATGTTTCCGGTCAGATGTACGAAAAAACACGAAACATTATAGCTACGTAACTTGATCTTACAGGAAAAATGAATTACTTCACCCTGAAAAAATTATTATGAATACCATTTTCGTGTGATCTCAAGATGTGGGTAAAAGTGCATTATATAGGAAAATAAAAAAATTTCATGAAATTCCCATGAAAGTGAGTGCATCGATTGATTTTAAGTTTGTTGTTCCATGTTTTTCTCTCTACTATAGAGTTGTGGGATAGTTGTATCATGTGACTAAACTATATTCAATAAATAATCTTGCACTTACCCTGATATTTTAGGAGTAGTGCATTTTTATGTGCAACTGTATGGTCTGCGATCTCCTAATTGTGAACTACGTATAACATATCTAATTGGATGTTAGCCAAAGTTTTCCATAGGTATAACATACCCAATTTTCAACCTTTGAGGGTTGTCTTGCCCATGATCACAGACAACTTCTGATGACAACTATAATCAGGGCACTTGCAATGCTTCTTCTAGATTTTAAAGGAAACACCTCCTTGAAGAAAAAATAAATAAATAAAACAAGAAAAAATGTTTTCACAATTTAGTTAGAAAAAAACTAACAACCCTCTTGAGGTGGAAAATTCCAGCCCAATTGAAAGAAGCGAGAAAACTCAAGGTATTACAGAGATAAATCAGGACATTTGTGCAACTTTTTCAAGGATGCAACAAGAAATTTTTATGTACATAATAAGAAAATATTTGCAAACGAGAAGATACCACAGTGGGAATGCACAAGAAGAAGAACCAAAGAAATAAAATTCAATAAAGGAAGCACAACCACCACTCCAAACTCGCTTCTCTAAAACACATACAACCGCAATAAATCCCATTGAAGCTTACAAATTTATCAAGCCCTAATTAACTTACTAACAAATTCAACAAGCCAACATGCTACAATTTGTTGAGTCACCCCCAAATCAATTAGTAATTATTGCATGAATGTACATTTGTTTGTAATTTTATTTAAAAGGTTGAAATTCTCTCAAGAGCGTATAGAATATATCCAAGAGTTAAAAAAATGGAAACTTTGCCTACCTCCACAAGGTATCATCACACCCGGATAGGTGACAACATACAAGTCTAAATATTCTACCTCTAAGTCTCAATGGCACTTCAACATGTCAATAACATACTTACAACAATGCTTAATGATTTTTGTCTATTGGCTAAAGAGATGTACATCGATCCATCCAAAAATAAACATCTCAATCAATCCAACACCATAAATTGTGCTAAATAGTTCATCATGTTATTTCAAATATTACAATATGGTCTTATATTAGCTCACATATTCCTTGAATATTTGAAAGCCAAACTTCCTTAGCACAGTAGACCAGAAAGATCTGTACTCTAAAAGACAAAAAAAGACAACAAACTAAAATAGGAACTTTAACTCTAATCCAGACACTTCATTCTTAGTAACATGATATATAATGAAGATGATACGTGGAAAAAAAGGCTTCATATATTGTCTATCACATGTCAAACCGAGTGAACAAACACATGCATAGAACACATCAAAAATAGGGTTCATAGATCGACTTGTATTATATGGTTTCAAACCCTTCTTGTCTCCTTCAAGGGGGTTTCTTAAGGTCTTCAAAAAGACTTCCTTTTGCTAACCAAATGGATTGTTTATTTCACACATGTATGGAAACGTACTTTCCAAATCATATTGTAATAGATTCATAAGGTGATATTATTGGTATTAACTAGATCCTATTTGGAGACATTATTTTTATTGTAGGGCTTGGTACCTTTCAATTGGATGTGGTTGGTGATTTGAAGACTACTCAACCTCTAGTAAAGATTCATACTAACTCTAACAAGCTTATGGATGCTTGTTTACAAAGGGAGACACCTCTAAACTTAACTCATTGGATTATTTGTTTGTTCATGCTAATTATTGTTCTCAACTTTCCTTCTCCAAGGGGTTGAGACTATTTGCTTCATTTATTTTACATGGCTCGATGAAAGAAGAAGAATGGAGATTGTCTCCACATCTTTTCCATTTCGCTAAGTTACAAATAAAAAGAGTCAAATTCTATAGCCAATAGACTAATAGCCTCTTGATACACCTTTAGTGAGCTATGCATGGCTCTCACCTATCACTGTAGCTCAATGAAATGACATCTAATAGCTCCAAGGCACCATTATAAATGGACTAGTTATGAAGTTGTTGTTAAATTATCGCCTCCAAATGTTCAATTATCATGAATTTTGGGGGAGGGGGATCTTTTGGTGTATTGAACGGGGCAAGGGGACATAAGGGTAGCATGGATGGGTAGAAGTGAGAGGTTTGAGCATGGTTTACTGAGATCTATAATCCTAACATTAGAGAATGAGAAGGAGCCTTAGGGGCTTATGGCATAGGGGCCAGGGGACCTATAAGTAAGGCAATGAGAGAAATTGATAGGGGAAACCGCAATAGTTTTGACAAGGGGATTAGGGGCCACATTATCACAACCCATACACACATAACCAATAACCACTATAATACCTATCCCCTTAACCCCAAAGCCACAATACTTTAACCCCTACACCCATAACTGATAACAAATTAACCCCTTGATCCCTTAAACCCAAAGCCACTAACCCCTTAACCCCTAACCCCTAACTTAAAATCCTTGAACCCCATAAGCCCTAATCCCATGTCCTCTTAAACCTTGACCCTTAACCCATAACCCCTAACCCCTAAACTCATTAACCCCTAACCCCTTAACTCGCTGACACTTAAATACCATAACCCTTAGAAACTTAACCCCTAAATCCCCTTATATGTAAACCCTTTATGGTTAATCTTTAACCCCTGAATCCCTTAACCACTAAGCCATTAACCTCTAACCCTTAAACCCCCTAACCTTTAAATCCCATAAGCCCTAACCCTTTACCCTTTACCCTTAACCCCTTTCTCATAAATTTTAAACCCCTTAACTCCTAGAACCCCTTATCCTTTCTCCCAAACCACAGGTTCTCCAACACTAATATTCTTGGGCATATTATGCTTTTTCCTGCTAACCGCTCCAAATACAACCTCTAAGAACTAGTAGGGTCCAAGGAAAAGAGCTACAAGTTCCCCAAATCCGATCTACATTTTATGGACAATCACACTTCCCCCAAATGCCCTCCACATATTTGCCTTGGTGTATTGGAGTTTGAAAAATACATAGGATGCCACAAGTAATACTAATCATAAGACTCAACATTCCTAATGACTAGGAGGCCTTAAAAATCAAACAACATCTTAACTTATGCCTAAAATTACTAAAATTTCCTATCCCAAATATGAAATTAGAAATTCTACAAAGTTATAGGGTAACAAGGAAACCAACTTCCTCTTCTATAAATCTCTAAGACCTTCTGGAGGACAAATACAAATTTTGAAAAAAATTGTTGAAATTATACTCTTGCATCAATAGCTACCAATGTATCCTTGTAGGCCACCCCCTTTAACAATAGTAATACCAATGTCATTTACCTAGAAGGAACTCCTTACATAATTCTCTCTTAGTTCCCCTTAACCCATTGCAATGATTATCTTTGATGCCTAGTTGCAAGCACATTTGGAAGCAATTTAGCATATTCATGGTTGAGGATTTCGATAAGTATGTGATTTTGTTGACATCTTGTGACTGTCCTGTATGTGAATATATAAAATCATTTTTTTTGTACTAGTTTAAGGACTGATACCATCAGGTGTGTGCGCTAACATGGATGGAACACTAACTACATGTTGTATATATTGTAATGTAAATGAATAATCTCTTTTGGAAAAGGCTCCACTCATGATGCCATTTCGCAAATGATTTCACTCACCAATTGTGGTCAAATTTTAACGTACCATGTTCTCGTAAGGGTAAACCTACCTATCCATCTCTTTAAATGCACATATCACACATGTTGGCTTGATCTTGTGCTTTTTTTGGGGGGAAATTTGTTGCATTGGATTGACCCTGATTTGACAGGTAGATTTATAAAGATTTTGCACAGTACATATATAAAAAATATGTCGGGTTATCCATAAATTTCCTGAGAGAAACTCCCCAACACAACAAGTAGAATACTTTTTGCAGCCAAAGAGATTAATTGTTTCTAGTACTTTTTCAGAACTAGTACAAACTATAGACAATCCAAAATGCCTCATTTTTGGGCTATCAATATAGTATCCATTTAAATAGACACAAGCATAGGTTAATAACAGATACCTAACACAATCTCAATGAAATACTATGAGTAGAGAGTGCCACGGTTATATATCTGGTTTATTCGAAAATGGATTGATATCTTCCTCAATGTGGACTGCCAGCTTGTTTTCCACTTCTTCAATCAGGTCATGGTTATCTTGGATGCCCTTGTGATAGTCTGAAACTACCAACTCCAATGCCATTAACTTTATCCCAGTGACCTCCATTTCTTTGTTCAGTTCTTTCATGCCCTTCTTGTTTATGATTTCTCTCTTCCAATTTATAAACACATACAAAAAAGCATTGACAAACCTCTTGCTTTAATGCAATGGCTACAACATAAATAATTCTCCATGGAAAAAAATTCTCTGGGTCCTACAATGGCTACAACGTAAATACTTCTCCAATGGCTACAACGTAAATTCTCCCTTGTGTTTCCCTGACAGACCCTAACACTTCCTAGCACATATTGGCACACCCTGGCACCTGGCACATCTTGGATGCATGTCGCCCTGACACTATAACATGACTTAGCACTGCCTATCATACCATGTTACTCCCTCCACAAGACACCTAGAACTCGCCAACGCTCCCTGTCACACACTCTTATTCATTCATTTATGAATTTTGACCTAGTGCTCTGTTATGTTTTCCTGGCACTCCCTAACACTCCTTAGCACACATTGGCACACCTTGGCACTTGGAACATCTTTGTATGCATCCCTAGCACTCTAACATGCCTTGTCACTTCTTAGAATACCGTGTCACTCCCTTCTTAGCACACCTGGAACTGGATGATACTTCATTTCCATGCATTTGAAACTAGTGCTCCCTTGTGTTTTCTTGACACATGGCCCTCACACTCCCTAGCACATGTTCATGGCACACCCTGGCACCTATCACATCTTGGAATGCCTATCATGCCTTGGAACTGCCTAGCATGTGTTATTACTTAGCTTTCATGCCATCATAGATAGCCTTACTTTTTTTGCGACTTGGGAACCCAACCAAGTCATTGGAAAATCAATGTTGTGCCCAACCCAAAGTTTCCCTTTGTCTGAAACTAATTTTTCCAACCCTTTATGTAACCTTAGGCTTACCTCCTACAAGTATTATTTTGGCCTTCTCCTAACACACTTTATCCTTGATACACTTGGAATTCATTGACACTACTTGGCACACACTATTATTCATTCATTTCCATGCATTTTGACCTAGTTCTCCCTTGCGATGTCCTGGAACTTCCTAATACTCTTCAACATCCATTGACATTTTCTGGCATGTGTTAGCATGCCTTTTCAATCCTTGGCACGCACCGACACTCCTTAGTTATCATCCCCTCACAATTACCCTTACTTTTTTTGGCACTTGGGAACCCAACCAAGTCTTGCCTTGACTATAAAAACTTGACCAAGTTACAACTACTACAACTATATTGTGCCTTGTTCACCTAAGAAATGACTATAATCCCTAACCCAATTAACCCCCTAAACCCCTAAACCCCTAACCCATTTAACCCCCTAAACCCTAAACCTCTAAACCCTTAACCCCTAACCCCTTAAACCCTAACTCCCAACCCCTAACCCATTTAACCACCTAAACCCCTAAAACCCTAACCCATTTAACCCCAAAATCCCTAACCCCTAAAATCCTTAACTGCTAAATCCCCTAACCCCCTAAACCTCTAAATGCCTAACCCATTTAACCCCCTGAACCTCTAACCCGTTAACCCGTTAACCCCTAACCTCTAAAATCCTTAACTGCTAAATCCCCCAACCCCCTAAACCTCTAAAACCCTAAACATGTTTAACCCATAAACCTTAAACCTATAACCCTTAACCCCTAACCCCTTAAACCCTAATTTCCAACCCCTAACCCATTTAACCCCCTAAAACCCTAAAACCCTAAACCACAAAACTACTAACACTTAAACCCATAACCCCTTAACCCATAAACCCCTAAACCGTTAACGCTTAACCCATAACCCATTAATCCCTCACCCCTAACACCTAAAATCCTTAACTGTTAAATCCTCTAAGCCTTAAGCCCTTGGAGAGGGTGTGCTCAAGGAGGATCATTCTAAGAAATGTTTGTATTTCATCCATACAAACAACAACCTAAACCGTGGCAAATGATCACTTCATACTAAATCCATACTTGTTTGACATATCGAGCTGAGAAGTTTACTCGTTGCCTCTCAATCAACTAGTTAAGTTATGTATGCTTGTAATTGTAAATGGATCTTCCAACTAGCATAAGCTTTACTTGTAATTTATTAAATCCATTATATGAAAACACCTTATTATGGAAGCATCTTTGGTTTAAATCTCTACCCCTCTAACACCCCTTCAACCCACCAACAATATGTTGGTGACACTCTTCTTGTGGGCTCTCCCTCGGTCAAAGAAGCCCTTTCCTTCCAGAATATTCTTGTTGATTTTTCCCAGGCCTTTGGCACCTCCATCAATAAAGCCAAATCAAAACTCTTCTTCCTCAATACCTCCTAGACCATTCAACTCAACATTGCTCTCATTATAGGCTTTCAACTCAACTCCTTCCCTTCCAAGTACCTTAGAGTTCCCTTGACTGATAAACCCCTAGCCAAAGCCATTTGGGAATCTCTGGTCACCAAATTGAAAACAAAAAAGATTTCCAATTGGACTTTCAGGTCCTTAAATCTCCCAAGAAGATTAGTCTTGGTCCACTCAGTCCTACAAGCCATTCCTCAATAACAGTACTCGATCATTGCTACAACCAAATCTATTTCAAACCAAATCAAAACCATTCAAAGAGACTTCTTATGGAAAGACAAAGAGAACAAGGGAAAATGGGCCCTAGTAGCCTAGGGAAAAATCGGAATACCTAAAAAATATGGGGGGCTTGGTCTTAGAGACCCAGACTTGTTGCAAAAAGTTCAGGGCGCCAAAACCTGGTGGAGATGTATCACCAGCCCCAACACCTCTTAGGTAGCACTCTGGAAGGAAAAATATGCCCCATCTCACAACCCGAAGTCTTTAACCAGGCTCTCTGGCAACCTCAAAGTTTCCTCGGTCTGGAACCAATCTTGGGAGAACAAAGGAATGGTCCAAAAGCATTCCTTGGAGCATGCCATCCCACAGTCTTTGACTAGGTTTCCGGGAAGGTGACCTATCCACACAATCAAATGAAGGCATAATTCCATATAATGAAAAGGATCAAAGGTCCATGCATCCCAGTTATCAGAAGAAAGGTGACCTAGGGGACCTCTTCCCAGGACTTCTCCCTTGCTCGTCCCTCTGCGGACCCATTGCCCTCATCCCTACTTAATTTATGCCACCCCCTGTCCCTAACGGTCGTGCACACCTCATAAATGATCCCACAATCCATGATCCTATCCTCCCACAATCTGATCTGTTTCCCATTTTCCGGAATCCAGTACAGGTGTTCACGCAACAGCGGAAGAGCGTGTTTACACAACTGATGAATTTGGGAGCCCTGACAATTATATTGGAAATTCTCCAGGCTGCGAAAGCGCCTTTCAAAGCTATATTTTTTCCACAAGGCAATTTGCGCCCATCTTGGGCTCTTTACCACCTGCAACCATAAGATCTTGGCCCCCAGAGCAATGTTGTGTTCCCTGAGAAGAGGGGATAAGGGGCATCCCTGCTTTATCCCGAGACTTTCCTTGAATAAGTTCGAAACATGCCCGTTGACAATTTTCGAACAAGTTTTAATGAATCGAGTAGTGAATCCATCCGGCCTAGGAGCCTTGTCCGGATCCATTTCATCAAGAGCTTGCTTGATTTCATTGAATGTGACAAGAGCAGTCAGCATAACGTTCATTTGGGCATTGACCTTTAGATGGGCCAACTCGAGAAGATTGGAGATAAGACTTTCTTTTCTTTCCTTTGTGTACAGATCTTTGAACTGCTTATGGGTAGCATGTTTGATGCTGGTGGGGTCGGAGAAGGTTTTATCTCCTGAGGTTATCTCCACTATCTAGTTAAAACTTCTTCTCGCCTGAGTGTGCTTGTGAAAGAAGGAGGTTTTCCTGTCCCCAGCTTGTAGCCATAGACTCCGAGATTTAAGCCTCTAATATTCCTCCTCCCGAAAACAAGCCTTATGGAGATTAGCCTAGAGCTCCTCTTCCATGATTAATCTGTCCTTCGAGATGTACATCTCTTCCATTTTTTTCCGGTGACTTTCCAAACAGGCCTGGGTCGTCCGCCTTGACTCAGTGGGAGAGGGAAGGGCTTTAGCCCATCTTTTGAGGGCCCTCTTCACTCTCCTCAAATTGTCTTCCCATACAAAGAAGGGGGATCCACTGACAGTTTATTTCCAAACTTCCTCAACTTTGTCCAAAAAGTTGGAATGTTGCACCCAAAGGGCACTAAAACGGAAAGGAATAGGTCCCAGATTCATTTGCGGCTTCAGCTCAAGTCTAATGGGCTTGTGATCAAAGACCGATGAAGAAAGAATAACATAACTGACATCAAGAACTAAGAGCAAGAAGGAGCTCTGGATGAGAAAACTATCTAACCTTGTAGCAATGTAGCCTGGACCCGATCTTCTATTGGTCCAAGTATATTTTCCATTGGGTGGCTTGACGTCCAACAAATCCCAATCCTGAATGAGCTCTTCCACCCATTCCCTGGCTAGATCCCTTACAATGTTGCCCCCTCACTTATCCTCTTGACTTAAAGTTATGTTCATGTCTCCAACAAGAATGACATTATCCATCTAAATCTCATTTGCTAGCTTCCTAATGGATTCTCAAGAGACTTTTTTGTCTCTCAAGAAGACCAGAGCATAAATGTTGAAGAGACTCACAGTTTCTTTGGTGTGAAGATGAAAAAGCTGAGAAAAAATCCAGTTTGAGTTAAGTTTAACCTTGATTTTCTAAAAGCATGTCTTGTCCCATAACATTCCCAGCCCTCCTGAGGCACTTCTAGAGGAGACTCCGACACCTCCCCCTTTTCCCCAAAATTATCTGCTTTTATGGAGAAAGTCCATTTCCTCCATTTTGGTCTCTTGGATCAGAAGAATGTCAAGCCTTTCCAACCTTACTAAACTTTTCATTGCTTCTTCTTTTAGTTTGCTACCCATCCCTCTACAGTTCTATGAGACAATATTCATTACTTCCTTTTTTAAGATGAGAGGGCTCCTTTAAAGCCCTGGCTTTGATTTCTCTGTGCTTTAGGGTTTTTTGCCAACATATTTTCTAGGGTCGGCTGGGTCCCCTGTAGCTTCTCCTTGTAGGTTTCTTGTTATCTCTTTTCCCTGGAGGATTTCCATCCCCTGGTAGATCTTATGGCCGAAGTTTGGGAGTCCCTAATTTCTCCTTCTTCCTCCGACTCCTCTGAATCTTGATCTTCCCCCTAGGTGATAAAGTCTTTGTCTTTCAGGGTTCCTCCAGGATAACCCCCTAAACCCTTACCCCTAACCCATTAAACCCTAATTCCCAACCCCTAACCCATTTAACCCCCTAAACCCTAACCCCATTAACCCCTAAAATCCTTAACCGCTAAATCCCCTAACCCCTTAAACCTCTAAACCCCTAACCCATTTAACCCCCTAAACCCTAAACCTCTAAACCCTTAACCCCTAACCCCTTAAACCCTAATTCCCAACCCCTAACAAATTCAACACCCTAAACCCCTAAAAACCTAACCCATTTAACCCCATAAACCCTAACCCTTTAAAATCCTTAAATGCTAAATCCCCTAACCCCCTAAACCTCTAAACCGGCCCTAACCCATTTAACCCCCTAAACCCTAAACCTCTGACCCCTTAAACCCTAATTCCCAACCCCTAACCCATTTAACCCACTAAACCTCTAACCCTTAAACCCTAATTCCCAACCCCTAACCCATTTAACCCCCCATACCCCTAAACCTATAACCCATTTAACCCCCTAAACCCTAAACCTCTAAACCCTTAACCACTAACCACTTAAACATTAATTCCCAACCCTTAACCCATTTAACCCCCTAAACCCCTAACCCATTTAAACCCCTAAACCCTTAACCCTAACCCATTAAACCCTAATTCCCAACCCATAACCTATTTAACCTCTATACCCCTAAACCCCTAACCCATTTAACCCCCTAAACCCTAAACCTCTAAACCCTAACACATTTAAACCATAAACTGTAAACCTCTAAACCCTTAACCCCTAACCCCTTCACCCCTAACCCATTTACCCCCCTAAACCCTAAACCTCTAAACCCTTAACCCCTAACCCCTTAAACCCTAACTCTTGACCCCTAACCCATTTAACCCCCTAAACTCCTAAAACCCTAACCCTTTTAACCCCCTAAACCCTAAACCCATTAACCCTTAACCTTAAACCCCTAAAATACTTAACTTCTAAATCCCCTAACCCCCTAAACCTCTAAACCCCTAACCCATTTAACCCCCTAAACCCTAAACCTCTAACCCCTTAACCCCAAACCCCTAAATTATTAACTGCTAAATCTCCTAAACCCCCTAAACCTCTAAATCGCTAACCCATTTAACCCCTTAAACCTCTAAATCTCTTACCCTTAACCCCTAACCCCTTAAACCATAATTCCCAACCCCTAACCCATTTAACCCCCTAAACCCCTAAAACCCTAACCCACTTAACCCCCTAAACCCTAACCCCATTAACTCCTAATGAGCCTTAACCCCTAAAATCCTTAACTGCTAACTCAGTTAAAGACCATCAAGTTAACTAATCAATCAACCAAAAATAGATCATGCACGCAAGGAATTCGAATTGCTCAAGTGTGGTGGAGATTCCAAGCCAATGTAACATCAGTTGTAGACTAGTCTTGAGTATACAGGTGTTGCATGCAATCAGAGATCAATCCTTGGGAATTACACAATCAATTTGGAGGAAATTCCTAAAAAATAGGGGCCAATTTCCATAGGATTTGCGCAAGGAAGTAAGAGCTTAGGTGGAGGCATAAATTGATTAAGTCTAGGTCATAACTTCTCATTGAACAGAGAGAATAATTATTCTTTTTCAAGTTGATCTAAGAGTAAGCTAGAAATTGTAATAGATTTTCTATTCATTTGATTAATGCAAGCAAGCTTAAGGGCTTTTTACGAGTTGGATTCCCCTAGATAAATCTATGTACTTGTGTATGTGATTGATGCATGTTTGTGAATGTTGTTCTAAATTGTGAATTAATTTCTGTAGAGTAGTAGAGTAGAATTGTGTCTCTTGATATAGATTAAATTTCTTGAGCAGTTGAGGAAGATGAACCTAGACTGGGACAACTGAGGGAACATCCACTTCTAGGTCAAATTCTAAAGTCCATTGAGTTATGTATGTGTTTCCCAACCCCATGGAAGAGGGTCTATTGTGAAAAATCAAATCTCTCACTTTTTTTCCCCAGACAAGAAGGCATAGAGTCCTCAACCACAAAAATAATGAAAGAGATGAACTTGAACCACAACCTTCCAATTCTTCACTCTCCACAAGTATGTTGATATTAGAATTGGCCATGGTCCAATAAATTTCCCTACTAAACCATGTTCCACCAAAGAAAAGGCTTTAAGATAGAAATTGCATGGGGTGATTCACCATAGGGGTATCATGAGTTTTCTCAACAAAACATAACGTAATGGATTTAAGCATAGGGAAAGGCTAAAGAGAAGAAGCAAGGACCTTGAAGGCCATTTCCTTAAAAGAGAGGGATGCAAGAAGAATTCACACTCCCTTCCCTCTTAGATCTTTCTCTAAAAGGGACGAATCAACAAGAGAAAAAGTCATGGGTAAAAGAGAAAATGAACTATAGTTTAAAAATAACATATTTATAAATATAAAATTATAATATATTAAAATTAAATCAAGCATCTCATTTATTATTCTCTATAATTTCCCATAACAACATTTATTTTTTTTTAATAAAAAAAATAAAAAACAATATCATAAATAAATTTACATATATGTACTAATTTAAAAGCCTTTAAATTATAGTTTTCCTTCATTTTTACACCAGAGGCATTCTCTTTGCTGGCTTGGGGTGAGAAAACACTGTTCACCCCAGCCAATAAGAGAGTTTTATTATCTCCCTTCTAACTAATTAAAGTTTGAAATTTGTTTGTATTTTCAACCAATTAAAATTTGACATCTGGACTATTAATTTATCTTACTGAAAATGAAAAATATAATAATCTTTCAACCATCATGTGAAGCGAAATAAAGAGGAGTCTTTTAGGTGGGAGGCCTACCAAACCCGATAGGAGTATTTTAGGTGGGAGGGCTACCATGATTTGGAGGGTTTCATCCGAAGAGTGAAGCAATGGCGGAAAGAGGGCAAAGATTCTGGTGCGGGTTTGGTCGAGGTCGAGGTGACAAAGGTCGTAGGGATCATCGCAGTGGCCATCGAGGACACCGAAGAGATGAAGAAGAAAATGGGTCCCCATGAAAAAGCTCGATTGTCTAGTAAAAGAAAGAAAAATCCATTCCTTTGAACAAATTTTATTTTCTATGGTCGTTAAGGAGCACCAGATCATGAAAGCCATGTTGGGTCCCTGTTGAAAGATAAGGTTATGAAGATAATGCCTGTGCAAAAGTAGACAAGGGCTGGGAAGAGGACTCTATTAAGGATGATGACGGCAATGGCCACATTGGGTTGGGTTACCTGCATGAAGGAGGTGGTCACGGCCATCCGCGGAGCCATTATTTGGGCCAAGCTTTCGATTATTGGGGTAAAAGCCCATACCATGCCTATCAAGGTCACTGGTAAGTGGTGCCTGCCCCCAGAGGTGTCGAGATCATGACCACTCGCATGCTTAAGATTGTAGATCTGTTCACCTCCTCGTGAGAGTCGACCAAAACTTTCAGAAATTTTGTCAAGGCGATTTTTTAGTAAAGACTTATGGATTTTTGAGGCTTGATTTGTGAAGGGAGATAAGGTTCTCAAAATCTCCACTCCAGGATTATACTGATTTTCTGGTAAAAGAAGGAAAAATAAGTTCCCTCGACCAAATCTATCTCTTCTCATTGGCCGTTAAGGAGCACCGGATCGTGGATTCCATGTCGGGGTCCCTAGTTGAAGGATAAGGTCTGTTAAGGAGCACTAAATCATCGATGCCATGTTGGGTCCCCAGTTGAAGGATGAGGTCATGAATATAATTTTTATGTAAAAGCAGTCGAGGGCCGGGAAAAGGACTTGATTCAAGGCCTTCGTTGTCATGGGTGACAATAATGGCCACATTGGGCTCGGGGTTAAGTGCAGGAAATAGGTGGCCACGACCACCGCGGAGCCATTATTTTGGCCAAGATTTCTGTTATTCCCGTGAGGATGGGTTATTGTGGTCACAAAATCGGGAAACCCATGCCGTGCCTATCAAGGTCCCAGGTAGATGTCGCTCTGTAACTGTCAGAATGGTGCCCGCCCCCAGAGGTGTCGGGATCGTGGCCACTCGCGTGCGTAAGAAGGTTCTGTAATTTCATCATGCTTTTCATTGCCTGGAATAAAAATTTTCAAGAACCTGATTTAGATCCTAGGGTGAATGCATGTGTTGCAACATCAATCGCTGTTTGGGTCAGATTTTAGACTGAATGTTTCCATTCAGAATTAGGATGGATATGTCTATGATTTAGTATTCGTGGTTGTTGTAGTACGTTTTTTTAGCTTATATTTGCTAGGGATAGCTTGATTTAGAGATGAATTTGCAACATTCATGATTTATATTTCTGTTTTCTTACCGGAACTCAGGAGAATACCAGATAGTCTTGTGCCGATGCCAGGATCAACTTTATGATTTTAAATCTTTTCATGGGATATGATTCTTTGAATATCCATAATGAATTTTGCTGAAATATACATCAATGTTTGCATAATATTGCTCATATTATTGATTGGGATGGAACTAAAACAACACTTTCCATGTTCACCATTTATTCTTTTACTGTATTTTCTCTTTTGACCTAGAAAAGATTGGGGTTCAAATACATTTCAATATTTATTTTTCATTTTTCGATATAAAAAGAGAATCACTGGTCACTGATTAATGCTATGTAAGTCTTTTGTCCAGTATGCCCTTTGCTTTAGTCAGTCAGGGAATCCAATTTTTTACTATCATGGAAAATTCTTCAGACCTCACTTGGTGTTCAGTTCAATATAGATATAGCTATGATAAGGTTTTTCGAATAGATGTAGATGTGGATAAGCTTAGTGTGCGAAAATTCACAGTACCAAAAATTACACAGGAGCTTCCTTAGCTACTCTGACAACAAGTGGGTGATATCAGCTACAAATTTTGTTTTATACAAAATTTAATAACAATGAATATGAACTTTGTAAGTATTTCCATGTTACAAAAGTGTACAACTCGTTTCGTCATATGCTGAAAATTATTTCCTCTCTGCGCAAGACTAACATCCTTTTGTAGTATCTGAGCATTGCAGTACATGAAAAACTACCTTCGCTATTTCATGGCACCCTCTCAGGGTTTTCCACACCCATAAACTCTGCACAATCATAAGGTTTAAACCCTGCAAGCTTTTCGAGCTCGTGTACAACTTCTATGTCATGCTCCAACCTTGCAACTATCTCCATTATAAGGGATGCCAAGGCGTCCATTGGAAGTGCCTCGGAAAATTCTAACACATATATGTCTTTCATGGAAAGACAGTCGGTGGCTGATACAATACATTTTATTTCATATTCTATGTCATGTATTCTAGCAGGAGATTCCATCTCTTCTGAGAACAGTTCAAAGCTCGATTGGTGTTCATCTTTAACATAAATGAGTTTGTGCTCGACATCTTTAAATATCTGTATAGGTTGACGATCCAGGTCTTATTCAGTTTGAGTGGGATTTAAATTGAGATTTATGGTCTTTGCAATTGAAATACATTGATTTTTTCATCAGAATGGCTAGGTGGAGTGGAATAGTTTTGTCTGAAGACAGAATGTCGTTTTGAGTTTTTGTACTGCATTAGCTCTCCATTAGGATTTGTGAGGGAGGGCATTGCTCCATGCATCTTATGCTTTCTGCTAGTTGTCGCAGGACATGGGCTACCTGGGAGCCCACTTTGGTGAATGCTTTCTCGATTGCCGCTATGGTAAAGTGAGATGCCTGAAGCATAAATGGGGATGGGACATTATTAAAGTCTAGACTCAAGATGGATAAAGAATATTTGAGGCCTATATCATTTAGTATTCGTAGCTGTTGCAGTACGTTTTTTAACTTGTATTTGGCAGGGATAGCCTGATTTAGAGATGAATTTGCAACATTCATGATTTGTCTTTCTGTTTTCATAATGGAATTCAGGAAAATACTAGATAGTCTTGTGCCGATGCCAGGATCCCCTTCATGATTTTAGATCTTTTCATGGGATATGATACTTTGAATATCCATAATGACACTTGCTGAAATATACATCGATGCTTGCTTAAGATTTCCTATATTATTGTTTGGGTTGGAACTAAAACAGCACTGTCCATTCTCACTATTGATTCTTTTACTGTATTTTATCTTTTGACCTAGAAAAGCTTGGGGTTCAAATATTTTTCTTGATACCCAAGTTCTCACCGTGGCTGAAAAGGTTTGCATGGATTATTATTTCACCATTGATTCTTTTACTATGTTTTCTCTTTTGACCTAGCAAAGTTTGGGGTTCAAATATTTTTCTTGATACCCAAGTTCTCACCGTGGCTGAAAAGGTTTGCATGGATTATTATGTAAGCCAGGTTTCTTATATGATTTCTTTTGCAATTTTAAACATGTGTTGGTTTGTTATATTAGATTACCTTGGCAGAAAGGGTTGTTGCAGCTAATTGTTTTCTTAGGTCATAGATTGGGCCTTATAGGAGAAATTGTTGTTCTTTACGCTTTTACTATGGATTGGCACCATAAGAGACTAAGATGACATGAATTTTTTATTATGGCCCTAATATTTAGGTCAGGTCTTAGTATACTTGCCCTTTTTATAAAGTCATTCTTGTAACTATGGATTTGTTGTTAAATATGTAGGAATGATATACATGGATTTTTTACACAACGTTCCTTGTTGGAACATGTAGGACTTGGAATGAAGTCCACAACTATGAATTCCTGCTCTTCAAAGGCCAAAGAGATTCCTCCTATAGCTATCCCATTGGAACCTAGAAATCATGTCCAACAAACTGAGCCAGACAAGGTCACAACCTCTAATCCTTCACCACTTGCATCCACACCCAATTCAAAGAACTGCTTCTGTTCACCAACCTCTCACGCTGGATCATTCTACTGCCACCTACATCGGTCCTTGCAAAAACAGTGGAGTATAGGCAGTAACAAGCTGCCATCACCTCTTTCGGAGGAAGAATGAGTCTCTTCCACAGTTGAGGAAAATTGGCTTTCGTGAAGAATATCTGAATGTTGTTTCATGTCTACTAAATATATATAAGCAACTTTATTATATGTATTGACTCAGTTTTTTAATATGAATACTTTCCTCCTCGTTCTACTACTCAACCAGATCTCCTGACCCACAGAGGATTGCAATTTGGATTGTACCTAATACACAAATGAACCCCACAAAAAATTGGATTTGGATTGTACCTAATATACAAATAAACCCCAAAAATAAATCTATGTATGCAGGTTTTATTTTAAGAATACTAAGATAAAAATTCTGCCTGAAATTCCTTTTTGTGAAGATTACATCTTCTCAGGACTAGCACACACTCTTTGTTTAATATTTATTAGCAAAATCAAAAGAAGTGGAAACAGAATTTTCAAAACCACTTTTAAATTGCAGGCATAAACTATAGGCATTTCCGATATTCATCTTCTTTAAGATATTCTACCAATACAAGAGACTTTTACCTATTGAGGCCACAGACATAGAACCTTGATCATTTACGGGCTATATGCTCCAAATTAGTACTAAACAATAGATTGACTCACTTGAAAAAGGTTTTCATTTGGTAAGTTAAAGCCTATAACTTATTTTAACAGAGTGGAAGATTCACAAAACACTGACATATGCATACGTTGTTTTTAACTTGTTGGAGACTTTTATTCAAAATCTTATTGGGTTAGAGTAATTGTCACATTCATTTTATTGAGAATCAATTATGTAGATTGTTCTAATCAATTATCCATTCAAGATAATAGTAAGGGTTTGGAAGTTTATTAAGCTTGTGTGTTTTGGTATAACCGAAAACTTCAACCATTAATACCTTATTTATATACAATGCAAATAGGAGATAAAGGCTGAGAAAATTGAAAAATAATTTATTTCAAGGTCTGAAAATAATAAATCAGAGTATAAAATATGATTCTCAATATTTGTGATGCATGATTCTCAATATTTGTGTGAATAAAAGATAAACCTGTGCATAGTGAATTGCATAGTAAATTACTAATAAGTAAAATCAACAAAAATATATATACTTTACCCTCTAGATTTAAACCCATGAAATACATATGGAAAGACTAGTTCACTATAAATCTGAAAGATATTAAACAGGATTTACAAAATAAATATTAAAATAGAATGGGCATTCTGATACACACAGGTTGTGTTGTGTATCAATAGAACAAAAAATCTGTAATCTGCCTGGAAGTCTGACTCTTATGCTGACTTGATGATTTGACATTCTACCCCTTATTATTTCCGGACTTCTTTCTTATCTGGGTATAACATCATGATTATTAAAATAATATGTCAAGTAGATAGAATGTGAGTACAATGTTAATGATTCAGCTGTACTTCCCCAGGTTTGAACACGTTACCCCTTAATGATTCAGTGTTACTTCTGCAAATTTCCTTTCCTTTTTCTTTTGTTAATTTTATATATTCATTTTGATTTTGTGTTTCAACTAAAAAGATCTCCAAGCTCCCAAAGACATAACAGGCTTGATTCCTTCTGTTCCAACTTTCCAAACCCCCCCAAATGACAAGAGATCGAAAATTTATTGTTTCCCCATGTGTATGTGTTTTAAGTAAAATGCTAATTGAAGGCAGTTATTATTTGGCAGGGCTATGGATTGACAGAGTCTAGCGGGTCAGTATCATTCACTGAAACAGATGAAGAAAGCAGACATTACGGAATGGCAGGCTTGCTTGCAGCTAATGTTGAAGCTAAAGTGGTGGACACATCTAGTGGAAAAGTTATGCCTCCTAACCATAAGGGTGAGCTCTGGTTACGGGGACCTGCAATCATGAAAGGTGTGATCATCTCATATTTTCCTAGGCATGATAATTTTTAACAAATTTGCAGGCCTTTTTATATTTTAGTCCCTTTTCAAATGTTTTGAATTTGAGAGACTGATTTGAATAGCACCCCTATTCACCTGGACCACTATGAACAAAATCTTAAACTTCATAACCAACAAAATCAGAATTCCATATCCACAGCGAGAACATGGGGTGCCCAATAAGCATGCGGTACCCCAAGATCAAAATCACATCAAACAATCTACAACAATTCCTTTAGGTGCTCTTGTCAAATTTTAAGGGTGTATGTTCTGTACCCAGAACCATCTTATGAACAAAAATAGTATTCACTGCCAAATGAATCTCATCCCTTCCTCCTGAACCACAGGTTCTCAGTATGATGCCATAGCACTCTCATCCATATATTGATTTTCCCAGCTTTTGACTAGAAAATATATTAAGTATTTGGTTGTTTCATGCAGGTTATTTTCGTAATCATGAAGCAACTACATCAATTTTAGACTCAGAAGGATGGCTGAAAAATGGGGATCTATGTTACATTGATGAGGAGGGCTTCCTCTTCATTGTGGATAGAATAAAGGAGTTGATCAAGTACAAATCATTTCAGGTACTAAACATTTCGAGGATCATTTAAAGTTCAATTCGAAACCCACAATATTAATATTTCGAGGATCATTTAAAGTTCAATTCGAAATCACAATATTAATCTTCTAGGAATTTTTCTAGGAGTTGATCAAGTACAAAGCATTTCAGGTACAAAACATTTCAAGGACCATTTAAATTTCAATTCGAAACCCACAATAATAATCTTCTACGGATATTTTTTTTAGGTTGCGCCGATAGAGTTAGAGGAGTTGCTCCTCTCAAACCTAGAGATTAGTGATGCTGGTGTTATTCCAGGAGTAGAATTTTCTATTTCTTGTTTTGATAAACCTTCAAAGTTCTACATGTAGCTGGATTTACCACTAACTGGTTTGATTAGCTGGATTTACCACTTATTGAGCTAATAAATATTTTTGAAGTTTTATCTAGCTTATAACACGGAGTTTCTCTGCAACATTAGTTGATGCCCCTACTCCTTTACGCATTGATCCAAATATAATTGCATACATGTTACTTATTGAAGCATGCAACTCTCTGTCTTTTGGGTTTGTATGGTAGGTATCCTGATGATGAAGCAGGTGAAATACCAATGGCATTTATTGTGAGGAAGTCTGACAGCAATCTCTCTGAAGAAGATGTAAAAAATTTTGTTGCAAATCAAGTAAATGAAACACTGAGATATTTTGTTTGTGAACTTGCCTGCTCTCAACCTAAAACTTTAGTTTCTTTTGTTGGAGATCTGCTAATTTCCAAGAAAAAATATCTTTTGTGTGTAGGTTTCTCCATACAAGAGGATATGTCGAGTAGCATTTGTCAATCAATTCCCAAGTCCCCCACCGGAAAAATCTTAAGAAAATATTTGATTCATGAGGCTCTGTCCACCTCCAGATTGTGACTCCCACATAACAACCTTTAATCTTTGTGAAGCAATCATCTACTAGTTTTTAATTTGAAGTTTGAACATCATTTTTTTGTTCAAACAGCATATTTTAAAAGTGTGTGTCTAGCTGGTATAATCTCACAATGTTGGTTATAAGCATCGATCAATTTGTTTGATCTTTTGTGTCACTCAGGGTATAATGTTGTAATTGACTTCCTCGACATTTTAAGGTATAGGTAATGGAAGAAAACTAAACATTTTATTATCATTTCCCTTTGCTTTATCATACCTTCTTTTGTCATTTTTCTACAGAACAACTAAACATATCTACAATCTCTGTTTACATCAAGTCTTGGATATGTTCATCATTACTTCTAGCATAATGTTGACAGATCTAAATTGCAGCACCCAGAGAGATCATTTCTCTGGTTGGTGTGCAGAACTTATAACATTTTGATCCTACTTGTGGTATTACAATCAAATACTCATGGAAATAGAGAAAGTTATGAAGTTATGAACCTAGACTTGTTTTCATTTTATGAAAAGTTTATTTTTATTGTGAGTTCCTACATTCATGAGGATTCAAACAGTACTCTACAATTGTTAGAAAACCACCTTATTCAGTTATGCGGAAAAGAGGAAAGGAGTCAACTGGTATGACACATGATCAGCGGGCAACTGTTGTAGAGAAAACACGATTTCTAGAAGAATCATTTGATCACAAGCTTGTCTTGGAACATTTGACTTGGGTTTGTCATATAATCCCAATCACCTTTATTATAATTCATTGGAATTTGGTTGGCTTCGTTGCCTTTGTGTCTATACTTGTGGTTTTGTATTGAGATTATTTGGGCTTGTTGTCAGTGTTTTTCACTTCTGAGAATGCTTTGTTTTTGTTTTGCTCTGATTATGTGTTGAACATTTTTTAAAAATCAATGCTTCCTATACAATTTCAAGGATTGTCATAACTCCTCACATAATTCTTTAAAGGGTGCTAGTTCATTGGAAGAGCACCTGCCATGCAGGAGGTTGGTGGTTTGATTCCACTGCACCCTAACATGAATTATTCAATGATATTGTTGATTTTTTTAATTCAATATTTTTATATTGATTTATTTTAATGGTGAGATATTTTTCTGGAGTCATTGTTTTATATTGTCTCTAGAAAGACAATAGATAGGATTAAAGACATTATCTCCATAAAGACAAATATGTCTTTAATTCCAACTATTGTCTTTGGAGAGACAAAAATGAAATTGTCTCAAGTTAAGACAATTTACCCAAAAATTGTCTTAAAACACCCCTTTGTGTTGTAGTGCAACCATTGTCTCTAGAGAGACAAAAATGCTTGTGTTATATATTGTCTTTATAGAGACAATATTTGAAGACGATTTAATTTGAGACACTCGCTTAAAGACAATATTTAAGACAATACACAAGTTTTCTTTTGTCTTAAATTAAGACAATTTACCCAAAAATTGTCTTAAAACCCCCTTTTATATTGTAGTGCATATCCACATTGTCCTCAACACCCCTACTCTACAGCAAACTGTGCAGAACTCTGATACCCCTCGTGTTGCTGACTGGAATGTTGGCTATAATTTCTGCATGTGCTCTCTTCGTTGCCTTTGTAAACTGTTACTGTGACAGACCGAGCACCAAAGAGCGACACTTCCAGCCATGAAAGATTGGAACTGGTGAACATTGGGGTGGCTTGATGCGGTAAAACATTAAAACTTGGGAATGGTTGAGTTATTTCAATAGCTAAGACATCTGGCATTCATGCAAGGTAGATTTATTTAGGTATTTAGGCAGGTGAACGACTCAAAAGGGACAAGCTTAACTAAAATATGGGGAGTTAAAGTTTGTCACCTATGTCAACTACGGAGGTAGCAACCTTTTCTTCTTGTAATGTTGAAATTATTAAAGTCATCTGCCGTGCCTTTGTACAGGCAGGAGAAGAAAGTACAACAGCAGCAGCGTAGAGTTTTGAGTGCACAGCACTCTGTATTAAAGAAGAATGAAGAACGTAAGGAGAAGAAATTACTGATGATGGGCCGCAGCCAAGTATGACAAAGAAAGGAATTAATTTTGAAGTATGGGTGAAGTCATTTTTGACAGAGGAGCGAAGATTTCCCGTAGTTCCAGTCTACAGAGAAGCAGGTTTAATTAAAACAGTCAAGTCGGGCTTTAAAGCCCTCAACAGCCAAAATGAATGAATTGCTTATAAACAGGCGGAAGTATTTTATGAGGAGGAAGGACAAGTGGTCCCTACCACTTAAGCGCTTTAGCGCAGATCGCAGAGCGCAATTTTCAGTTTTCAGATGTGAAGTGTCTTGTTGATGTGGATTATTTGCGATGTGCGATCGTTTCGCCATCGCACGATCGTAACATCGCAAATGTCGCAAATCGCCCTCCGCCCATTCCATTGTATTGATCGCAAATATTGAAATTTGCGATATGCGATATGCGCCGTCGCAATATCGCATATCGCATATTTCAATGTTGTCATCGCTCTCCGCCATCGCAAGTTAGTTTGTTGCGATGTGCGATCGTCGCGCCATCGCACGATCACACAATCGCATTTTCATTATATGTGTTCCGCTATGTGTTGATAGCAAATGTTGAAAGTTGTGATGTGCGTCCATCGCACCATCGCAAATATCGCAAATCGCACTTTTGCCGTTCCGCCATATCGCATATCGTAATACTGTCAATTGCGATGGCCGACTACGATGTGGTCCCCACTCGTACATCGCACCAATGTTAAAGTTGTATGTTTTGCAAAGATTTTCCTTTGTATTTTGATTTATTTCTTTGTTTATGTTTTATATGTAATTTGTGCCGCCGCGCCATATAAAAAGGGAAAAGGCCCGCGTGCATTGGTAATGAATGTATTGTATTGTATTGTAAACACTGTGTGAGCCCGCAGGCAAAGAAAACACAGTAAGATCATTACAGCACTGTTTTGTGCATTTTGAGTGAGACAGAGAGATGTTTTAGAGCACTGCGTCTGTAGCAGTCTTACTTTGGTGAATCCCTCCATTGAGGAAGAAAATTTGTAACAGTTTGTTTTTTAAAGTTCTGTTATTGAAATAGAAAGCATTTTCATGCCATCTCTATCTTCTGTAAGCGAAATTTATGTTTTAAACTTCTCTGTGTTGTAGAGGAGAGTTTGTTCTCTCCACGGTTTGCTTGGAATTTCCAATAATTCCAACATGGTATCGGAGCTAGTTCAGGCTCTTTGAAGGTTTCAAAGAAGCTGAAGAAAAAGAAGACTTGTTGCAGCGTTTTCTCCAACAGCGTGAAAAGCTCGACAGAAGTCACAGTCAGGTATTTCTCAAAGATAAAAGTGCAGTTGTTTATTGTTTAAGGAGTTTGTTCTTTCAAGAAGGAAAGACAGTTTATTTAAGCTTAGAGTTCAGTTTTGAAGCAATGGCTGGACCAAGCACTGGTATGAATCTTGGAAATGTTCAACTTCCACAGTTTAATGGAAAGAACTATGATTATTGGGCCATTACCATGAGAGCCCTGTTTGTATCACAAGACTTATGGGAATTAGTAGAAGATGGTTTTACAGAACCAGCTGATGAGCAGGCTTTTAATGCCTTAACTCAAGCAGAGAAGGATGTGTTGAAGAATAATAGGAAGAAAGACTCTAAAGCTCTCTTCTTATTGTATCAAGCTGTAAATGAGAGTGTGTTTCCAAGGATAGAAGCAGCTAAGAAATCCAAGGAGGCATGGGAAACTCTGAAAGTAGCCTATCAAGGTATGGAGAAAGTTAAGACAGCAAAACTTCAGTTGCTGAGAAGAGATTTTGAAACTCTTTGCATGAAAGAGTCAGATAATGTGGACACATTTTTTACACACGTGATTGGGATTGTAAATCAGATAAGATCCCATGGAGAAACTCTTGAAGAAAGAAGGATTGTGGAGAAAATTTTGAGAAGCTTACCCTCAAAGTTTGATGTTATTGTTACCACCATAGAAGAGACCAAAGATCTCTCACAGTTCACAGTGGATGAACTACATGCCTCACTGATAACTCATGAATAGAGATTGAGCGGAGATGAACATTCATCTCTTGAGCACGCCTTCAAGACCCAGATGCCTTCAGGAAGAGGAAGAGATCAAGGCAAAGAAAGAGGAAGAGGCAGAAGCCAAAATAGAGGTGGAAGGAACGACCCTTCACATTCACATGGAAGGAGCAACAGTCAGAGTCAGAGCCACGGCCAATGCAACAGCCAACAAGGTGGACATCAATACCAACATGCTCATGGACAAAGGTATGACAAATCTAATGTCCAATGTCATTATTGCAAGAAATATGGGCACTATGCCAATGAATGTAGAAAGAAGCAAAATGACATGAAAAATAAGCAGAATGCTAATGTAGCAAAAGAAGAAAAGAACCCAAGTAATGTGTTGTTAGCTTGTAATGTAGCACAGAATAAAGATGATGATGTTTGGTTCTTAGATTCAGGATGTAGTAACCATATGACTGGTAACAAAGCAATGTTTGCCAATCTTGATGAAGAAGTTAAATCTGAAGTGACCACAGGGACTGATACTAAAATATCTGTCAAAGGGAAAGGCAGAGTTAGTATTCGAGTAAGAAATGGGGAGCAGAAATTTGTCCCTGATGTGTATTATGTTCCAGGTCTGAAATGTAATCTTTTGAGCGTTGGGCAGCTCATAAATAAAGGTTACAATGTAATTTTTAAAGATGATGTGTGCACCATAAAATATATTCCTCCAAGCAAGAAAATCATTGCTGAAATCCAAATGACCAACAATAGAATGTTTCCGCTCAAGCTCAACATTGACTTGAAAGGAAAAGGAAAGAATGTAGCAGCTGTAACACAAGAAGCCTTCCAGAAGGAAGAGAAAGATGTAAATTGGTTATGGCACTTGAGATTTGGACATCTCAATTTCGGAGGATTAAATTTGCTGCACAGAAAAGGAATGGTAAGAGGTTTACCATTGATTGAGAAGCCTGACAGCCTATGTGAAGGCTGCATCTTGGGAAAGCAACACAGAGAAAATTTTCCATCAGGGAAAAGCATAAGGGCAAAAGCACCCTTAGAAATCATTCACTCAGATTTATGTGGGCCGATGCAAACAGCATCAGTTTCAGGCAGCAATTACATGCTGACCTTCATAGATGATTTCACAAGAAAAGTGTGGGTTTATTTTCTGAAATATAAGAGTGAAGTTTTTCAGAAATTTTTCCATTTTAAAGCTCTTGTAGAGAAACAGAGCAGGCTGTATATTAAAGTCCTCAGAACCGACAGAGGAGGAGAATACATATCAAAGGAGTTTCTGCGTTTTTGCAGAGAAAACGACATACACAAGCAGTTTACCACAAGGTACACACCGCAACAGAATGGAGTTGCTGAAAGGAAAAATCGAACCATAATGGAGATGGTGAGAAGCATGCTGAAGGAAAAACATTTTCCGAATGAGTATTGGGCAGAAGCAGCAAACTGTGCTACGTATATTTTGAATAGATGCCCTACAAAAGCAGTGATGAACAAAGTTCCAGAAGAAGCATGGAGTGGTAGAAAACAGGGAGCCACCCACATGAGAGTTTTTGGATGTGTGGCATATGCACACATTCCAGACAAATTGAGAAAGAAGTTGGATAGTAAGGGGGAGAAGTGCATTTTCCTTGGATATTGTGAAGATTCCAAAGGATACAGATTGTATAACCCATCCACAAAGAACTTTGTGATAAGCAGAGATGTGCAATTCATTGAAGAGGAAGCATGGGATGGAAGCATTGAGAAGACAGTCAATGTCAAAAACTGTTTATCTCATGATGAAGATGAGGAAGATGTAGTTGAAATTAACAACTCATCCGTAGCACAACCTCCAGCAACACAAGGACAGCAAGGGACGCCTCAAGCAGCAGCAAGAACACCCTTGAGAAGAAGCGGGAGTGCATCTCCAAGCACACCACATGGAGCAGAATTGAGTGCTTCATCAAGCACAACTACACCAAGTGAAAGAGGGACAAAGTTCAGAAGTCTCAGAGAAATCTATGAGCAAGGAGCAGCAGATGAAGGTATGAATTCCTTATTTGCTTTGTATTGTCAAGTTGATGATCCTATTCATTTTGAAGATGCTATTAAAGATAGAAAATGGATAGAAGCTATGGATGATGAAATTAAAGCCATAGAGAAGAACAAAACATGGGAGTTGGTTGATCTCCTAGAAGGTAAAGAAGTCATTGGAGTTAAATGGGTCTATAAGACCAAGAGCAATGCTGAAGGAAAAATAGAAAGACACAAGGCCAGACTTGTTGTCAAGGGATATAAGCAGAAGCAAGGAATTGATTATGAAGAAACTTTTGCACCAGTTGCAAGAATGGAGACAGTAAGAACAGTGCTGTTCATAGCAGCACAAAACAAATGGAAAGTATACCAGATGGATGTAAAATATGCATTTCTAAATGGAGTTTTAATGGAAGAGGTATATGTGGAACAACCTCTTGGATATGAAAAGAAAGGCCAAGAGCATAAGGTCTGCAGATTGAAGAAAGCTCTTTATGGGCTGAAGCAAGCACCAAGAGCATGGTACAGTAGGATAGATTCCTATCTACTGGAAAATGGATTTGAGAAGTGTGAGGGAGAACCCACCCTCTACATCAAAGAAAAGGATGGTAAGATGTTAATTGTTGTTTTATATGTTGATGATTTAATTTTTACAGGTAATGATGATTGCCTTGTTGAGAATTTTAAAACAGCCATGAAGGATGAATTTGAAATGACTGACATGGGTTTGTTGAGATACTTCTTAGGAATAGAAGTAGAGCAAGATGAGAAAGGGATTTTTATTTCTCAAGCAAAGTATGTGAATCAAGTTCTAGAAAGATTTAATATGCAGGAGTGCAAAGCTGCAATTACTCCCACAGTAATGGGATTGAAGTTGAGAAAAGATGACAACAGCAAGGATTTTGATCCAAGTTTGTATAAAAGCATAGTTGGCAGCCTCATGTATTTGACTGCAACTAGGCCGGACATTATGCATGTTGTTAGTTTAATTTCCAGATTTATGGAGAAGCCAAAAGAAGCACATTGGCAAGCAGCAAAGAGAATTCTGAGGTATGTGAAAGGAACAAAAGGATTTGGTATTTTGTATACAACTTCAGAAAATTCAGAGTTAGTTGGATACACTGACAGTGATTGGGCTAGAAGTGTAGATGATCGGAAAAGCACTTCCGGTTATGTTTTTCATATGGGTACAGGAGCCATTTCATGGGCTTCTAAGAAATAGCCTATTATAGCATTGTCTACAGCAGAGGCAGAATATGTGGCAGCTATAGCAGCAGCGTGTCAAGCAATTTGGATGAGAAGGATGTTGAGAATTTTTTGCCAAGAACAGGTAAAGGGCATTGTGATTTATTGTGACAATAGCTCAGCTATTGCATTGTCAAAGAATTATGTGTTTCACAAAAGAACGAAGCACATAGACACAAAGTTTCACTATATCAGAGAATTAGTGAACAATGGAGAAATTGTTTTGCAGCATTGTAAAACAGAGAAGCAATATGCAGATATTTTGACAAAGCCATTGGCACAGAAGACATTCGAATTTTTAAGAAAATGTTTGGGTATGATGGATAACCCAGCAGCTGACTTTAAGGGGGAGTGTTGAAATTATTAAAGTCATCTGCCGTGCCTTTGTACAGGAAGGAGAAGAAAGTACAGCAGCAGCAGCAGCGCAGAGTTTTGAGTGCACAGCACTCTGTATTAAAGAAGAATGAAGAACGTAAGGAGAAGAAATTACTGATGATGGGCCGCAACCAAGTATGACAGAGAAAGGAATTAATTTTGAAGTATGGGCGAAGTCATTTTTGACAGAGGAGCGAAGATTTCCCGTAGTTCCAGTCTACGGAGAAGCAGGTTTAATTAAAACAGTCAAGTCGGGCTTTAAAGCCCTCAACAGCCAAAATGAATGAATTGCTTATAAACAGGCGGAAGTCTTTTATGAGGAGGAAGGACAAGTAGTCCCTACCACTTAAGCGCTTTAGCGCAGATCGTAGAGCGCAATTTTCAGTTTTCAGATGTGAAGTGTCCTGTTGATGTGGATTATTTGCGATGTGCGATCGTTGCGCCATCGCACGATCGCAACATCGCAATGTCGCAAATCGCCCTCCGCCCATTCCATTGTATTGATCGCAAATATTGAAATTTGCGATATGCAATATGCGCCGTCACAATATCGCATATCGCATATTTCAATGTTGTCATCGCTCTCCGCCATCGCAAGTTAGTTTGTTGCGATGTGCGATCGTCGCGCCATCGCACGATCGCACAATCGCATTTTCATTATATGTGTTCCGCTATGTGTTGATAGCAAATGTTGAAAGTTGCGATGTGCGCCCGTCGCACCATCGCAAATATCACAAATTGCACTTTTGCTGTTCCGCCATATCGCATATCGCAATACTGTCAATTGCGATGGCTGACTACGATGTGGTCCCCACTCGTACGTCATGCCAATGTTAAAGTTGTATGTTTTGCAAAGATTTTCCTTTGTATTTTGATTTATTTCTTTGTTTATGTTTTATATGTAATTTGTGCCGCCGCGCCATATAAAAAGGGAAAAGGCCCGCGTGCATTGGTAATGAATGTATTGTATTGCATTGTAAACGCTGTGTGAGCCCGCAGGCAAAGAAAACACAGTAAGATCATTACAGCACTGTTTTGTGTGTTTTGAGTGAGACAGAGAGTTGTTTTAAAGCATTGCGTCTGTAGCAGTCTTACTTTGGTGAATCCCTCCATTGAGGAAGAAAATTTGTAACAGTTTGTTTTTTAAAGTTCTGTTATTGAAATAGAAATCATTTTCATGCCATCTCCGTCTTCTGTAAGTGAAATTTATGTTTTAAACTTCTCTGTGTTGTAGAGGAGAGTTTGTTCTCTCCACTGTTTGCTTGGAATTTCCAATAATTCCAACATGTAAGACTCGCCAAAAAAAGCGGGCGCGGATAAATAAATAAGAGGGTACTAAGTTTGTAAAAGGGCATGCAATTTAAACATTATCTGCGGGCAACAAGTGCTTGAAATGCGATGTTATTGTCATAGTATATCCATCCCTTACAATCTTGTTTGGTTGCTAATCTTTTCTCAATACTCCGCTTGGCCTTTAAGCTAAGCTCCTCTATTTGGTTTAAATAATTTTGTCCCAAACTATAAATCATACGTACAACACTGCTGTCGTTTGCTTGTAGATATTTATAGCGATATATTTTTTTGGCCAAATCTGGAAGGTGATCACGTCAATTTGAAAAATAATGAGTGAATGAATATAATAAACTATATTAAATATTGTGTATTGTGTATTGTTTTAGTGGACTTTTTTAAAATGGTATAAATATTTTTAATCTATTTATATATTAAAAATTTATTTTATATAATAAATAAATTTAATTTAATAAAAAAAATTATGTATAAATATATATTTTAAATAACAAATAAATTTAATATAATAAAAATTTTATTCACTAATACTTAAATAAACCAAAATTGACTAGTTGAGAATCATACTCAACATTGCAATCGCAGGATCATGAAAGTCATTTTTAAACAATCTGAAAATGATGAAATTTGACTTTGCTGAAAAAAAATATAGTTAAAAAAATTCCCATACATTAATATCTCATTAAAATAATTCAAATGGATATTAGAATTGTACAAAATATCAAATTTAATTTTTATTTCGGATTTTAAATTCTTATCATAACTTGAGCATAGGTTTTGTTCAAATCAGAATTGATTTTTTTCTCAACTCTAAAATCTGTGTGCAAATATCTTTATAAACTAGTGTCTTGATAAAATTGGTTATTTTACAAATTTTGAACTAGATAATTTAATTTTTTTTAAATTTGATTTTTATTACAATGTAAAATTGGAATTTTTTTAAATATATAATACTAAACTCTATATGGCAATTTGCAAAAGCTAATCGAAAGTTAAAAGTCCATTGATTCCAAAATTTACAACTGTAAACTCAAAATATCCAAAAATTTAAAAGACCAGCAAGATTTCAAGTCACTTCCAGCTTCACTGCTACAAAACCCGTAAAATAAAGTGTATCCCAATTATTTTCTGACTTGGAAATAGAAGGTTTATATTTCTACTATAAAAACTTAATGCGACAAACTCCATTAAAATAAGTTCCTCTGCATCCTCTCTTGTTTATTTACCATCTGAAGACATTTCTCTTTTATCTCAACTTTCTCTTTGTAAACACGTGGTACAGTGTCAATCTTAATTTTTATTTGTTGGATGTAATCTTTTCTTTGTTATATTTACATGGTTGAACAACTTTTAATAACCTCTATTTCGGCGATGTTATTTTTTACTACTTTGTTGCTTTTTTAGGCAATGTATGTAACATTAATGTAGATATCTATTATACTTGAAAGATGGATGTTGTCTATATTGGTCTTTTTTTTTTAATGGCTTTGTGGTTCTATCATATTTGTCTTTAGAGAGGGTAAATTGTGTTTTATATTATTTTATATTTTTATTAAAATAAATATTATTTTTATATAAAATTATTATTTTTAGTTTTATTAAAATGAATATTATATTTTTCATATAAATTTATTAAAATATAAATGTAAAAGTGTAAAAAAAAAAATTATATTAAATTTGATTAATTTTATAAAAGTTAAATAAATGGTTAAGAAATTTATATTTGAGTATTAATTATATATCTTGTTATTCTTAAATATCTATTTTAATGATGGAAATGTCATAATTAAATAGTAAGTGGTTGAGAGGTCAACTTATAATGTTTTCAACACTGGATGCGGTTGCCTCCAGTTAATTGTGATGGGACTCGAGTCCCTTGTCGCCTCCCGAGGCAGAACCACTGTGCAGGCCATATGGCCTCCCACGCTCGTAATTACTGTGGCATTCAATTCGCCACCCCTCGCCATATCAACTACAGGTTCTGGAACCGACTTTGCAGGAGGCTCTTCATCTATTTCATTTCGGCTCTTGACATGGATCGGGATTTTATGCTTGGCGACTACCCTGTTTGCTCTGCCGCGGTGTTTCACTGTGTTTCTTGCCCGTCGACTTGCTCGATACCCAGTGTTCGAACACATACTGGCAGAAGGTGTGAACTGGTATGCTGCTTGGAAACCACTCCAGATTTCTATTACTCGCATAGTCATTTCTGTTCTACCAATTCGCAGTATTGCTCCAGAGATACTATGCATTCTCTGCCTCCTTGCCCGCTTCATTTTCCTTCCTCCGCCATGCCTCGTTTACGCCAGCGCATGCGCTGTCGACGGGGCTCCTGTCGGGGCAGAGCTCATCGCTCTTCGTCACCCCTAGCCTCTGACTATTCCTCGGATGATTCCCTGGCCTCCAGAGGCCGCAGAGGCAGACCTCGTGGCCCTCCCTCTGCACCTCCCTCTAAGCCTCCAGTTCACCCTCCTGAAGCTCCCTCCGCCCCTCACCCACACTCCTCTTCTTCCCGCCGCCAGACTTCCCAACGTGCTGAGTTCACCTTCCAATGCACATTCGATCGTCCGGTACTCAAAGCCTTTGTTATGGTTTCAGTTTGCGAAGAATCCTTTCATTTGATGTGTCCTCCGCCTACTGCTCCTGGGCCATCAGTCTCTCTCCAGGGCCCCTCTGTTCCCAGCCCTGTTCCTGCTGACTTGGCCCAGTTAAATCCTATCCCGAACGTTTCTCTACAGGTTCAGAGTGTGGATCACGAGGACAAAGGCAATGTGCCACCTTCCGCGGAGGACGAGAGGAACATCGACGAATGGGGCTGCAGAATCGTTGAAGAACCACCCTCAGACACCGATGCTCAGTAATCAGAAGACACCTCAGAGGTTTTGGTTTACCAGGTTCAAAGTCTGCATGCTCTTTCTGGTTGTTTTGTGGTCTTATCCTCTGCTTGCAGAGCGGCATGTTATTTTTTTAGTTTTTTTGACAAACTATTGGGATGTAATGCCGGTTTCCCTCACAAGGGCGGTGAATTTTAAACTTTTGGGACTGGTTTCCCCACGGAGGGCGGTCCAAACCATGATATTTCCAGGCAGTTAAGCCCTGTGCTCAGGCTTCCTTAGCTGGGACAGTGGCAGCTCTGTATCATTATGTTAATTATTAATAGAATAGTGTTAATTACAAAAAAAAAAAACTTATAATGTTTTCAAATAATAATTAAATATTACATATCAATATTGTAATAATCAATTAAAAAAAAAAATATCATCATAGTGAACAAAAAAATTAAAATTAAGTATATAATATAACCAATGTAACTAATAACTATGGACCAATATGTTGAATTAGTTCTAAAGAGATAAATTGTATAAAAATAAAGAAAGGGAGATGACTTCATTTCTTTTGAATCAGTCAATGCTAATTTTTTTGTTTTTCAAATTGTCATTAAGCCATATATTTACAGCGTTTATGTATGAAGTTGGGTTACACTTTTTGGCAAGAGAGGACTCGTTTTAGGTGAAAAAAAACTACTCGATCAAGTCATTTATAGCACTTGATCGAGCAATCTTTGAGCCCTCGATCGGGCTGTTTGAGGGCTTAAAGATAGCTCAATCGAGCTTTAAAAAAAAAACCTCAATAGAGCTCCTATGTAACCTAAAGTTATCTAGGGGCTCGATCAAGCCATGTTTTTGAAATTTTCCGCCAATACAACCTAGGCATGGAATTAGAAAAAGTGGCTTGATCAATTCTTAAAGCTATATCGAGCCTTAAAATTAGATCGAGTCTTAAATCTAGATCAATCCTTTATTTAACCACATTAACGGCTCGATCGAGGGTTTCTTAAAACCACAAGTGCTTGATCAAGCATTTTAACCGCTTAATCGAGCTGTTGAGGGCCTAAAAACCAAAATTTTAGCTCCACTTCAATGGATTTCTCCACAACACCATTATGTACCCGACGGATTTAGGACATAATTTGTTGTCAAGTGGCGGAGTTGATATTGTGGGATTTGTGAAAGAATCCTCTATCAGATGGTATATGAGTTTGACACTTTCAAATTCATATGATATATTTCATCTAATTTCTTTTAAACATAATGCTTGAAATTTTCTTGTACAATTTCAATGTGGTCGAATAAAAAATCAATAACATAAAATATACACGACAAAAAAATTCAAAAAATATCATTATCTTCTTTTATGAATCCTCTTCAAAAGGCAACTCTTGGTTTTTCAATTTATTTAAATAGTTAAAACAAATCTTCCAGGGACACATGTGCCTGCAAAATGCAATTGAAATATTACTTAGCCAACTTTGAAAAATAATAATAAATATAATTTTTCACAATAATAAGGATAATGGGGAAATTGAATAATCACACTCTCAGGGGCAAGAAAACGGAGTGAGTGATGACGGCTAGGGTTTCAGTTTGTTGCGCACATTCTTATCTCGTTGCCACCGTGAACGAGGGATGCACAACCCTTTCTGTGCAAGTGCCATGGAGTTTCGATAAGAACTCAAGCTTCCATTGTTGCGGGACTAATATATCCTTATGGGCGTTAGTATTGTTATGTAGACAGAATTGCAGCAGCAAATCCACAGTTGTCGAATGCTTGAGGTGAGATCTTGAATCCCAACGCTGCTCCTGCTACAATGTTCGCATTGTTGACGAGCCCACTCTTCATCTCGATCGCAAGAAAAATTATGGCACTTTTGCTTAAATTGCTAGGGCTTCCTCGCTTGGCCACCATGGCCAGGAGGCTACCGCTGGTGCTTTTCAGTCCCCTGCAGCTCGAGATCTGGCAGCTTGAGATCTGTCTTGCATGGGTGAGGCATGGCTCCTATTACTCCATGAAGACACAAGACTGGTGATTAACTGCAAGTCCGAGCCAGGAGAGCTCTCTAGTCATTGAGGCGCGCGCGACAGGAACAAACGCGGCTCTCTCCGGACGAGCCTTGTTGCACGATGGAAGCTGACGACTCATATCTGCATCTGCGCGCACCTCCCAACCGCAATCTCACCTCAAATATACCTTGCGGCGCCTGGAGACCAGAGTCTAGGCGTGCCCCTGTCCATGCATGAGTCCTCCTCTATCAGCAATCGCAAGGGATTTATGGTGGTATGGCTCCACCCACCTATTCATGACTCAACCATACCCAAATCTTGAAAAAAATGTTTTAGCTGTAGTTTGGGCAGAGGTGCGTGATTTCTCACAGATTCGTGGGAAGCTTGCCAGAAGGATTGGGTGGGAGCACTGCCCTGAGGTGAGGCTGAAAACTGTCACATCCCTCGGTTTGGTGTACTCCAGAGTGAAAGACTCCAACAATAACAGCGCGACTCAGAATAATTCCCCTTTGAAGGCTAACAACAAGGAAAAGACTGTCATCTACAACCTGCCCCTTCTCCACATCGGACCCTCGCTCCATCGTGCATCTCTTGAAAAGGTAGACTTGACCCCCTCCTTCCAGATCCAGATCTCACTTCTCAATGGAAAAACCCTGCTTTGCTGGGTTCAATCTGAGGATCTGGTGTAGATTCTAGCGCGTGCCCTCAAACTCAAGCTGAGGATCCCCTCTGCCTTGCAACGATTCATCTATGAAGGTAAACAACTCGAGAACACTCTTCTGCTCTCCTTCTATAATATTGAGAAAAACACTACTATGGTTTTATCCCTACGTCTGCGGGGAGGGGCTTCCGGGCAACCATCCTCTGCTCAAGCTTTCACTTACAAGGATGTTGTCCATGCATAGCATCCCAAGAAAGTTTCCCAACCCTCTGAGGCTCCCAAGCCATTTTTAGTGGCTAAAGCGGAGGACATACCAACGATTGAAATCTCCCATCCAGCACTGGATAACCAGTTTCAATTATATGCTTAAAAGGCCATTATTTTCCGATTCAACGGATTATGGCCACACTCAGTAGATCTCTATCAATGGGTTCACTCCACTTGGACCAATAACAATGGGATTTTCTTCTGCTCAAAGGGTTTCTTCATAGTTTTGTTCTCTTTCAACGAGGACTATCAAAAAGACTTAACATGAGGCCCTTGGTTCTGGGGAAAAGATGGGCTATTCCTCACACCATGGTTCCCAGACTTCGACCCCTCCACAGTCGTCATTACCAAGCTTCCTATTTGGGTCAGGCTTCCAAATTTACCAGCCCCTCTATGTCACTTTTCTGTGTTTCAAGGAATTGGAAACACCCTAGGATGATTTATGGCAATGGATCCCTCTAGGTGGGAATTAGGCATATACACCTATGGTATAATATGCGCTGAAATATACATCAGCAAAGGCTTGTCAGATCAAATCAATCTCAAAGTGGGAGATTTCCATTGGACATAGACCCTAGACTATGAGAACATCGCCTTCCGATGTCGTCGCCGCCATCAAACATGGCACCTTCAGAACTCTTGATCCTCGTTCCTTTCCCAAAAGAAGAGGAGCAATCACAAATAAAACTCTAAGAGCTGGAAACCATGTGTACCACCTCCCATGGATGACATCGACTCCTTCATCTCAGATGAGGAAGAGATCTAAGTAGATGAGGAGGTTGCAAAGCAGGAGAAGGACATGACCTTGGCAGACCCTGTAGAACCCAACGATCCTTCGAGTGCTCGGAAACGGTCCCATGAAACCTCCTCCTCAAATTCATATAAGGAGCCCACTCCTTTAGACACCAACATGCTCCAAGTGGTACTAGCCCAACAACCCTAAGATGGTTGGGTTAGAGTTTCAAAAAAGAAAGGAAAGAAATGTCATACTGACAATTCAACCCACTCTAGGTAGATCCCTGTGTTTATTTTTTTGGCTCTCTTGCTTATCTTCTTGACTCTCTTGCTTCTCTCTTGGCTACTTAACAGGACCGAGGTTGATTGTTCGTCATTTTCGGTTTCCCTGCTATCTAGCCTCTCTTGTTTATAATCCACCTTGTACCATATTATGCTTTTCTAATGGAATTATTCTAATATACCAAAAAAAAACAATAAGGATGATGGGTGGAAAATTAGTAGTTGTTGGATCCCGTCTCATTTTTCCCTAAGTTAGTGCCATTCTCCTTCTCTTTTCTTTCTTAATGTTGTTTTCCTTTCTTCTTTTTTATTTTTTTCTTTTCTGTTGATTGTTAATTTTTTATATTGATATTTGGTCTTATTTTAGTGTCTATAATTATAATTAATTTATTCATATTATTATTATTAATGATATTCTTTTATATATATATATATATATATATATATATATATATATATATAGATATATAATAAAATTATTATTATTATATCAAAGTATTAATATTATTCAATATAATAATATTAAATAAAGTAATTTTTTTGAGATTATATCTAAACTTTAATAACATATTAGGACTTGATTTAGTAATAAATAATTTTAAATTTTATTGTATATTAATTTTAATATATAGAGTCATACAAGAAAAACAATATCACTAATAATAAAAGAAAATTTTATGCATTTAATTCACAATGACATCTCAAAGAAAATATTGTGTAACACCGTGTTTTTAATTCAATTATTGGTAAACAAACTTGTTATGAATGTGCAACGAATAAGGATATTTGTTAACACTAATTTCATACATAATATTTTGTCTTTTCAATAAAGGAGATAAAATTAATAAATTACCTTGGGTAAAAGAAGAAAGTAACTGATTGGTAAATAATTCCAAGAACCAGTGCAAAGAAGATTTAGAGGAAAATCCTAAGGGGGAAGGGGGTTCTGTGCAGAAAGGAATTGGGAAGTATAAGCAACAAAAGTTTGCTACGAGTTGTCCAGAGTTGGGAGGAAAACCAGTGGAACTCAAGGATTCCCAAGTGAAGTAGAGACTGGATATTTATACTGAGGCCTCACTTCCTATTTCAAAGAAACTCCTAGCCCTGGTGCAGATCTAGGGGGAGTGGAGGACATAATTGCCTCGCCATGGGTTGGGAGGATATCAGTTACTAAAAAAGAATCTTATGGAAATAGGTATTTATAAATGTTGGGTCTTTAGGACTTAACATGATTTCCTTACTGTATTATAATTATGTTAACTATTATTGGTAGGGTTTCTGCAAGGTTATAATTCCTATATGTTACTCTGTGCTAGAACGTAATGGGAAAAATACTGTAGACCCAATTATGGAAATTAAATTATGTGGTTAAATATATATTACAATATGTTATATGATGTAAGCTAGGTGGTGCAGTTTATTGTTAAAAATCTGGGTACTGAACGACATATATAAAGATTCAAAGCCGACAGAAGATTAAGAGAAAATACATTAATAGACTTTACCACATATGATCAAACGACTTGCAGAATTGTGAATTATTGACTATAAGAAAATTTTGGATTTACCTTATGGGGAAAAACAATAGAGTCATTTACCCTAGAAATAGTTACAAGAAAACTCAGAAAATAAATATAAAGACATCTATATTGGAATCGTATAGGTTTTGGCCTGCAGTTTTAGAACCTAAACCCCCAGAAACCAGGATTCGAGTTCATTTCCCTTGAGCCAGCACCTGAAGGGCCAAGTTTCTTAAGGGGAAGCTACAGAACATCAACATTGTAATAAAGTTACAATCACATAATAGAAAAACTAGAACGATACAGAATCTATATCCATTGCATGTGGGATAGATAGAGCTTAAATGTATATGTGTGTGTGTGTGTAAACCTGGATAAACATGTAAACCTTCTCAGACTTTGATATTCATTGGAAAAACAATCTTGATACACCATACGGACTGTGTAAATAGCAGAGAACATGAAAGAAAAATTCTGAAGAGTTTCACAGAGAATTCTGAGGAAGGAAAAACTTTAAATAAGTCCAAACTAAATTCATAAATCCGAGGAACTTCCTAAGAATTAAGAATTAATACAATGCCATTATCAAATCGAAATTATTTCTGTATTTTCCTAACAGTCGAAATATTTACACAAAGCTAATGGATAGAGGGTCACGCCCTGGATAGAGGGTCGCGCCCTGAAATAATACATTGCTTCAGCCTTAATTGAAAGGTGTTCTTGAAATAACATAGTCGAGGATGTAATGTCATCTTGCCATTAAAACCCTTGTCCCTGCAGGTGATAAAAGGGTGGCGACGGCTATCATTAAACAAAAACTAACAACTAAAACCTACAACACTAGCGGCGTAAACAAGGATAGACTTATTGGTATCACACTGAAGGTTCGCTGGAGTTTGGGTTGTCGGTTTAGCAAGCAAATAACTAGTTCCGCGACTCTATGGAACCTAGAGCAGAAAACCCAAAGGGGGTTAAACCTCTATATTCCGTAAGGGAAAGAAAAAAATTGTGGAAAACCAACATGATAAACAACAACAAGAAGGAACTCTACTTGTGTTGTAAAGCCGGAGGTTCGAATCCCCTTCGCGGTCAAACATTCCTGTAAACATAACATTCCCAATGCCCCTGCGAGGTAGAGGGAACCAAGACAATCAGTTAAATATCAAGCGAATTTTGTAAAACCAGTTACATAAACAATTGAGTGCAGGCCAGTGTGCTATCGGGTTAACTAGGGCAAGATTGTTCCGCATGGAGGACAAGCCGATGTCGAGCGGAAAATGAAGTAAGGCACTGAAAAGAACACCAGAGGAACCTACAGCAAAGGAGAATCATACCAAATGCAGAGCCGAGACGCGGAGCAACGAAGGCCGAGCAACTGAGACTCCGACAGGAGGGTAGGGAGGGTTGTTACCCTAACGACCCTTCCCAATGCCTGCGTCGTTGATCTTAGTTGGAGGAGGATCAACGATCAATATTACACCATGGACATTCGAGAAGGACAGACGACAGCTATGAAAGAGGACAGGTGGAGGGTCTTGTAGCAGGGTTGGCAGATGAACGATCAATGCAATCAACAGATTCAAAATAAAAATCAGACAAATCAAAGGAGTGAATTAATAGACATGTACCAAGAAAATCCGAAGTACAGTGATAACCTTATGAATTAATATATGATTGTATTATTGCCAATATGGATAATCCCATCGGGATTGATCCAAACATTAATGCAAATCTATCCCAACAAAAATCTCTACATGAACCTTAGAAGCATAGATATTTGATTACATATGCTATTGCGGGGTTAATATAGACCCTAAGAATCCTTTTATTGTTTATTTAATAGTATAAACATAAATGTAGAATGGTAAGTTAAATTTTATGTGCTACTTGCAAGAAATATCTTAGTTTCTTATGATATGGGAAGCATAGAGGTAATAGAATGTGTAATTGATAATTAAAATATTAATGTCTAAAGTAAAAAGTAATTTTTTTTTTATATAGTAGGTTGTATGGATGTTACATATTGCATTGTCCTTATTGCCTTGATAAACACTCTCCAGTCCCCCAATATCGTAACTATGTTATACTGTATAAAAATAAAATAATATATCTTACCTCCATATCTACAAAGCATTGAATATTTGATCCCTCCAGAGGCTCAATAGATATGGAGTTAAAGATGGATCTAGGGTTGTTTAACTTATTTCCATGTAAAAATTTAACTAACTTTTAAAGAGTTTGTTTAAGTATTTAAATACTTATTTAAAATTTTATCAATATTACATTTTATAACTTTTTATAAATATAATTGATTTACATGAGTGAAAATAAATTTGATAAAGATTACTTTTACAAATAATATATAAATTAAATTTAAAATGATATTTATTTAACTTGATGCCAAAATCTTGTTCTTCATCTTGTTTTGACGATACTAGATGGTTCAAAACAAGTGGACAAAACAAAACAACTCTGATGATATGATTTTTACTGAAAATTTTCTTCCTTTTCACGATATAGATTACAAAGCTTAAATTCAATTATTTAAAAAATATATTAAATATAATTTTTTTAAATTTAACAAAATAAATACTTTGCAAATTTTACTATATTATTATCTAAATGTTTTAGAAAGATAATTTTAAATTTTATTTAAATTCACCAATAAAATAACACAATTTAAATTAATAATTATATATATATGTATATAATATATTTATAAAACACTTCTATGCTTATCGAGACTAAAAAATTTATATATATATATAAAATATGATATGATATGATATGATATCTAATATATAACATTCTTATAAAAAAAAAATTAACCATAAGTACTGACATTAAAAATCTACAATCTCATATTCCCAATGGATTCTGGTACTTGGTTTGTCACCCTTTATGTTTTCATGTGGCAACCAAGCTTGTGATATTGAAAAATAGATTAAAAATTTCACATGACCAGATTCCTTAAAATGGAAAATATATTAAGAATTAAATAAATGCCAACAAATGAGGGAAGTAGAAACCAAACTAGACATATATTTACATATGCAGAGCGTGCCTTTGTCATCTAGCGATTTCAAATTGTGTATAGACTGGCATTAGATGTCGATGGACAGCCAGCTCCATTAACGAAAAAGCTATGAAAGTATTTTTGACCGTTTTAAAGGGAAGAGAATACAAGACAACGTGGATACACCGTGTTCTTGCTCCCATCTGTTATTTTCTTCTCAACTTTAAAGATTATATTGCATTGACTTGCTCTGTTTCTTTGTTGATGCTTGTTTCTTCGGCTGTATGGCCCTGCATCTTGTTTCTTGTTTTTTGTGGTGTATTATTTTAATCAGATTTTCATTTTTATTTTTATTGTAATTATTGCATTCTTTAGGTTATACTCTCTGTGTTTGCATGTTTTCCCGAGTGATTTTATTTTATTTTTGTATGTAAAGTGGGAAAAAAATGGGTAGAGATGAACACCTTATCGCCCATTGGAACAAAGGAGTAGATATGTTTTGTTTTTCAATTCATATGATAGTTTTATCAGGAGAGGTTTTCATAGTGACGTTGTGGGGAATCACAAGGGCTTTGACCCTAGGGATAGTGCTTTATTCTCTTTGGTAGTTGTTGCTTATTAGTTTTGACTTCGTTAAACAGGTGAAGAGAAGGGTTCTCCATTGAGGGATAACATGTGAGGAGAAGCTCGGGCGTTTGTCTTTGTATTTTGTTTACTGACATGTTTCTGTATTTGATTATCCATCTCACAACACCGCAAACGCAATTTTCTGTCAAAACTATGCTTAATTAATGGTTCACTATCAATCAAGAAAAACATGATGACAAGATATACGAGATCGGACGAATAGAACGTGGAATGTCCTGTGGTTCGTACAACCACGTCGCCTTATTCAACATGTTAAGTAAGCTAGGTACTACATTTCTTTCGATTGGTGCATTATTTCACCGCAAAAAGGAGTAATATATGACGGTGTCCACTAATTCGTTCTTTCATACTCTCCGCAGGTACATATTATTTAGGGTAAACAACTAATTCCGTAGGGTATTAGGTTGACATAAATTTCTTCAATAATTCCCTCTGCAGTTACATTATTCGCAGGGATAAGTATGTTTTGCAAGATGTACAGCAGATCGTTATATACAGCTTGGCATGTAAAATATGGTGCATAGAGCGCTAAAGGCACTGCTATGTTTTTGAGTTATTGAATGAAGTCATGGATACGAATCCTTCTATTGCTGCTATTAGCTTTCAATGCCTGCTGATGTATGGCGAGAAGAATATCATGGCTCACGGGCCTCTGTCTTCTAGGTATAATTGTTTTAGTTGGGTGATTTGGTTGATAATTGTTTTAAATTTTTTCCCTATTTGTTTGCATTCTTTGGCTGAGAAACTTTATTTCGTTGCAGGAAAAACATGAGTAAATATGAACCCCGAAACCCGCAATTTTGGATGACCATTACACGTGAGAAGCAGCACTACTTTTGTTTCTCTTGTAATCTATATTTAAATATGTTACTGATAAATATATACATTGTGGTACATCGTGGAATAGGAGCCATAAAAAGTTTTTATTTATTATTTCGATTTCAGATTGAAGTTGGGCGAAATCGCAAGGGTTTGTAACCCAATGGCGTGACATTGTTAAAATATATAATTACTTCCCTCATGCAGAGTTAGACAAACAGTTATGTGAATTAGTTGAGTTGAGTTATAGATATATTTGGTTAGTGAGTTAGAGAGTGAGTTAAATGAGTTGATCAAGTTCAGGTATGTGAGAGTGTGTGCATGTCAATTTAGGTTAAATATCCTTCACTGGGTTCATTGTATTTAGTTTGAGATTTAGAGTGATTAAGATTAATTGAAGAGTTGCAGCTCATTGTTTCGTGTGTGAAATACTTGTGTTATTGTGTGATTGAATCATCTGGCTATCCAACATATTGGTAGCAGAGCTGAGGAAGAACCAGAAGATCCGTGGACGAGAACAGTGTAACATCCCTAAAAACTACATAGAATTAATAAATAAATATTAATTAAAATTTTATCAAGAATCAGTTGGAATTTTAAACAACTTCTTGATAACGAATTCTTGATATGAAAGGAAAATTAGTTTTGGGGATACAACTTAAAACGGCATGTGGCTCAGGGTTTTCATGTGACAAGCCATGGAGCCTTATGCTTCATTGTTTTCGGTGTTGGCAAGATTCTTGCTTGTAGGATCTCGTTTTGGAAGATTCTAATCTTGGAAGTTTTCCTCTTGATTTAACGATTCACCTTTGCCAGTGAGATTTATTATTCCTAAGGGTATTTCCCAATAATGGAGAGGGTCAGCGTCGAAGACTATTTCTGTCATTTTGAATACAATGCCGCAACCGAAGGCTTCAGTCCCGATAGGGTGGTCATTTATAGAGGTGCAAATTGCAACAAAATATAACCCAACCAATAGTGCTTCTTGCCAGAAACTACGGCGTCCCATGCTTCCATTGCATTCAACAGTTACTGGCAGAAGTTGAATCAATATGGGGCTTCCTGAGATTTCAATTCTGCAACTCTCAACTCTAAAAGTGATCCAATTTCAATTGACGATTATGTTGGCCCTCTGCCTCACTTGGAATTGCTCAACCTGTGAGGGCAAGCTCTCTCCGCCGGTTGGACTTATGTCTTCAGACTAGTGTGAACAACTGAAAACAACGAAGTTTCAGAGACTGCTTTTTTCCACGGTGGAGTCAACTGTGAAAAATATAAGTAATTCATGTTGTGTATTTTTAAATATTTGGCATAATTAGTATACTTGAAATATAAATTCAAAGGGTTATATTACTAAAAAGAATTTAGTAGTTTAATTTATGAAAATATTTCATGGGTTTGAAAAGGAATGCAGTGGTTAAAACTCTTTAAGATATTTACTAAATAGTTGCCATAGTTAGTGCACTTGAAATATAAAATTCATAAAGTTATTTTCCTAAAAAGAATTACTAGTTTAATTCATGAAAATATTTCGTGAGTTTGAAAAATAATCGTGAAGATATTTCATGAGTTTGAAAAGGAATGTAGGTTAAATTCGTGAAGATATTTTATGAGTTTGAAGATGAGTTAATGAGTTAGTTTTTCATGCAAGAAAAGAATAACCATTTCTTTCAGAAAACCTCATGCAGATTCTTTCTTCCTAGGAAGACGACGTGCATTGAATTAAACGTAATTTTGTTAGGGAAAAGTAAAAAACACATATTGCATGTACCAAGTGGGTAGTTATTGCAATATAGAGAATATGTTGTCAATATGTATTTATATACAATAAACATGTTGTGAATGTATATATACATAACCATGTTGTAAATATTATTTATTTAATATATCCATGGATAGTTTACCATGGTGAAGGTAAAGATTAATTATTTAATAAATCCATGGATAGTTTACCATAGTATTGGTAAAGATTAATTAATTAATAAATCCATGGATAGTTTACCATGGTGTTGGTAAAGATTAATTATTTCATAAATCCATAGGTAGATTACCATGGTGTTGGTAAATATTATTTATTTAATAAATCCATGGATATATTACCATAGTGTTGGTAAAGATTAGTTATTTAATAAATTCATGGATAAAAGAACTATTCAGTTATATTTCTTTAGAAGAAAAAATTGTGTGATTACTTTTATGTTATCATGATTATGACGTTAGTTTATTTTTGGAATAAAATCATGTATATTCATGCAATAGTAGTATTAGATTTCATTGGAAAGAATATATGTTTATATGTAGAAAAGGATAACATGTTTTGTTATCCTACTTTGGAAAAGATTCTTTGGCAAAGAAGATGAATTACATGTACAAAAACTAAAGTAATGTTTTGATTTCCTTGAAATATATACATGGCTAATGTGGGTATAATATTTGGAGAATAAGACATGTATTCTTATGCTTTATTCCATTAGTTTTATGGAAAAGAAAACCATGTTTTGCATGCCTATTATGTTATATTTCCTCGAAGATGAATCATGAGTTTGCATGCTCTATTATATTAAGTATTATGTTGGGAAATTAAGTTTAGAAAACTTTATGCATTGTATACATAGAAACAACATTCATCATGTTAGCTTTAGCACTAAAATCAATAGCTGAAGGGTTGGATTCTTTTGCTAAAGCTTAAGTAACACGAATGCACATTGTGTCATTTTACATTGAAGGAATTCCTAGACAGTGGTAGTGAATTGAATTGTATGAATGTGAGTGTGTGTGAGAAGTTTCATAATCATGTGGGAACTATTTGATACGAATTGATAATTACTTTCTCACACTAAGATAGAGATGTTAGAAGAAAGCATGTTGTGATATTGTAATCACATCTCATGTATGCACATGAATCACTTAAAGATTAATTATTTATTGATTAAGGCTTTAACTAATCATGTTGTAAAAACTTGTTGATGACATCAAAACAGAAAGCAATGGTGACTTATGAAAAGGAAATATTATGCTTAACATGGTGGCAGATAAATGAGTAATGGTTCATGCAGATGGGTGCGATGGTTCACACAAATGAGTGTGAGATGAAATATGGTCCATTGTGCATTGGTACGTTGTAGGTACATCCATGCCACCAAGATATGAAGATATGAAGACTAGAGGGTAAATGCTATCATATTTATTGTAATGGCTTTAAGCTAGATATTTGTATATTTCCTTGTAAGATTTATGATGATGGTTAAGGGATGGTATCTCTTATAAGCCATTGAGTGAGGGTTGAACACCCTCACGAGCGTTTAATAATAAAATTAAGCGTTTGCTGGTTTTCACCCTACGAGGTTTCCAAGGTATATTGGTGTTCAATGATGTGATTGATTATCGTGTCAAGATGATGATGTTGATTCCTTTCTTGTTGTGATATTCATAATGTCGATTACTACATGAATTTTGGAATGAATGCAAGTATCTCATATAGTTTTATATTAATATACCATAATGGAGGTTTTTAATGATTAAGCAACTTACTATTCTTACACTAAGGTTTCACTATGAACTAGTGAACATTCTATGTAATGATGAGTAAGAAATCTTTAATAGTGATTTGGATAGTTACCATGGGTAACTTGTATAAAAAAATTTTAACTCCTGGCATTTCCATGTGAAGTTATCGGTGTATGTTACAAGTGGTATCAAAGCTAAAGGTTGCAACACTGGTGCCTTTGGGATTTGTTAAGCGAAAAGAAGTTGAAGTATACTACTAATGAACATCAGTTAAGGTATGATTCTAGAAATCTACATATTGTTTGATATATGATTCTATCAATCTACATATTGAATGATATATGCAATAGTCTACTATTGACATAAGATGTGTGATTCATGTTTATAACTACATTAAACAATAATGAGTAATAAATGTTGTTGCAAAACGGTTTTCATAACATTGGAATCTTGTTGAGGATGAAAGACAATAAAACGTTTTTTGTATTTATGAACAATCTGAGTACTCACTAGTGAAATTGAGAGTCGTTTATTAACAGTGGTTATATGACATATTACTCATACATTTAGTGAACATAACTAAAGTTACCATGCACTACTTGAAAAAGATGAATGTGTATAGTGATGGTGCGTGAAACTAATGCATGAATGCAAAAGACGGGCAAAGTACTTGAAGAGGATGATAGATTGTTTTAAGATGAAAATTGAATGAAATCTTTTAGATGTTAAAAAATACTTAATAGGTAAAGTAGTTAGACTTGACTATAATGCCTGTTGATTGACTCGTTTTTGAACGAGTCGTCATGGATGCATTAAGATTATTAGTGGCATTGAATGGCTAATTTTTGAATGAGTCGTGTCATGAATGCATTAATATTATTAATAGCATTGATTAGTTATGAATGACTAAATAATGAAAGTTATATGCACGAATCAATTTTGACTAAAGCTATTTGAAAGTTGTGCACAAGTGATTGTGTTAATTACTTCATGTGTCAGTCTGTTGGTAACATAACATTGTGGGAATTGGAAATGTTTGCACTCACACCCTAATCGTTGTTGACACATACACATTAATGAATAATGTATATAAGTGTATGCATGACACACATTATATGCAGAAAATTAAAATAATTGCCTAAAATAATATGTGCTTAAGAGATGCATATTTATTATTAGCATATAATGTACAACACATGTATGTTAGTCATGTTTCCTATTAATCTAGATATCATTGGACCCATTTGAAAGGCCAAGTATGATGTATGATGTGCATAAAGTTTCTTTTTCTTTATGTATACTGTGCATAAGTTCATTATGTAATCTAATATGGGAAATAATGCTAAAAGAGAAATTTAAGAAGTCAGACAGTTGAAAACAATTGTGAAAGGCTAGAAGGCCTTGGGTTGACAGTGGTTGCCTGCACGGAGGGGTTGATGGTACTTACCTGGTCGGACTTCCTCTCCCCAGAGATATATGATCTCAGTAGGGAAAAGAGTTGGCCAAAATGGTGAAGGGGAAAAACCTGAGGCAACTCTATTAATTTTGGAGCCTATTGGAGGTGGCCCAAAATTCATCATAGACAGGACATTGTCTGAGGCATTGGCATGATGTTGCCAAGAGGAATTCTATACTGGACCTTGAGTGGTCGTTGGAATTCCCGAGCTGGTTTGCCAATGGAATTCCATACTAAACCTGGAATGTTTTTTTTTGTCAAATGACTATCTGGATGTGAAAATGACTCGATTTGGTTGTAGAAACAAACTCCCATGGGTTGGGAGGAGCATTTTATTTACCATTGTGGTTCTCATAGCGGAACAAGTTAAGTAATAGTTTATGTGTTATATTAAAATGAATTTTTATATGATTGTGTAAATATCTTATGTAGATATTAAGAGAAAATGGGCTTAGCGCTCAGAAAATGAATTACTGAATGTATAAGTTCATTTATTTTATTACTAATTTGTTTGAATGTCTTAGCAGAGGCTAGGATATGCCCATGATGCATTGATTGACCATTGGTACGATTAGAGAGCTAGGTGCTCTCTGAGTACTTTTAGAAGTACTGTGTGGATGTCTTTAGCAGGAGCTAAGACAATGTGCACATGGTGCACTGATTAGAGGTTTTTTCTCTCTAAGTACTTGTGGAAGTACTCTAACTAAAACATCTCTTGATATTGGATGATTGTTTGATAATTGCAAGAATTTCGTTTGATTGAAACTATGTGACTAATGTGATTGAATTTGTTAGTCGTACATTACAGGCTCTTTCCATGGAGTGTTGATGGGTGGTTCAACCATTCTGAGAGAGCTTGTGTAAAAGACATCATTATTTCTAATAGTAATTGGTAAGTAATGGTAAGTTGGTATAGATATTTTTTTTTCTATATCTTTGTGAATTTTAATAATGGATAAGTAGCTAAAAATGGAAATGGAATATATGTTGAGCTATACATGCTAATGACTATGGATAAAAAAAAAAAAATATTGTTTCAATTAATGGCATTTAAGGAAAAGAAAGTGTTTCATTGCAAAGGGGAAGGACTCCCTTTGGGTTGTTTATATCATTATATCATAAGGATAAGTTTAAGTTTCAGTGAGAGAAGCACACCGAGGACGGTGTTCTCTTAAGGGGGGAGTATGTAACATCCCTAAAAACCACGTAGAATTAATAAGGAAATATTAATAAAATTTTTATCAATAATCATTTGGAATTTTAAGCAACTTCTTGATAACGAATTCTTGATATGAAATGAAAATTAGTTTCAGGGATACAACTTAAAACGGCATGTGGCTCAGGGTTTTCATGCGACAAGCCATGGAGCCTTATGCTTCATTGTTTTCGGTGCTGGCAAGATTCTTGTTTGTAGGATCTCTTTTTAGAAGACTCTAATCTTGGAAGTTTTCCTCTTGATTTAACGAGTCACCCTTTCCAGTGAGATTTCTTATTCGTAAGGGTATTTCCCAATAATGGAGAGGGTCAGCGGAAGAATATTTCTGTCATTTTGAATACAATGCCGCAATTGAAGGGTTCAGTCCCGATAGGGTGGTCATTTATGGAGGAGCAGATTGCAACAAAATATAACCCAACCAGTAGTGCTTCTTGCCAGAAAAAACAGCTTCCCATGCTTCCATTGCATTCAACAGTTACTGGCAGAAGTTGAATCAATATGGGGCTTCCTGCGATTTCAATTCTGCAACTTTCACCTATGAAAGTGATCCAATTTCAATTGACGATTATGCTGGTCCTCTGCCTCATTTGGAATTGCTCAACCTGCGAGGGCAAGCTCTCTCTTCCAGTTGGACTTATGTCTTTAGACTGGTGTGAACGACTGAAAACATAGAAGTTTCAGAGATTGTTTTTGTCCGCGGTGGAGTCAACTATGAAAAAGACAAGTAATTCATGTTGTGTATTTTTAAATATTTGACATAATTAGTACACTTGAAATATAAATTCAAAGGGTTATTTTACTAAAAAGAATGTATTAGTTTAATTTATGAAAATATTTCATGGGTTTGAAAAGGAATGCAGTAGTTAAAACTCCTGAAGATATTTGCTGAATATTTGTCATAGTTAGTGCACTTGAAATATACTGAATATTTGGCATAGTTAGTGCACTTGAAATATAAAATTCATAAAGTTATTTTCCTAAAAAGAATTAGTAGTTTAATTCATGAAAATATTTCATGAGTTTGAAAAATAGTTGTAAAGATATTTCATGAGTTTGAAAAGGAATGTAGGTTAAATTCGTGAAGATATTTTATGAGTTTGAAGATGAATTAATGAGTTAGTTTTTCATGCAAGAAAAGAATAACCATTTATTTCGGAAAACTCCATGTTGATTCCTTCTTCTTGAGAAGACGACGTGCATTGAATTAAACGTAATTGTGTTAGGAAAAAAAAAACACATATTGCATGTACCAAGTGGGTAGTTATTGCAATATAGAAAATATGTTGTCAATATGCATATATGTACAATAAATATGTTATACATAACCATGTTGCAAATATTAGTTATTTAATAAATCCATGGATATTTTACCACGGTGAAGGTAAAGATTAATTATTTAATAAATCCATGGATAGTTTACCATGGTATTGGTAAAGATTAATTAATTAATAAATCCATGGATAGTTTACTATGGTGTTGGTAAAGATTAATTATTTCATAAATCCATGGGTAGATTACTATGGTGTTGGTAAATATTAGTTATTTAATAAATCCATGGATATATTACCATAGTGTTGGTAAATATTAGTTATTTAATAAATTCATGGATAAAAGAACTATTCAGTTATATTTCTTTAGAAGAAAAAACTGTGTGATTACTTTTATGTTATCATGATTATGACGTTAGTTTATTTTTCGAATAAGGTCATGTATATTCATGCAATAGTCGTATTAGATTTCATTGGAAAGAATATACGTTTATATGTGGAAAATGATAACATGTTTGGTTATCCTACTTTGGAAAAGATTCTTTGGCAAAGAAGATGAATTACATGTACAAAAACTAAAGTAATGTTTTGGTTTCCTTGAAATATATACATGGCTAATGTGGGTATAATATTTGGAGAATAAGACATGTATTCTTATGCTTTATTCCATTAGTTTTATGGAAAAGAAAACCATGTTTTGCATGTCTATTATGCTATATTTCCTCGAAAAGGAATCATGAGTTTGCATGCTCTATTATATTAAGTATTCTGTTGGGAAATTAAGTCTAGAAAACTTTATGCATTGTATACATAGAAACAACATTCATCATGTTAGATTTAGCACTAAAAGAAATAGCTGAAGGGCTGGATTCTTTTGCTAAAGTTTAAGTAACACGAATGCACATTGTGTCATTTTACATTGAAGGAATTCCTAGACAGTGGTAGTGAATTGACTTTTATGAATGTGAGTGTGTGTGAGAAGTGTTATAATCATGTGGGAAATATTTGATACGAATTGATAATTACTTGCTCACACTAAGGTAGAGATGTTAGAAGAAAACATGTTGTGATATTGTAATCACATCTCATGTATGCACATGAATCACTTAAAGATTAATTATTTATTGGTTAAGGCTTTAACTAATCATGCTGTAAAAGCTTGTTGATGACATCAAAACAGAAAGCGGTGGTGACTTATGAAAAGGAAATATTATGCTTAACATGGTGGCAGATAAATGAGTAATGGTTCATGCAAATGGGTGCGATGGTTCACGCAAATTAGTGTGAGATGAAACATGGTCCATTGTGCATTGGTACGTTGTAGGTACATCCATGCTACCAAGATATGAAGATATGAAGACTAGAGGGTAAATGCTATCATATTTATTGTAATGGCTTTAAGCTAGATATTTGTAGATTTCCTTGTAAGATTTATAAAAATGGTTAAGGGATGGTATCTCTTATAAGCCATTTAGTGAGGGCTGAACACCCTTACGACCATTTAGTAATAAAATTAAACGTTTGCTGGATTTCACCCTACGAGGTTTCCAGGGTATATTGGTGTTCAATGATGTGATTTATTATCGTGTCAAGATGATGATGTTGATTCATTTCTTCTTGTAATATTCATAATGTCGATGACTACATGAATAATGGAATGAATGCAAGTATCTCATACAGTTTTATATTAATATACCATAATGGAGGTTGTTAATGGTTAAGCAACTTACTATTCTTACACTAAGGTTTCACTATGAACTAGTGAACATTCTATGTAATGATGAATAAGAAATATTCAATAGTGATTTGTATAGTTACCGTGGGTAACTTGTATAAAAAAATTTAACTCCTGGCATTTCCATGTGAAGTTATCGGTGTATGTTACAAGTGGTATCAAAGCTAAAGGTTGCAGCACTGGCGCCTTTGGGATTTGTTAAGCGAAAAGAAGTTGAAGTATGCTACTAATGAACATCAGTTAAGGTATGATTCTAGAAATCTACATATTGAATGATATATGCAGTAGTATACTACTGACATGAGATGTGTGATTCATGTTTATAACTACATTAAACAGTAATGAGTAATAAATGTTGTTGCAAAACGGTTTTCATAACATTGGAATCCTGTTGAGGATGAAAGACAATAAAACCTTTGTTGTATTTATGAACAAACTAAGTACTCACTAGTGAAAGTGAGAGTCATTTATTAACAGTGGTTATATGACATATTACTCATACATTTAGTGAACATAATTAAAGTTACCATGCACTACTTGAAAAAGATGAATGTGTATAGTGATGGTGTGTGAACCTAATGCATGAATGCAAAAGACAGGAAAGTCCTTGAAGAGGATGATAGATTGTTTTAAGATGAAAATTGAATGAATTATTTTAGATGTTAAAAAATACTTCATAGGTCAAGTAGTCAGACTTGACTATAATGACTAGTTGATTGACTCGTTTTTGAATGAGTCGTTATGGATGCATTAAGATTATTAGTGGCATTGAATAGCTAGTTTTTGAATGAGTCATGTCATGAATGCATTAAGATTATTAATAGCATTGATTAGTTATAAATGACTAACTATGTATATGCACGAATCAATTTTGACTAAAGGTATTTTAAAGTTGTGAACAAGTGATTGTGGTAATTACTGCATGTGTCAGTCTGCTAGTAACAAAACATTGTGGGAATTGGAAATGGTTGAACTCATACCCTAATCATTGTTGACACATACACATTAATGAATAATGTATATAACTGTATGCATGACACGCATTGTATGCAGAAAATTAAAATAATTGCGTAAGATAATATATGCTTAAGAGATGCATATTTACGACTAGTGTATAATGTACAACACACGTATGTTATTCTTGTGTATGTTATTCATGTTTCTTGTTAATCTAGATATCATTGGACCCATGTGAAGGGCCAAGTATGATGTATGATGTACATACAGTTTCTTTTTCTTTATGTATAATGTGCATAAGTTCATTATGTAATCTACTATGAGAAAGAATGCTAAAAGTGAAATTTAAGATGCCAGACAGTTGACAACAATTGTTAAAGGCTAGAAGGCCTTAGGTTTACAGTGGTTGCCTGCCCGGAGGGGTTGATGGCGCTTACCTGGCCAGACTTCCTCTCCCTAGAGATATATGATCTCAGTAGGGAAAAGAGTTGGCCAAAATGGTGAAGGGGAAAAACCTGAGGCAACTCTATTAATTTTGGAGCCTATTGGAGGTGGCCCAAAATTCCTCATAGACAGGACGCTATCAGAGGAATTGGCATGATGTTGCAAAGAGGAATTCTATACTGGACCTTGAGTGGTTGTTGGAATTCCCGAGTTGGTTTCCCAGTTGAATTCCATACTAAACCTAGAATGCTTTTTTTTGTCAAATGACTGTCTGGATGTGAAAATGACTCGATTTGGTTGCAGAAACCAAATCCCATGGGTTGGGAGGAGCATTTTTCTTACCATTGTGGTTCTCATAGCGGAACAAGTTAATTAATAGTTTGTGTTATATTAAAATGAATTTTTATATGATTGTGTAAATATCTTATGTAGATATTAAGAGAAAAAGAGCTTAGCACTCGGAAAATGAATTACTAAATCTATAAGATCATTTATTTTATTACTAATTTTTTTGAATGTCTTAGCAGAGGCTAGGATATGCCTGTGGTGCATTGATTGACCATTGGTACGATTAGAGAGCTAGGTGCTCTCTGAGTACTTTTAGAAGTACTGTGTGGATGTCTTTAGCAGGAGCTAAGACAATGTGCACGTGGTGCATTGATTAGAGGGTTTGTTCTCTCTAAGTACTTGTGGAATTACTCTAACTAAAACATCTCTTGATATTGGATGAATGTTTGAAAATTGCAAGAATTTCATTTGATTGAAACTATGTGACTAATGTGATTGAATTTGTTAGTTGTACATTACAGACTCTTTCCATGGAGTGTTGATGGGTGGTTCAACCATTCTGAGAGAGCTTGTGTAAAAGACATCATTACTTCTAATAGTAATTGGTAAGTAATGGTAAGCTAGTATAGATATTTTTTTTTTCTATATCTTTGTGAATTTGAATAATGGATAAGTAGCTAAAAATGAAAATGGAATATATGTTGAGCTATACATGCTTATGACTATGGATAAAAAAAAAATTATTGTTTCAATTAATGGCATTTAAGGAAAAGAAAGTGTTTCATTGCGAAGGGGAAGGACCCCCTTTGGGTCATTTATATCATTATATCATGAGTATAAGTTTAAGTTTCAGTGAGAGAAGCACACCGAGGACGGTGTTCTCTTAAGGGGGGGAGTATGTAACATCCCTAAAAACAACGTAGAATTAATAAAGAAATATTAATTAAAATTTTATCAAGAATCGGTTGGAATTTTAAACAACTTCTTGATAACAAATTCTTGATATGAAAGGAAAATTAGTTTCGAGGATACAACTTAAAACGACATGTGGCTCAGGGTTTTCATGCGACAAGCCATGGAGCCTTATGCTTCATTGTTTTCGGTGCTGACAAGATTCTTTCTTGTAGGATCTCATTTTGGAAGACTCTAATTTTGAAAGTTTTCCTCTTGATTTAACAAGTCACCTTTGCCAGTGAGATTTATTATTCGTAAGGGTATTTCCCAATAATGGAGAGGGTCAGCGTCGAAGACTATTTCTGACATTTTGAATACAATGCCGCAACCGAAGGGTTCGGTCCCGATAGGGTGGTCATTTATGGAGGAGAAGATTGCAAAAAAATATAACCCAAACAGTAGTGCTTCTTGCCAGAAACTACGGCTTCCCATGCTTCCATTGCATTCAATAGTTACTCGTATAAGTTGAATCAATATGGGGCTTCCTGCGATTTCAATTCTGCAACTCTCAACTCTAAAAGTGATCCAATTTCAATTGACGGTTATGTTGGCCCTCTGCCTCATTTGGAATTGCTCAACCAGCGAGGGCAAGCTCTCTCCATCGGTTGGACTTATGTCTTCAGACTGGTGTGAACGACTGAAAACAGCGAAGTATCAGAGACTGCTTTTATCCGCAGTGGAGTCAAGTGTGAAAAAGATAAGTAATTCATGCTGTGTATTTTTAAATATTTGGCATAATTAGTACACTTGAAATATAAATTCAGAGGGTTATTTTACTAAAAATAATTTATTAGTTTAATTTATGAAAATATTTCATGGGTTTGAAAAGGAATGCAGTAGTTAAAACTCCTAAAGATATTTACTAAATATTTGGCATAGTTAGTGCACTTGAAATATATTGAATATTTGGCATAGTTAGTGCACTTGAATTATAAAATTCATAAAGTTATTTTTCTAAAAAGAATTAGTAGTTTAATTAATGAAAATATTTAATGAGTTTGAAAAATAATCGTGAAGATATTTCATGAGTTTGAAAAGGAATGTAGGTTAAATTCGTGAAGATATTTTATGAGTTTGAAGATGAGTTAATGAGTTAGTTTTTCATGCAAGAAAAGAATAGCCATTTATTTCGGAAAACTTCATGTTGATTCCTTCTTCCTGAGAAGACGACGTGCATTGAATTAAACGTAATTGTGTTAGGAAAACAAAAAACACATATTGCATGTACCAAGTGGGTAGTTATTGCAATATAGAGAATATGTTGTCAATATGTATATACATACAATAAACATGTTATACATAACCATGTTGTAAATATTAGTTATTTAATAAATCCATGGATAGTTTACCACGGTGAAGGTAAAGATTAATTATTTAATAAATCCATGGATAGTTTACCATGGTATTGGTAAAGATTAATTAATTAATTAATCCATGGATAGTTTACCATGGTGTTGGTAAAGATTAATTATTTCATAAATCCATGGGTAGATTACCATGGTGTTGGTAAATATTAGTGATTTAATAAATCCATGAATAGATTACCATAGTGTTGGTAAAGATTAGTTATTTAATAAATTCATGGATAAAAAAACTATTCAGTTATATTTCTTTAGAAGAAAAAACTGCGTGATTGCTTTTATGTTATCATGATTATGATGTTAGTTTATTTTTGGAATAAGATCATGTATATTCATGCAATAGTCGTATTAGATTTCATTGGAAAGAATATACATTTATATGTGGAAAAGGATAACATGTTTTGTTATCCTACTTTGGAAAAGATTCTTTGGCGAAGAAGATGAATTACATGTACAAAAACTAAAGTAATGTTTTGGTTTCCTCCGGGCAGGTTGAGGTCACTGTATTTGTTTTATTTTGTATGACAATTTGCCCTATATATATTTGATAATAGAAAGGTACTACGAAACTTACAAAAAAAAAAAAAATGTTTTGGTTTTCTTGAAATATATACATGCCTAATGTGGGTATAATATTTGGAGAATAAGACATGTATTCTTATGCTTTATTCCATTAGTTTTATGGAAAATAAAACCATGTTTTGCATGTCTATTATGCTATATTTCCTCGAAGAGGAATCATGATTTTGCATGCTCTATTATATTAAGTATTATGTTGGGAAATTAAGTATAGAAAACTTTATGCATTGTATACATAGAAACAACATTCATCATGTTAGCTTTAGCACTGAAAGCAATAGCTGAAGGGCTGGATTCTTTTGCTAAATTTTAAGTAACACTAATTCACATTGTGTCATTTTACTTTGAAGGAATTCCTAGACAGTGGTAGTAAATTGACTTGTATGAATGTGAGTGTGTGTGAGAAGTGTCATAATCATGTGGGAACTATTTGATACGAATTGATAATTACTTGCTCACACTAAGGTAGAGATGCTAGAAGAAAACATGTTGTGATATTGTAATCACATCTCATGTATGCACATGAATCACTTATAGATTAATTATTTATTGTTTAAGGCTTTAACTAATCATGTTGTAAAAGCTTGATGACGTCAAAACAGAAAGCGATGGTGACTTATGAAAAGGAAATATTATGCTTAACATGGTGGCAGATAAATGAGTAATGGTTCATGGAGATGGGTGCGATGGTTCACGCAAATGAGTGTGAGATGAAAGATGGCCCATTGTGCATTGGTACGTTGTAGGTACATCCATGCCACCAAGATATGAAGATATGAAGACTAGAGGGTAAATGCTATCATATTTATTGTAATGGCTTTAAGCTAGATATTTGTATATTTCCTTGTAAGATTTATGATGATGGTTAAGGGATGGTATTTCTTATAAGCCATTAAGTGAGGGTTGAAAAACCTCACGAGCGTTTAATAATAAAATTAAACGTTTGCTGGTTTTCACCCTACGAGGTTTCCAGGGTATATTGGTGCTCAATGATGTGATTGATTATCGTGTCAAGATGATTATGTTGATTCCTTTCTTGTTGTGATATTCATAATGTCGATGACTACATGAATAATGGAATGAATGCAAGTATCTCATATAGTTTTATATTAATATACCATAATGGAGGTTGTTAATGTTTAAACAACTTACTATTCTTACACTAAGGTTTCACTATGAACTGGTGAACATTCTATGTAATGATGAGTAAGAAATATTTAATAGTGATTTGGATAGTTACCATGGGTAACTTGTATAAAAAAATTTTAACTCCTGGCATTTCCATGTGAAGTTATCAGTGTATGTTACACACAACCAGTGAAGAAGGCCAAAGGCAGAAAGCTGTCAATTTTTTTTTACAAAAATTTAAAAAAAAAGGTTTTTACCCGCAGAGGTCAGCACTTTTCCGTGCAGCACCTGCGGAGGGTCCGCAACTTCTCCCAACAAAAACTGCAAAAATTTCGGCAAACGATTTTCTGAAAAATCAAGTTTAGACCGTGATTTGTTGGCGTTGAAGGGTGCAGAATTTTTTTTTTGCATTTAACGGCGGACAACATGAGCGAGTCAACGCATAATCGTGTCACGTATGTTAAATTTTCAAAAGAGTGTGTATGAGTATTAATTCGTGATTGAGTTTTGATATTGTTTTAACCTATTCCAAACGAGCACGTGAGTTTTTTTTTAAATCAAAGATTAAAAAACGAAAAGGGGTACGAAAGCCTTTTTTTTATTTCAAAGGAGCATTATCTTTTCATAAGCTTTAATGAGTACTAAAATGGTTTGAAAAGTGTATTCAAATTCAAAAAGGTATTTTTTTGATAAAAGGGTTATTTTAAAGGTTTTGAAGAGTAAAGTTTTTTTTACAAGGAGATTTATAAAATAAACCTTTCAGAGAGTTTTTTTTATAAAAGTTTTATATGTATAAATTTCTTTTCTAAAAGGATTTATTATATCAAAACCAAGATAAAAAAAAATTTTAAGGAGCTTAGCAAAGCCTTTATAAAAAAAGGGAAAATTTAGGGTTTTGTCAAAGAAGATTTTTCGTTTGAGGCAAGATGGTCACATCTAATTTTCAGCCACAACCTCCTTCTTTCACCGGGAAAGATTACGATGTGTGGGCTAGTAAAATGGAGACTATGCTAAAAGCACATGATGTATGGGATCATGTCAAGTTTGGGTTTGCAGAACCTCAAGATGATGCAGAAGAACGAGCCCTCAATAATGTAGAGAGGGAACAATGGAAGAAAAATAAGCAGAAGAATGCACAAGTGTTTCTTCTTATCCAGCAGGGAGTGGACCGAGCAGTGTTCCAGAAGATCATGATAACTTCTTCAGCAAAGGAAGCATGGGAAACTTTGGCGACAAGATATTAAGGTATGGCCAAAGTTAATATTGTCAAATTGCAGAATACTAGGAGAGACTTTGAAAGTCTACAGATGAAGGAGACAGAGGACATTGATTCCTTCATGAATAGGGTCATGTCTGTCATTAATCAGTTAAAAATCTATGGTGAAGATGTTAAAGATTGAGCAGTGATTGAGAAGGTCCTTCGATCTTTGTCTACCAAGTTTGATGTTGTGGTAGCAGCCATAGAAGAAGCGAAAGATTTGGAAAAATTGACAGTTGATGAGTTGATGGAATCCCTTCTATCGCATGAAGCAAGGATAGATAGAAATAAGGATTCCATTCTATAAACCGCCTTCAAAAGTCAAGATTATATTTCAAGAGGTCGAGGCAGAGGTCGATCGAGAGGTGGAAGACGAGGCAGCAGCTATGGTGATCAGAGAAACGGCTGAGAAGAGCATGAGCATCATAGTGGAAGCAGCAGCAGCAGAAGCTTTCATAACAATCAAAGGTAAAGTTTTATTATTGCAATAGATTTGGTCATTATGCTCGTGATTGTAGGAAGAAGATAGTTGATCAAGGAAATCAGAGAGCTAATGTTAGTACAGGGAATATTGACTCCATATTTCTAGCATGCAACCCCATGCATGCACCGTCTGATAAGGTCTGGCTATTAGATAGTGGTTGCAGTAACCACATGACAGGAAACAAGAATTTGGTTGCCAATTTGGATGCCTCAGTGAAGACAGAGGTAAAGTTGGGGACTGATAAGACTGTGGATGTAGATGGCAAAGGAGTGGTCAACATTATGACCAAGCAGGGGGAGCCAAAGACCATATCAGAGGTATATTATGTCCCTGGACTCAAACACAATTTGATTAGTGTTGGTCAATTGACGTAGAAAGGATACAAAGTTATCTTTCAGGATGATGAAGGGGCAGATGTCAATCCAACTCTATTCAAAATATTGGTTGGCAGCCTCATGTATCTCACAGCGACATGACCAGATATTATGTAGGGAGTAAGTTTGATTTCCAGATTTATGGAGACTCCAAAAGACACACATTGGAGTGTTGGAAAACGAATTCTGAGATACATAGCAGGAACTAGAGATTATGGAATAATGTATGCAAGGACAGAAAAGAAATATTTGATTGGATATGCAGATAGTGATTTTGCAGGAAGTTTGGATGATCGGAAGAGCACATCCGGTAATGTTTTTCATCTCGGTTCAGGAGTGATGGCATGAGCATCTAAGAAGTAGCCTATTGTGACACTATCATCAGCAGAAGAAAAATATGTAGCAGAAACTTCAGCAACATGTCAATCAGTATGGTTAAGAAGAGTATTGGATGGACTCAAGCAGAAATAGCAAGGATCAACAACGATATACTGTGACAACAAATTAGCGATTGCACTATCCAAGAATAGTGTGTTTCATCAAAAGAGCAAGCATATTGATACTAGATATCACTTTATTCGAGAACTTGTGAGCAATGGAGAAGTTCACTTGAAGCCTTGTAGAACGAGTTATCAATTGGCTGATATCTTTACAAAGCCATTAGCAGTATATTTGTTTGAGTTTCACAAAAGAAACTTGGGTGTTGTAAGCCTAGCTGAGACATAGACTAGCAGGCATGTTTGAGTTGTCATGAGTTATGTTTTAGTTTAGCGGTCGTAATTAAGGGGGAGTGTTAAAATATATAATTACTTCCCTCATGCAGAGTTAGACAAACAGTTAAGTGAATTAGCTGAGTTGAGTTGTAGATATATTTGGTGAGTGAGTTACAGAGTGAGTTAAGTGAGTTGATCAAGTTCAGGTATGTGAGAGTGCGTGCATGTCAATTTAGGTTAAATACCCTTCATCAGGTTCATTGTATTCAGTTTGAGATTTAGAGTGATTGAGATTAATTGAAGAGCTGTAGCTCATTGTTTAGTGTGTGAAATACTTGTGTTATTGTGTGATTGAATCCTCTGGCTATCTAACAGCCATTCCAGGTAAAAATCTTTTGATTTTGATTTCTTAGTAGGTAGATAGGCTTTGCTTTCGTTTTGAAGGAATGGTTATTTCCACCAGGCAAGGGTGAGGGTTCCATTGAGAGTTCAGATGGGATGAGAATATGATGTGTTTTTTTTTTCAACATATTTTTATGTCTTCCATGGGTTTGTTTGGGTTGTTTAGATCATTTGCTTATACTCTTTGCTCGCAGTGCTCTGTGCTCTCTGGACAGAATTTATGTTGTGATTTTCACTAATTTATCTCTCAAAGACATTTTTTTTCTCAATCTTCCTAAAGAGGTGTTTAAATTAATTCAAATAATTTGCAGATGAAATATCATGCCAAGGCAGGTGTTTAAATGATTTGCAGATGAAATTTCATGCGAGAGAAAAAGGGAGATTGAAGAGTGGTTCGTACTAGGGCCCCACTCTCTCATGCTTCACCTAGATACACAAGTACCCAATATGTTCGTAGGTAGACACAACATTTCATCATTCTCTTTTTCTGAAAAATAGAATAACCGCTCACTGATTTGGGATAATGGCAAGTCTAGTATGATTTGGGATAACATGTAGCCTATTATGTTTGGCAACCTATCTATCGAGTCTATATATTCATTATTCATTAGTTTTAATTTTATGTACAAATATATTGATGCTGATTAAGGTTTACTAACATTAGTTTAATATTATATTATTAAATTAAATTGGGGCATATATAAATCTATATGTTTCATGTATATTACTATGTCATTAATTTTCAGCGTATTCCATATAAATCTATATGTTTAATGTATATTACTATGTCATTAATTTGGAGTATACTCCATATAAATCTATATGTTTTATGTATATTTGGAAGATTTAAATAGGGAGAAAAAAATGGTTCAAATCACTTTACTATATAATTTATAAGTAACTAAAATGTGAGCATGGTAAGGAGCCGATCTTGCTCTTGTAAAGGTGATTCTAGGAAGAATGCCTATTGTTTTAGCTATTTTAAATTGAAATTTATATGTGTATGTTATCAAAAATTTAATAAAAAGTTTGGAAAATTATACATAAGGTTATTCAAAAGTCATACATAGGGTTTTTTAAAAAGTATAGATGATTTAAGTGGTTATGGCAGTGAATTGTATTAATCTTATATGTTCTATTATATGATTTTTGATAATTAAATGAGTATATAAAAAGTATTTTTTATTTGATTTAATTATAGTTTTTATTTTTTATTTTTAAATTATAAGGTTTGTAATTTTATTATAATAAGTCAAGCATGGTATTACTGAAAAACATTACATCATAGATAATCTTGCTACAGGTTTTCTACTTGGAAACCATATTAATATAATTTCAAAATTTTGATATTTCTAAAATTATTTTTAACTTGAAAACTAGTAAGTTGAATAACTAAATTGTAAATAAGAAGTGTGCCTAACCATGACATCAAAAAAGCTACATTAGATAACAGTAACAAAGAGACCTGGACCATACATCATTAATTTGATAGGGAATCTGCCTCATTTTGTGGTTAAGAGTCGCTCTCCTCTCAAAAATAAAAGGAAACATTGGACTTATTTTTGGTTATAATGTTGATCTTCTTGTCTGGCTTATCAATTTTTGTGTTCATTTCTGAAATATGGATCATAATGTCTTGTTGGGTATCTGATCTATCTACTAAGATGTGGCCCATAAGGGTTTTGATGGTCAAGTAGAGAGTGACAATATGATAGATAAGTGTTTTGTCTTGCCTTGATGTTTGGACCAATACCAAGTATCCATTGACATGCTTCTCTTTCAATGTGATGATCCGGAATCAGACAATGTTGATGTTTTAATTCTCCTTCAATTTATTCCATGGCTTGACAAACGATACTTGGAATGGACTCAGTGTACTTGTTTGTGTCATCCTGAGTCGTTGCATCCACTGAGAGGTTAATGGAAATTGATTATTGTCCAACAACTTAGAGGCTTTTCCTTCTCTACCTCGTCCACGATGTCCTCATGAAAGCTTGCACCGAAAAACTCTGTGTTCACCCATAGTAAAAGAACTTGTGGCGAGAGAAACTACCCTATGAACCCATGATTGCAAGATGACAACACCCCCAAACTATAAGGCTTTAAGATTGCTAGAAGGGGAAAAAAGGAAATCCCGAGGAAAATGGATACCGGGAAAATAGAGGAGAGGAAAAAGTGACAGAAAGAGATAGCTAGAAAGGGGGACCAAGAAAGAGAAATAGGGAATGTGAGAGAAAAGGAGATAGAGAATGTAGAGAGAAGGAAATTCCCATGAGAAAGACAAGAAATTTTTGAACAATAGAAAAGTGAGTAGCAGAAAAAACCCAAGCAAGATGAATACTACTAGGTTCCCAAATAAAAGACTATCAAGAGGTCTCTTATCAAACTTTAAAACAGAAGAAAAATATATACTAAACCATCTAGGATGACTAAAACGAAAAGAATGAATAAATTACCATAATTTAACGCTCCAAACCAACACCACAAAGGAAATACAAAGGAAATGTAAAGCAAGACAACAAGGGCCTCAAACTTGGCTTGAAAACAGAGAGGATGCCACCTTATCATGATGTCCTAGTACCAAACAACCTGTGTCTGGTTCTTTGGAACACAAATCTAGTTAAATCTATAATTAATCTCGTCCCACACCATCACTTGCAACATTATGCAGAGAATCGTGGGGTGAGGATTGAAGTTATATCTTAGATCATTAGTGTAGTCTCGACATCTCTTAGAGATCTTAGATCATTAGTCTCGTTTTGAACTCGTTGTCACACTTTGTTCTACTATGATGGATGGTGCATGCATCCAGACTTATTTCCATTGCCCCAATTTAATTCATGAAAAGCTTTGCCATATCTCAATGTGTGGTGGTTGTTTATCATGGTACCCGTCATGGGGAACTAGAAGGTTTATAGTTATTTACATAAGTTTTATTTTAGTGAGGGAGACTATGTGTATAACCATTTGTGAGTGAGTAAGGTTATTATGTAACTTTTATTATTTGAGGTATTCATGATTTTATAGGTGTAAGTGGATTGAAAATCCCTAATCTAGGTCCACATTCACTTGGGACGCTTTAAATTGAATACAAAATTGTTTGAATCTTTTTTATTTTATTTTTGGGGACGGGGAGGGGGGAGGATCCTCATGGCAATCTAACTCCAACAATGTATGAGTGAAAAGGGTTATCAAAGGATTTTTGTTGCAAGTACTTTAGGGGTTCAGTTGTAACAAGTGAAATTCTAGATATATACTTTTGATATTTAGCCCAGGTAAAGAGTACACAACAACAAATATTTCTTAGGATAATTAGAAATAAAAGGCAAAACATGGCTCTAGAAATCATAAATTTTTATGTACAAATTTTAAATCTAAATTAAATTAACAAAGTGAGGGTTTATTAGACATGAAAATTCTAAATGGAGTATTTTCTGTTGTTAATTTTCAGATTTCAAAACCAAATTATAGTTCAAATTTTATGAGTTTTTTTTGGTGGTTGGAATAGGAGGACTAGTGCCTTTATTTCCATATTGGGCTATGATGTCAAAAGGGCCTCTTAAATTGTTGATCTGAAAAAATTGTTTAGGACAACTTTTGTTGCAAATGTATGATACAACTGTATTAAGATGGCAAATTTTTTTTGAATCTTCTTAGGATTTGGGATGGGAATGATCCCCATGGAAATCTAACTCCATCAATGTATGAATGAAAAGGGTTATCAAAGGATTAGCTGCAATTACTTTAGGGGTTTGGTTGTAAAAATCAAAATTCTAGATATGTACTTGTGATATTTATCCTAGTTAAAGAGTACAAAACAACAAAGATTTCTTAGGCTAATTAGAAATATAATGTCAAATATGGTTCTATAAATATTAAAATTTTAAGTAGAAAATTTGAGTCTAATTTAAAGTAACAAAGTGAGGGTTTATTAGACTTGATGGACATTCTAAAATGAAGTATTTTATGTTATTAATTTTCAAATTCCAAAACCAAATTAAAGTTGATTTTTAATAAGTTTTTTGGTGGTTGTAAGGAGAGGGCTAGTGCCTTTATTTCCATATTTGGCTATGATGTCAAATGGGCCTCTTAAAGGACTAACTTGCTAATGTTTGTAGGATAACTATCGCTGCAAATGTATGGTACGACCATATTAAGATGGCTGAAAAAATGCAAAATTTTAACAGGACTCCATGATAGATGTACCTTCAAGCAAATAACTTTGAGGATTTCATTGATGAAGAAATCCTAAAGAACAATTTCTATTTGAAATATGTCTTTAAATGTTATTCATAAATAAAACAATTAGGAGCTAGAGAGAAAATGAACAAAAGCAAACTTAGCTATTTCCAATGTAGCAAATATGCTCCTCCTTTGGCCTCAAAGACAAGTTTTTTCATGAAAGCATCCATATCAAATCTTAACTGAATAATCTATCCTCATATAGGTAAGATAGGAACACTTTATTCCATAAGCTTCAACAAGTTTTTTAGAGAAAAAAATATCCAAGAATATAAGCACTCTCAAACAACCATTAGAAGTGCAGTCGTCTCAAATATATAGAGTCCATATTAAAAAAAAAAAAAAAAAACTCCACAATAGAACAATGCTATCTTTAAGCAAACCTTAGATCTATCTTAGGAATACATAAACTACCAATATCCTCCAATTAATTTGAGAGGGAAAGTCAAACAAATAGTATAATATGGTGGGATAATTCCACATGCACTGTCTTCAAGCAAGATACAAGTTAGAAATTAATAAAATACTCCTAAAGAGAAGTGCCTTGGTGGCTAGGAAAGCATGCTCAAAATAGGAGAAACAACTTGGATTTCAACCAACCTAGATTCCATGTGTGTGAAGAGAGCATAAAATATGAGGGCTTCCCTCCTTCAACAATCCTCGAAAACCTTGCCAATAAGTGAAAATAGATGGTGTGTGGTCTCCAAGGTAACAAAATCCATCAATATAATAAAATATTCATAAGGGGCCACTCTAAGTGGCACATGTGGCATCTATAAGTATGCCCCTCTTTGGCATGTAACTAACTCCTCAAATTAGTTGCCAAGAAATAGATCTAGGAAGGAAGGTGTCAAAAAATCTAAAATAGTACCAAGAACCACCTCTAATATCAAGGGATATGACCCCATATCAAGAATAAAATAACAATATATGAGAAATGGCACCTCAATATGTGTGCATTAAATATAATTCTTCATCAAAATGCCATGAACCACCTCCAAATAACACTTGTCTATCTGATCACAAGAAAGTAAATCCAAGTGTTCTTCCAAAGGAGGTTCTACATGGTCAAAAGGAAGTCAAATCGTCTTAATATGATCAAATAAACATGAAAATGCACACATATAGGGGAGCAATCCATCAAAACCATGGTTGAGCCTAGAGGCTCATTCTCCAACCCAATATGAGGGGATGTGTAAGTTTGTTCCTACATTTGTATGTCTAGTAAACATGTGCCCCTTTAAAATAAAAATAAATTATGCTCTAAATAGAAAATTAATGTTAGCTATAATAAAAAAATGAATAAGTTGTAAAGCAATTGGAAGTAAAAAAAAAAATGTGTGTAAGATGTTTAAACCTTATACTTTTTAAAAATATGTAAACAAGAGATTTAAATAAATTGTTTGAAGATCTATGTTAACTAATTTATGTCAATATCAATTTCATATATATCTATATCTAGAAAAAAATTGTTAAAATGAAATATTTTAATGTTGTATATAAAAAATTACTCAATGTGGGTTATCAATAAAATATTTTAATATGAATTAATATTGACATATTCTTGAAAAATATATTAATAATAAAAAAACATTTTAATTTGGGTTGATAAAATGTCTTGATGTACATGTCTCATGTTAGATTTGTACTTAAGATGGATCTTATGTCTTGATGTACATGTCTCATGTTAGTTCCATACTTAAGATGGATCTATGCTAGCATATATCTCAATAAGGTAAAATAATCATCAAAAGCCACACCATAAACTAGGGCACTCTCATTAGGGTAATGCCATGGGAAGTCTGCGAATCCACAAAATTGTCCTTGTATATCTATCTTGTGCAACTAAGTGTATACTCTCTACATTGCTCAATTGAGAAGCATAGTCATGACAAGACATGTTCGTGTTGTACTCAAAACAAAACAAGTGGTGGCATTTTTGGCATTTTTTTTGTTGTTGTTGTTAGAGGAGGATGTGATGAGGAGGAAGAATGAGCTTGTGGGAACCTATCTAATTTTGAAAAAACCATAAAAAAAATGAGCACTTGGAATAGGGGCAGGATACTTTTTCTGAATGTGCAATTTGTGCTTTTTCCAACCTTTTTATTAAAATCTCAATCCATTTAAATGACATGAATTTTTTACAATGGTCTTGGGTGAGTTAGGAACTACACCCAAGATGTGAGAATTTAGACATACAGACATATCTAAATAACTTAACCTTAACCTATAGAGTCATATAAGAAAAACAATATCTATAATGGCAAAAGAAAATTTTGTGCATCTATGTCACATTGACATCCTAAAGTGGATATTTCATTATACTTATTTACATGTAAAATTTTAACTAACTTTTAAAAAAGCGTTTATAAATTTAACTTCATAGCATATAGAGACTCCCGGGAATGGGGATAGAATCTACCCTAGATGTTAATACCATCCAGGGGCAACTCAATACCTTCAACACAAGTCAACCACTTACAATTCACGGGATAGAGTCGAACACCATCATTGAGATGAAGATCCTGCTGTAACCCCCCATTAAATATACTGAGGAAAAAAAAAAGTCATGTGGGACACCTAGGAGTGGTACATGAGTGCCCACAGGATCCCATGATGACTCCATTATATCTCTGTGAAATGAATTGACCCTCGCTTCACGCATCCTTGCGTTCAAGTGGGTGATTCATCCAAGTCAAACCAGGAGGAGTAAATGCATCTCGCCCGCAGAGGAAATTCGCATGAAGGAAGCTTAAGAAGAATAGTTGTAAACAAAAAACTGAGGGAAAAACATGAGAGCTCCCACACTTAATGGCACCTTCGCACCGGGTAGCTTCACATGTGCCAGAAAATAAATCCCTTGCATTAGGGGAGAGGTAATGTTAAATGATGCCAGGTGGAGTGGGCAGAAGTGAGGGCTAGGGGAGGAAGGGAGGCAAGAGGGTGCGAGGGGGGACGAGGGAGGAGGGGTAGATCTTAGGGGAGGGGAAGATTCAAAGGACACGGTGATTAGAACATAATAAGTGGAAGATAGGAAAAGAGAGACACACATGTAAAACTTATGGGATGGATAGAAATCCATCATTTCCATTGACCATTATATTAGCTTCATTTAATTGACATGACTTATTGGCTTGAGTATCTCCTTCTGAGTTTAGTCTTCTTAAAATGTGGAAAAATTGTGACTTGTCAAAAAGAGGGAGAATTCCATGGGCATGTTGGAGAAATTGAGTGAGCTTATTGTTCTAAGCTAGAGAGTTATGGCTCATGTGATTTATGACCAAGAATGAGTCTCCCAGAATTTAGCTTGGTTGTTGGATTTATTTCCCAAGCCCCGGGTATATTGGTCAACAAGTATTCCTTCGAGATTAATGAAAATTCCCCCCCCCCCCCCCCTCCGGCCACCCCAGGATTACGTTTTGAAGCTCCATCAAATTGAAGAATATAGATACCTAATTTCTTCTTCCTTTCTATGAATTCGTACAGGGTCAAATGGAGGGTCCAGACAAGGAAAAGGAGAGGGTGATTCACAGGGGATGAGGAAGGAGAGGGCCAGGCCCAAGGGGCGAGCCAAGGCAATTCTTTCGGGTCAAGGGAGCGATCAACTGATGGACGAAAGAATTCAAAATAGGACGAGAGAGATTTGAGGGCACTAGTCTTGTTAAGAGGACGAGATGAACGAAAGATCACCTTTTTTCAAGATATCTAAATGTGCCAGAAGACATATTTAGGTAGAGTGATCCAAAGTTCTTTGAAGGAGATTTTGGCCTGAAGGAAGCCCATAATGAATTTGGGCTAAGAGGAGAAGAAGGGGATAAGATAGAAAGACCAACTGATTATGGGGAGAAGCAAGCCAAGAGCCTGGGACCATACCGATCTGGAATATAGATAGAGAAGAAAGGATGGGTAATGTTTTCCTCCTAGATCTCACAAAGGAGACATCGTGACAGGCCAATAATCCCCCTTTTCTGAAGGTTCTTTGTTGTGAGTTTTTTTTTATGAGAGAGAAACCAAAAAAATAATTTCGCCTTGGGAATAAAAATTTTCTTGTAAGTTTTATTCCAGCTTGAAGCCTTAGGGGGGGATATGCTCATTGAAGAGCATGAGAGAGTAGCCTTTCTTAATTTAGTAGTGGGAGCTCTTCCAACCCCACCTTTCTGCTGAGGAATGAGTAAGCGGGGCACAACCATTTAATTTCACTTTCATAATATCCATATTAGGAATCAAGTGGCCTAGGGTATCTCCAAAGTTCCATCCTGTCCAGAGGCCCTGCCTGTCCCAGTTGAAAATTTAATCTAAGTAAACAACTCCTTCCCGCAATAAGTGCTCTTTAAGGGGGGTAATTCAAGGATCCAGTTCCAAAGGAGGATGTTCCATGATCAAGTCCGTCCAAATTTTAATTGTGCTTCCATTTCTCGAAATTTTTGTATGATTTCTCAAAATGAGAGATGAGGAAGACTAAAGGAGCTTCCATATGGGAAAGCCATGAATTGAATCGATGTTTTTCTCTCTGTTGTGTAGATATTTGGCTCTCATTACCTTAGCCCATCAACGGTCTAGCCTCGACTTGAGCATCCATAAAATATTGGATCCCATAGCCATATTGACCACAGTGGAGTCATGAATTCCTAGCCCCCCATGTTTCTTTGGTGCTCTAATAATCTTCTAATTCACCGGGTGGAATTTTTTATTATCGTGCTTCCCTCCATCCCATAAAAATTTCCTGATATATATGCCAAGTTTATGAAAAACATATTTAGGGGCTTGAAGGGCTGAGAAATGATATTGTAGAAAATCTATCCACGGGATTCAATCTGATCTTATAATGTACTAAAACAAGATACTGAATCCTTCTATAATTTGCAAAAACAAAAAATGATTGCACAATCACATAAAAAGTAAGAGAAAGAGACAATCAGTCACACAATAGAAGATGTATATGGGGAAATAAACTGCTCAACACCCCTCCATTATATGTCCTCATCACCTTTATCATCTTCTTTGTCTGGTTTTCCACTAGGGCCTTAAATTCTTTAAATCTGTCAAAGACTTCATATTTCTTCCTTAGGAAATATATCCATGTATTCCTTGAGAAGTCATCTATTAATGAAACATAGTACACAAACTTACCTAGTGATGGAACTGACACAAGTCCAAACACATCACTATGCACAAGCTCTAATATCTTGTTCGCCCTCTTAGCACCAGAAGGAAAACTCACCCAATTCTGCTTCCCATATACACAATATTAACAGAAATCAAAATCCAAAGAGAAATTAGGCATACCTTCTACCATACCATTACCATGCAATATTTGAAGGCCCTTCTCTCCAATATGTCCAAGCCTTTGATGCCATAGCATGGTCCTTTCTCGAGAGACCGCTAAGATTTCCACTCCACTTTCACGAACCACAGAACTGTTGCACCCATCAATAACAGTGCTATCCTGGAGCTTGTACAGAGTTCCAATCTGAGCTCCCCGCATTAATACTAGCGCTCCTTGAACCATCTTGCAAGTATCTTTCTCGAACATTGTTTTAACACATGCATCATCCATCTTGCTTATCGAAATCATATTTCTGGCCAATGTAGGAATATGCAGAACACCAGGAAGTGTTCTAATCCTTCCACCTTGCAGCTTCAGCTTGACTTTTCCACGTTCGAAGATTCTGGCCTTCCTATCATCCCATAAGAATACATCACCACCATCATAATTCTCATACTCGTATAACTACTCCCTATGGGGAGTGAATTGAAAGGATACACCAGAGTCAATCAACCATGCCTCATGATCTACATGTGTATTTGAAGAAGAAGCCAAATACACATCCCCACCTTCATCTGTGGTCATTTTTTCCTTTGCAAAAGGAGCATCATCAGATCCCTTTCCTTTCTGACGAGATTTATATTTGCAGTTCTTTTTGAAGTGCCCTTCCTTTTTCCATTTCTAACACACCTTTACAGGATTTCCTGGAGATTTGGATCTCCCACTTGAAAACTTATTTTTGTTTATGTTTTGGGACCTTCCTCATATAGATAAGGCATATCCATTCTCGCCCTCCATATTTCTCCGCCTCATTTCCTCCGACAATAAGGTTGAGACAATTTCATCAAAATTCAAGGTAGTTGTACTGCTACCTATTGTAATAACTAGATTGTCCACGAATCTGGTAGAGAACAAAACAAACTGATGCACTTATCTTCATCTAATATTTTAATATCAACAGATGACAACTGAATTACCACAGTATTGAAGGCGTTCAAATTCACTATCATTGAGTCTCCATCCTTCATCCTCGGGTTATACAACTTTTTCCCAAGAACAATTTATTCACCAGAGACTTAGATTAGTACAAATTCCCTAACTTGACCCACAAGTCTTCGTTGTAGCTTTCCCATATACATTCAACAATATCGAATCTAATATACACAACTGTATTGTGCTCTTTTCCTTCTGATCTGGCTTCGCTCAGTCTTTATTTGACATTTTCGTTGGTTTAGTACCCGGATCTACCGCGATCCATTGATCTTTATCCACCAGCATATTCTCCATCTTGAGCTTCCACAACTCAAAACTATGATCATTAAATTTCTCGATATCTATCTTTCCACTGCTCGCCATCTTCTTTCACAGTAAGAATTGATCCCGGAGATCTCCCACTGAGTAGGGTCTACCACAGGCTTGAGAAAAAAACCCCTTAGCAGAAAAGGCATCCCCTTGAAGCCAAAACATCTCTGATACCAAATGTAGGTTTTAACCCTGTACAGAAATTATCTGCAAACGAATTCTTCAAAATAGAAAATAAACAATAGCGAGAGCATAAAACATAAAACATATATACACAGAGATTTTTCCCTTGGATCCAAAAACGAGACTACAAGCTTGATTTTTCATTATATTCCTTTTATTGTTACAACACATATATATACATGTCGAAGCATTCATAAACCCCAATTCATTAACCTTCGATTAGAACATAATTGTAGTTCCCTTGACCGGATCTACAAAATACCAGGGGCAGAAAACCAGCATGCCCCAAAACCATGTACAAACCCATGCAAAAAACCATAGGCGGGTCTGCTGACCTAAAATAGGGTCAAATTTTTTTTCCCAGGGTGCTTCCATGGACCCTGTGCCGGGGGCTACCGCCCCCTGCAAACCCCTGGACACAGCATCAAGACTCTCTCGAATAATGTTCCAAGTGTAGACAAAGATGACTACTCTATATCTGCTCAATAAGTCTTCAACAAATGTGCTCCAACATGGTTTTAAAGTCAACACAAAATTTCTTCAATGAGGCTTCTCCAGATATGCTTCAAGGTTGCTTTAGATATGCGTAAAAAATTCCTTATAATAATTTTCTTCAAGTCATCAAGTTTTCGTTACTTGGTCTGAACATCAAGATGCCACAAAGTCAACTACTCAAATATGAGGCAAGTTACCACAGGACTGAAGACTGTTCAAGTCTACTCCACAAAGTCAAGGTGGTTGTCAATTGTTGCTAAGTGTAGTCCCTTCACAAGTCCGAAGGTATAAATGTGAGAGACTGTCCATTGCAGAATACTTTAAGGGTCTGCAACAATGATCGCGGGATTCTGATTTGTGGTAGAAAGCTACAGGTCCAAGGTATGAATAGTTCTATAGTTCGAGCTCTTACCAAACGCAATCCACTTGCTAACAATTCACAAGCATGTGCCTTCACACAGTTTGACCCACCTTAGTTTGTCACAGGTGTATTGTTTCCAATCTTGTACTCTGAGTTGCAACAATTCAAGGTCACCGAAACTAGGCTTCCACCATTCAAGCTTCATAAAACAAGGTGTAACTACAATTCGAGTTCACAGATCTTAGCTTTTCGAGGTATGTAGTCCTTGTTACAGGTTTTTTGTGATCACATGAGATTTATCCGAGCACTTTCCACTATCAAATTTGAAGTGTAATCTTTGCAATATGAGCTGTTGTAGGGTAGACACCTCTCTGAGGCACCAAGTCTGCAATCCAAGCTTGAAAAGAAGCCTCTCACCATTTTAGATTTAAATGAACAACAAGTTTGAGGTATGTAACTTTAGGTCCAATCTCCAAAATCAGCTTCTACAAGTGTCTCCAGGATGTTAGTCACCACAGGTCCAAGACCCTTGACAGTTTATCATTGCACCTAATTATTTATTCCTCCACATAACTGAGCTTGAGGTGACTGTATTTTTTTCCCTGTCTAAGTTGTACACACAAATATTGAGTTTCCCAAACAGTTAATCCTTAACTGTCCTCCTCGGTCTCCTGTAATTTTTGTGCCTCCTAACTATGTTCTTCACTGAAACTTTTTGATCAAATGAGGTGTTTTAGACGTCTATATATATTGGTTTTGGAGTTATACGAAAATACACATCTATTGATGGAACATGTCAACCTACACAAGTCAGTTTAGGTCTTCTAGCATAAAGAATATATTTTTTCATCTTGAAAAGTAATTTTCTCTAGATATATGAGGAGTTAGAAGGCGAGTGATAGCTTGCTGGAAAGAGGAACAAATCCTCTACAAGCCTATGCTAATTCCACATTTAAATGAGGTCATTTTTCATCAATAAATTTATATTTTTGTGAACTTTCATCATTAATTTATCATGGCATCCTTTAGGATTGTGAACATTTGGAATGTGGATAGGCTTCTTAATATTCAAGGTCTAGGATGCAAGGGCATAGATGAAGGATCCATCAAATAGCTTTAAGGCTATACACCTTTTCAATATGTATTCTTTCTTAGAGCACCTTCAACAAGGCTAAGTCTTAGGGCATCCTTTTTTTCCGATCAACGTTTATCCATGCATCATTATCATATAGGGACAAGGGTGTATGCATGCTCACAAGGGTGTATGGTAAGGGCTTATTCATCCATCATTGGATCATGCATCAACAATTGATCATGCTTCATTAGATCATGCATAAACCATTTAGGGCTTGAGTGTTTTATGACAAGCCTTAGGTTTTCACGGTCTAGACAAGCTAGGAATTCTCATCATCTTCATGCTTAGGGTTTTCTTCTAGGATTTGCATGTGGTTATCACAATAATATTTTCCATCTCCAATAATTCCATATTGACATCAATGACAACTTTGACCAACAGTATCCCCCTTTGTCATTGATGGAAATATTCTTGCCCTTCCAACAATTTTCCCCCCTTTGACAACAATGGCGAACGAGGTGCCCAAGTACTCCCCTTATCAAGCTGCTTCTTGATATGATGCTTAATTGTATTTCCTGTCATGGTGCTCTTATTTAATGAACTTAATCCCCCTAAGCCTTTGCATGCCTTCATGAAAATGGATGCTTAGGTAGATGATCAACCAACTCCCCCTGCCTTCATAAACTCCTCTAGCTCTTATTTTTGCTCGAAACAAAAAATATTGTTGCCTTGTGATCAGGTGGAAGACATCTTCAAACAATGGATGTGCATTGAAGACACAATATCATGATTTTCTTCAATGGAGCTACTCCCGAGAGATGATCTATCAAGATTGTCATGTGTGACTCATCAAGGGTTTCATAAGGCTCTTCACGGATAACTTCTACAAGAATAGTCAAGAATCACAAGCTCCCCCTAACAGTATGCAAGTTATCTTTTTTGGCAAAGTCTCATCATCAAAACTTGGAATATTATATCTTCCAAAGACGTCTTCATCAAATCAATAACATGTGTTGTTGGCTTGAGTGTTCAAGAGGCTTTCTGATCCAATTTGCTTCATTCGCCACACTTGTGTAACTTTATTTTCTTGCTTGGTAGTCATGTTTTTAGCTTGTTTAGGGACCCAAGTCAAGTTACAATCAGAGTCATATGTCCAATTTTATGGCAATTGAAGCACTCCATCTTGTTCATGAATAAAGAATCACGACTTCTTCTTGCAAAGTTACTTCTAAAAAGTTGATAAAAACCATTATAAACCATTTACAAAATTATATATATATATATATATATGATAACCATATATAATTTATATTTAACTTTACTATTGTGTTAATTTAGATTTATTTATTTGTTAAAATAAATTAAAATATAAAAAAATCATTCCATAAAAACTATAAATTATAACACTAAAAACTCTTTTAACTATACAAAAATTTACCTTTACTCGTTAAACTATAAATTATTATAAAATTTCTACAAGACTCATTAAACCATTAATGAGCTACGACCAAATTTTAGTATATACAGCCTTGCGTAATAACCATGTCAATATTCATTTATTATAATTATATGTGATTCTAAATTTTAATATATATTAACTAAATTGTATTTGCGTTCAAGAGTGCGAATTCGCGGAAACCGTGCGAATTCATAGAAACACATTTGGATGATTTATTATTTTTGGATCGAATAACGAGACTTAAAAGGTTATTAATTAATTAATATGGTTCATTAAAAATAAAGTGTGACGTGATAGTGAATTAATCTGTTGTAGCAGTGGTGGCACAACCAACTCTATAGAACTCCCCTGCGCAACAGTTGGTACACTTGTACAGATTTTTATTATTTTTGTACGGATGTAATAATGTAATAGTTATATAAAAGATTTTAGTCATAAATTATTAGACATGGAACAATAAAATTTTCAAAATTCTAATCCTTAGCATTAAATATAAATATTGATAAAAATTGTAAAATTTTACTTTGGGAAATTGAAAATCATTTAATATTTTTAACCAAAATAATAAATAATCAAGCCAAAACCTAATAATATAATACATGTAGAAGCATAAATTTTATGCATTTGATTCACATTGACATCTCAAAGCAAATATTGCATTGTCCTTATTGCGTTGACAATGCTCTCCAGAAGTCTAAATTCAATTAAAAGAATGTGTTATATTAAATATATATTTTTTAAATTTAACAAAATAAATACTTTTCAAATTTTACTATATAATTATTTAAATTTTGTTTCAGAGAAAATAAATCTAAATTTTGTATAAATTCACCAATTAAATAATATATATATATATATATATATATTTTGTTATAAAATATATATATTTAATATTTTTATAAAAAAATCAACCATACTTATCGTGACTAAAATTTATATATAACTAATATCTATATATATATAATATGATATCTAATACATATAATATTTTTATAAAAAAAAATTAACCATAAGTACTTACACTAAAAATCTACAATTTCACATTACCAACGGATACTGGTTCTCGGTTTCTTGACCTTTCTGTTTTCATGTGCCAACCAAGCTTGTGATATTGAAAAATATATTAAAAATTTCACATGCGGACGAGGTTCCTTAAAATGGAAAATATATTAAGAATTAAATAAATGCCGACATATTTTATTCATCCAGAGCGTGTCTTTGTCATCTAGCGATTTCAAATTTTGCATAGACTGGCATTAGATGCCGATGGACGGCCTGCTCCGTTAACGAAAATGCTATGAAAGGATTTTTGACCGTTTTAAAGGGAAGAGAATACAAGACAACGTGGATACACCGCGTTCTTGCTCCCCTCTATCAATTTCTTCTCAACTTTAAAGTTTATATTGCATTGGCTTCCTCTGTTTCTTTGTTCATGCTTCTTTCTTCGGCTGTATGGCCGTGCATCTTGTTTCTTGTTTCTTGTGGTGTATTATTTTAATAGGTTTTTCAATTTTTTTTAGTGGAATTATTGCATTCATTAGGTTATACTCTCTATGTTTGCATGTTTTCCCGAGTGTTTTTTTTTATTGCGGTATATAAAGCAGAAAAAAAAAAATGGCTAGCGCTGAACACCGTGTCGCCCATTGGAGCAAAGGAGCAGATATGTTTTGTTTTTCAATTCATATATGTTCAAATAGTTGTTATAAGGAGAGGTTTTCATAGTGAAGCTGTGGGGAATCGCAAGGGCTTTGACCCTAGGGATAGTGCTTTTATTCTTTTTGGTAGTTTTTGCTTGTTAGTTTTGATCTGGTTAAACAGGCGAAGAGGAGGGTTCGCCATTGAGGGATAACATGTGAGTAGAAGCTCTGGCGTTTGTCTTTGTCTTTTGTTTACTGACTTGTTTCCGTATATGATTATCCATCTCACACCGCCGCAGACGCAATTTTCTGTCAAATCTTTAAAAGCTGTGCTTAAATGGTTCACTATCAATCAAGAAAAACAAGCTGACAAGATATACGAGATCGCACGAATAGAACGTGGTTCGTACATCCACGCCGCCTTATTCAACATGTTAAGAAATCTAGGTACTGAATTTCTTTCGATTGGTACATTCTTTCACCGCAAGAAGGAATAATATATGACGGTGTCCACTAATTCGTTTTTTCATACTCTCGGCAGGTACATATTCTTTACGGTAAACAGCTAATTCCGTAGGGTATTAGGGTTGACATAAGTTTTTTCAATAATGCCCTCTGCGGTTATATTATTTGCGGGGATAAATATATTTTGCATGATGTACAGCAGATCGCTATATACGGCTTGGCATGTAAAATATGGTGCAGAGAGCGCTAAAGGCACTGCTATCTTTTTGAGTTATTGGATGAAGGCATGGATACGAATCCTTCTACTGCTGCTACGAGCTTGCAATGCCTGCTGATGTATGGCGAGAAGAATATCATGGCTCACTGGCCTCTGTCTTCTAGGTATAATTGTTTTAGTTGGGTGATTTGGTTGATAATTGTTTTAAATTGACTGATAAATATATGCAGCGGGGAATAGGAGCCATTAAAAGTTTTTATTTATTATTTGGATTTCAGATTGGAGTTGGGCTAAATCGCAAGGGTTTCTAACCAGTGGCTTGCCATTACAGGTAAAACTCTTTTGATTTTGATTTCTTAGTAGGTAGATAGGTTTTTCTTTCGTTTTGAAGGAATGTTTATTTGCATCAGGCGAGGATGAGGGTTCCATTGAGAGTTCAGATGAGATGAGAATATGATGTGTTTTTTTTCAACATAGCTTTATGTCTTCCATGGGTCTGTTTGGGTTATTTAGTTCATTTTCATATACTCTCTGCTCGCAGTGCTTTGTGCTCTAACAGAATTTATGTTGTGATTTTCACTAATTTATCTCTCGGAGACATTTTTTTCTCAATCTTCCTAAGGAGGTGTTTAAATGATCTGCAGATGAAATGTCATGCGAGAGGAGGAAGGAGTGGTTCGTACGAGGGCCCCACTCTCGCATGCTTCACCTGGATACACAGGTACACAATTTGTTCGTAGGTAGGCACAACATTTCATCATTGTTGTTTTTCTGAAAAAGAGAATAATTGTTCACTGATTTCTAACCGTGGGCAGTATTCAATCAATAACCCATAGTTCAGGAAATAAGTTTTGTGCTTTATATATTTTGGGATAATTACGAGTCTAATATGATTTGGGATAACATCAAACTATTGTATTTGGCAACCTAGGTATAGAGTCTATATATTTCTTAACTTTAATTTTATATGCAAATATATAGATGATGATTAAGATTAACTAATATTAATTTAATATTATATCATTAAATTAAATTAAAACACGCTCCATATAAATCTTACTATGTTATTAACTTGGAGCATGTTACATATAAATTTATATGTTTTATGTATATTTCGAAGATTTAAATAGGGAGAAAAAAAAATGGTTCAAATCACTTTATTATATAATTTATCAGTAACTAAAAGGTGATCCTGGTAAGGAGCCGATCTTGCTCTGGTAAAGGTGAATTTAGGAAGAAAGACTGTTCTTTTACGTTGTTTATATAAACCATAAACTGTAGGTTAGATTCGTTACTTTTATATTAAAAGGTTAGATTCTTTACTTTTATATTAAAAATGTTAGATTTATTATTTTATATTAGAAGTTATTGAAATTTTAGTTATATTGAGGAATTTTACATTAAAATCTATATGTATATGTTATCAAAATTTTAATAAAAAAGTTTAGACAATTATATATAAGGTTATTCTAGAATCTATATGTATATGTTATCAAAATTTTAATAAAAAAGTTTAGACAATTATATATAAGGTTATTCTAGAATCATACATGATTTAAGAGGTTGTGGTAGTGAATTGTATTAATCTTTTAGGTTATATTATATGATTTTTGATAATTAAATGTAAAGTGAATGTTATATTTTATTTTGTTTTTTATTTGATTTAATTATAGTTTTTATTTTTTGTTTTTAGATTAGAAGGTTTGTAATTTTATTATAATAAATCAAGCATGGTATTATTGAAAAAGATTAAACACCATACATAATCTTGCTACAGGTTTTCCACTTGGAAAATCATATTAATAGAGTTTTAAAATTTTGATATTTCTAAAATTACTTTTAATTTGATAACTACTAAGTTGAATAACTAAATTGTCAATAATAAGTGTGCCTAACCATGACATCAAAAAAGCTTTATCAGATAATAGTAACAAAGAGACCTGGATCATACATCATTAAGCTGATAGGGAATCCACCTCATTTTGTGGTTAAGAGTTGCTCTCCTCTGAAAAAGAAAAGGAAACATTGGATTGCTTTTTGGTTAGAATGTTGATCTTCCTGTCTAGCTTATGTTAATCATAATGACTTGTTGGGTATCCGATCCATCTACTAAGATGTGGTTCGTAAGGGTTTTGATGAGCAAGTAGAGACTAACAATATGCTATATAATTGTTTTGACTTGTCCTAGTGTTTGGACCAATACCAAGCATCCATTGACATGCTTCTCTTTCAATGTGATGATCCAAAATCAGGCGATGTTGATGTTTGAATTATCCTTCAATTTATTCCATGGCTTGACAGACGATACCTGGAATGGACTCAATGTACTTGTTCGTGGCATCCTGAGTTGTTGCATCCGTTGAGAGGTCAAGGGAAACTGATTATAGTCCAACAAGTTGGAGGCTTTGCCTTCTCTACCTCGTCCACGATATGCGCATGAAAGCTTGCACTGAAAAACTGTGTTCACGCATAGTAAAAGAACTTGTGGAGAGAGAAACCACCCTACGAACCCAAAATTGCAAGGCGAAAACATCCCCAAACTATAAGGATTTAAGATGGCTAGAAGGGGAAAAAGGAAATCCTAGGGATAATGGATATCGGGAAAATAGCGGAGAGGAAAAAGTGACAGAAAGAGCTAGCTAGAAAGGGGGACCAAAAAAGAGAAATAGGGAATGCGAAATAAAATGAGGAGATAGAGAGTGCAAAGAGAAGGAAATTCCCCTAAGAAAGGCAAGAAATTTTTGAACAATAGAAAAGTGAGTAGCAAAAAAACCCCAGGCAAGATGAATACCACTAAATTCCCAAATAAAATACTATCAAGAGGTCTCTTATCAAGCTTTAAAACACAAGGAAAATATATACTAAGCCATTTGAGAGGAATAAAACCAGAAGAATGAATAAATTACCATAATTTAAGGCTCCAAACCAACACCACAAAGGAAATACAAAGGAAATGTAAAGCAAGACAACAAGGGCCTCAAACTTGGCTTGAAAACACAGAGGATTCCACCTTATCATGATGTCCTAGTACCAAACAACCTGTGTATGGTTCTTTGGATCACGAATCCTGTTAAATCTATAACTAATCTCGTCCCACAGCATCGCTCGCAACATTATGCAGAGAATCGTGGGGTGAGGATTGAAGTTATATCTTAGATCATTATTGTAGTCTCTACATCTCTTGGAAATCATTAGTCTCGTTTTGATCTTCCGTACTCGCACTTTGTTCTACTATGATGGATGGTGCATGCATCTAGACTTCTCGCCATTTCCCCAATTTCATTCATTAAAAGCTATGTCATATCTCAATGTGTGGTGGTTGTTTATCATTGTACCCGTTATGGGGAGCTCCAAGGTTTATAGTTATTTACATAAGTTTTATTTTAGCAAGGGAGACTATTTGTATAACCATTTGTGAGTGGGTAAGGCCATTACGTAACTTTTTATTATTTGAGGTATTCATGATTTTATATGTGTAAGTGGAGTGAAAATCCCTAATCTAGGTCCACGTTCACTTAGGACGTTTTAAATAGAATACAAAATTGTTTGAATCTTTTTTGGATTTTTGGGGGCGGGGAGGGGGGAGGATCCTTATGGCAATCTAACTCCAACAATGTATGAGTGAAAAGGGTTATCAAAGGATTTGTGCTGCAAGTACTTTAGGGGTTCAGCTGTAACAAGTGAAATTCTAGATATATACTTATGATATTTAGCCCACATAAAGAGTACAAAACAACACAGATTTCTTAGGACAATTAGAAATAAAAGGCCAAATATGGTTCTAGAAATCATAAATTTTTATGTAGAAAGTTTAAGTCTAATTTAAATTAACAAAGTGAGGGTTTATCATACATAAACATTTTGAATGGAGTATTTTCTATTGTTAATTTTCAGATTGCAAAAGCAAATTAAAGTTCAATTTTTATGAGTTTTTTTGGTGGTTGGAATGGGAGGACTAGTGCCTTTATTTCCATATTGGGCTATGATGTCAAATGGGCATGTTAAAGTGTTGACCTGAAAATGTTTTTAGGACAAATTTTGTTGCAAATGTATGGTACAAATGTAAAGGTCATATATGGTTCTAGATGTTAGCTCCCTGTAATCAGCAAGATTGGCAAAGTCCGATCACAGAAACAACATCGTTTCAACCAACTTTGGGATTCTAGGATCTAGCCCTCCTGAATCCGGAGAGGGATCTCTCCAATAAGTGCAAAGATGGATTTGTCTTTGAAATTTGGGGTAATAATATTAGGCTAGTTATGAAGGCCAAGGGTTTTTTTTGTTTTTGGATGGTTGAGCATGAATACTGTTTGAGGTGGAAAGTCCTAAGTGCAAAGAGTTTCAAAGGTGAGAAGTTGCAAGTGAATAGAACAACTAGGCTAAAAATATAGATATAACTCTAGTTTTTAGTCCATTGGGCCAAGGAGTCATAACAGGGCTTTAATTGAGCAACAACATCAAGAGTGATCCAAGGGGCAAGTCATCTACACCACAAGATTATTGAGATTTAAATGATGGAATGGGAACAATAAGGTGTTGGAGAGGTGGAAACTGATAATAATTTCACAAAGGATTTATAGTCAGTCCAAACAAGAAAAGCCTCTTAAGTAACTGTTTAAAACCAACCAAGTGCAGGGCTAACCATTGACCTCTTGGGCAAGTTTGTATTAAAGCAGCTTAATAGACAAACAATCCAGTAATCCACATAATTACCTTTAGAAAGTATGAAAACATATAAGAGAAGACAGAGTATAAACTTAAGATCAGATAAAATACTTTTAAACCTAGTCTACTTTCAGTTAACACCAAGGGAAACTTTCAGAATCTGCCTTTGGAGAATAGAAGCTAGAAACAGGGAAAACCATCACTTTCTAGTCTAACTTTAATAAGCAAATAAGGAAAATAACTTTCAAGAACAATGTTTAAAGCAAACAGTAGGATGAGGGAACTCCAGCATTCCTAACTGCTTAAACTGTATTGAATCATTCTTAAATAAACAATTTGGAGGAAAACATTGAGATAAAGCTTTTCAGTCAGAGAAGGTTACTAATGTACAACAGGTCCTAACTCTATAAATGTTGTTCTTTATCAGAGAATAGTGAACAAATATGACATACATAGAAGGAAAACAATAACAAAGAAAGGGGCACTTCACCAGTGATATAGACCAGGATCCCAAGAAACAACTTGTTATTGATGTCAAACCAGTTACAGTGTTAAAGTCCAATGTTTCAGTTCAGCAATCATCTTCACTATCCAACCTAACTAATCTAGCACAAACAGAGCTCCAAGGGCCAGGGAACACTATTTACAATCAAAAGTTTAAGCTCAAATTTATTTCAAAGTTCTGCAACCAATAGATTCTCATCTTCTACAGAAGTATTTATAGAAGGATGAGGAGGTGAGATCTGATAAAAGATCTCTTAAGGCAATTAATGCAGATTCAAGACTTCTCGGCCTTTTGAGGGGCTCGATGAAGAAGTTTACATGTGGATTGTTGTATGAACTGTTTTAAAATTATGAATAAAACTCGGTGGGAGCTTTATTTGACTTCGAGGCTCTGTGTAATGTTTGGAGTAACTTCTGCAGATATTTCTGCATTTATTTCCTTGCAGAAGTAACTCTCTGGCTTCTCTGAGGCGAATATCTTCATTTGATCAATAACTTCGGCCTCTGTTTTGAATGCTTTGAGGCACAGGTGGCACTTATGGTAGCTGAGGAATCAATTCGCCTCAAATGTGGCGGTGGAGGCCTTTCTGTCTGTTAAACACTCAAGATGTTTCCTTTAATTGTGTTTTAATTCTGGGAATTAGGCTTTTGATAATCATTCTTAGCCGTAATTCCCATATCTGTCTTCAATCTTCCGCTTTGATGTGCTCTGTTCTTCAACACTAATACTCTTTAACTGTGTCTTTATTAAAACAATGTCTTGTCGATGTGCAGGGCCATGCAGGGCTCTTTATGGTATCGGCGCCCATAAAGCGTTGATAAAACGTGGAGTGGAGCCCTTTTAATCCCTTTCCCATTGATAACCATAGGCCAGAAGATCAGGACCTTTGGTCTTCTTTTCCTTCGTAGTATGGGAAAAACTTGCGAAACAAACAAAACATCAAGAAATCCTGCGTAATTAGGTTAAACTGCTTTGGAGGCTAAGGGGAGGAGCGTAGCCGTTGGATGAAAGCATCCAATGGTGGAGATCTGCGTAGAAAGGCAAAAAGGAGAGCGGGAGAAGAATAAGGCAAAGTGATTTTTGGACCGTCCGATCCGGACACGTGGACGGTCCGGATTCAATCGGAGAATCGCAATCGGGGGTGGCGAGCGAATGGAGCGATTGAAACATGCGATGCGACAAAGTGCAAGCCGTCAATCTAAAGGTTAGATCAACGATGGAGAATGAATCGGGGTATGGCCAATCGGCGGGAGCAACAAGTGGACGCGATGTGAAAGTTGCGGTGCGATTGAAAAACTCCGATGCGATGGAGCGTTGGCCGCTTGATCGGCTTTCGATCAATGACGGGGATTTTTTTTAGAACAAATCGGCAGTAAGACCCTTATAATATATAAAAACTCAAACTTTGGAATAAAACAAAGGTTTTATGCTTCAGGGGCGGAAAATATGTATAAGGTGGATAGGCGCCCGACTGCGGGGCCTTTGGACTTTACGGAATGTAATATGCCCGGGGCGTACATAAAACAAAAGGGCCAATTGCAATCGGGCCATCGGGCCTGGTCTTTCAATCAACCCATTTGAATATTTGCGATGCGATTGGTGCCCGGGATCTTTAACACTTGGTCCCTGGTGGAAAGTCATATGAAATGAAAAGGCGGGGGGAGAGTTTATACGTATAGGTCTTGATCTCATCGGAAAGTTTGATGCGGCCTTTTCAATCAACCCATTGTATTTTTCTTCGATTGCGATTGCGTGATCGGTCTTTCAATCTACCCATTTAAATATTCAACACGTGACTTTGGTTTTTTTAGTTTAAACTTTGGGAAAGTGGGTTTTAAGACTTCACAAAAGAAAAATGGATCGGGAACGAAATATCACAAGGTTTAAGCACCGAGGCGGGCTTTATGGTTTATATGAAAAATAATATAATCGGGGGTCTTATAACAGAAAGGTTAATCGCATCGGAACTTTCGGACCATGGAAAAGACTTGCGTACTTTGAACATTTGCGATGCGATAAGCGCCGTGAGGGGCTTATCACCTGGTTCCAGGGTGTGGGCATGTGGGGGAAGTGGTTATGACTTAGCCCAAGGGGGCTTAAGTCCATAGTAATAAAACTTTGTTTTTTATGAAATTTTCAAAGTTTTCAATGGATTTTGGAGGTTTCGGTAAGGTTAAAGAGTGAGTCTTTAAGACGAGGAATCATGAAAACAAGGGAGTTTTTAATGGAGAAAAAGGGGAGCAAATGAAGGTTAGTTTTGAGTGGGAGAAGGGGGGGAAATGATGGTTTTTACAACAGTTTTTCACTCATGAAAACAACAGAATTTCCGAGTATAAAATGAGAACAGCAATGAAGATTTTGGACAAAGGCGTGAGGCCTTCAAGAGTCTTCAAGAGCCAACACTTTTTAGTAATAAAATTTGTTCCTTGAAGGCTCAAAAAGTCTTAGCCACCTTTTGCTATAGCAAATTTTATAGGTGGCTAACACTAGAAATCTTAAAATTTTAAGTAGAAAATTTAAGTCTAAGTTAAAGTAACAAAGTGAAGTATTTTCTGTTATTAATTTTCAGATTGCAAAACCAAATTAAAGTTGAACTTTAATGAGTTTTTTTTGGTGGTTGGAAGGGGAGGGCTAGTGCCTTTATTTCCATACTAGGCTATGATGTCAAATGGGCCTCTTAAAGTAATAACTTGCTAATGTTTGTAGGAGAACTATCGCTGTAAATGTATGGTACGACCATATTAAGATGGCTGAAAAAATGGAGTTTCTACTTATTTAGCGACAACGAGGGACATTTGGAGTATGGGATGGTAGGGGAACCTGCAAGCAATTGCATGCTTTCTATTAGATTTTTTGCAACTTCAGCATAATGAGCACTTGATGTGGTGATAATTCCTCCACATGCAATCAAAGCCCATTACCCATTACTCAAAAGGATATCCGAGTATCCATCAGAGAACTGTGAACAATCAATGTAAGGAGATGACAACCGAAACTCGATTCAATCACCAGATAATGGCTATTGATGAGAATGAAACTGAAACCAAACAAATTCCAAATTCAAGTGATTGAATTGAGCAGGTTCATAGTTTGTGTTGGGAGTAGCAACGACAAACTACATACAACAAGTACATAATTAATTCTTCATGTCGGGTAATCCCTAGGCTGCCTGAAACACATTGGTAGTGCCCTCACAAACGACATGGAAAAAAACATAGCTGTTTCGAGTCGCGCCGGAGCGAGGCGATTTGCCGGGAAGGGGAGGACCAGAGGTGTCAAATCACCTTCTGGTTTGTCCCAGGATTAGCCTCTTTCTTTTTATTATTTTTGTACAAGCCACAAATTACTAGGCATGCAACAATAAAATGTTTAAAAGTATAATCATTAGCATTACACATTAATATTGATAATTTTTTTTCGGGAAAAAAAATAAAATAATAAATAAATAAATAAAAATTAAATTGCAAACTTTTACTTTGGAAAATTGATAATCATTTAACATAATAATAGATTGTCAAGCCAAAACCTAATGCATAATACTTGTTGGCAACAAGCATAATAAATAATTTTAGATTTTATATTGTATATTAATTTTAATATATAGAGTCATACAAGAAAAACAATATCACTAATAATAAAAGAAAATTTTGTGCATTTGATTCACATTAACATCTTAGAGAAAATATTACATTGTCTTTATTGCCTTGACAAATGCTCTCCAGATACATCACTCGGATCCGGGGGGAAGGGAATCGAACCTGTGATGAGTGCTATAACCAAGACCCCACAGACAATATTACATTTTATAACTTTTTATAAATATAATTGATTTACATGGGTGAAAATAACTCTCATAAAGATTATATTTACAATTAATATATAAATTTAAATTCAAAATTATATTTATTTAATTTGATGTCAAAATCTTGTTCTTCATCTTGTTTTGACAATAAACCATGTTGGATGGTTCAAAACGGTTACACGAAACTCTGATAATAAGATTTTTAAGGAAATTTTTCTTATTTTTCATGATATAAATTACAAAAGCCTAAATTCAATTATTAAAAAAACATATTAAATATAAATTTTTTAAATTCAACAAAATAAATAGTTTTCAAATTTTACTATATAATTATCTAAATTTTATTCTAGAGAAAATAATTTTAAATTTTATTTAATTCATTTTAAAATAACAAAATATATATATATATAATATTTTAATAAAAAATTTAATCATACTTATGGAGACACAAAATCTATATATCTAATATCTATCGATATAATATGATATCTAATATATATCTAATATCTATCTAATAATATGATATATAATATCTAATAATATGATATCTAATATCTATCTAATATCTATCTATATAATATGATATCTAATATATATAATATTTTTATAACAAAAATTAATCATAGGTACTGACACTAGAAATCTACAATTTCACATTCCCAACGGATACTGGTACTTGGTTTGTTGCTTTTCATGTGCCAACCAAGCTTGTGATATTGAAAAATATATTAAAAATTTCACATGCTGACGAGGTTCCTTAAAATGGAAAATATACTAAGAATTAAATAAATGCCCACAAATGAGGGAAGTATAAACCAAACTAGACATATATTTACACATCTTTGTCAACTAGCGATTTCAAATTTTACATAGACTGGCATTAGATGCCCATTGACGGCCTGCCGTTATTGTAATTATTGCATTCTTTAGGTTATACTCTCTGTGTTTGCATGTTTTCTCGAGTGATTTTATTTTATTTCTGTATATAAAGCAGAAAAAAAAATGGCTAGCGCTGAACACTGTGTCACCCATTGGAGCAAAGGAGCAGATATGTTTTGTTTTTCAATTCATATATGTTCAAATAGATTTTATAAGGATAGGTTTTCATAGTGAAGGTGTGGGGAATCGCAAGGGCTTTGACCCTAGGGATAGCGCTTTTATTCTTTTTGGTAGTTTTTGCTTATTAGTTTTGACCTGGTTAAACAGGTGAAGAGGAGGGTTCGCCATTGAGGGATAACATGTTAGGAGAATCTCAGGCGTTTGTCTTTGTCTTTTGTTTACTCACTTGTTTCCGTATCTGATTATCCATCTCACACCGCAGCAGACGCGATTTTCTGTCAAATCTTTAAAAACTGTGCTTAAATGGTTCACTATCAATCAAGAAAAACACGCTGACAAGATATACGAGATCGCACGAATAGAACGGGCAATGTCCTGTGGTTCGTACATCCACGCCGCCTTATTCAATATGTTAAGTAAGCTAGGCACTGAATTTCTTTCGATGGGTACATTCTTTCACCGCAAAAAGGAATAATATATGACGGTGTCCACTGATTCGTTGTTCAATACTCTCCGCAGGTACATATTCTTTAGGGTAAACATCTAATTTCGTAGGGTATTAGGGTTGGCATAAGTTTCTTCAATAATGGCATTATTTGCCAGTATAAATATATTTTGCAAGATATGTAACAGATCACTATATACGGCTTGGCATGTAAAATATGGTGCATAGAGGGCTAAAGGCACTGCTATGTTTTTGAGTTATTGGATGAGGTCAGGGATAAGAATCCTTCTACTGCTGCTACGAGCTTGCAATGCCTGCTGATGTATGGCGAGAAGAATATCATGGCTCACGGGCCTCTGTCTTTTGGGTATGGGTATAATTGTTTTGGTTGGATGATTTGGTTGATAATTGTTTTAAATTTTTTCCCTATTTGTTTGCACTGTTTGGCTTAGAAATTGTTGGAATATTGAAAATTCCAAACAAACAGTGGAGAGAATAAACTCTCCTCTACAACACAGAGAGATTTAAAAACAAAATTTGCTTGCAGACAGAGATGGCATGAAAATGCTTTCTTCTATTTCATTAAACAAACTAAAACTGTTACAAATTTCTTCCTCAACACAGAGGGATAACATAAAGAGTGACTGCTTGAAAACGCAGTGCACAGAACAACTCTCTGTCTTACAAACAACACACTCTGTCTCATGAAAAACAACACTGCTGTGTATTTTCGTTTTCGCACTGCTGTGCGAAACAATACCAAATAACATAACAATACAATACTGGCTCTCGGGCCTTTCCCTCTTTATGTAGCGCAGCGGGAACAAAAACATAAAACAAAGAAATAAATCAAATACTAAGGAAAATCTTTTGCAGAACATAAAACTTAAACATAGCACGACGTACGAGTGGGACCACATCGCAGTCGGCCATTTTGCGATGTGCGATACTGGCGGATCAAACAAAATACGATGGTGCGATGTGCGATGGCGCATATCGCAACTTTCAAAAGGGCGGAACATATATAACACGTGATTGTGCGATATTGCGATGTCGCGGTTATTGCATATCGCAACAATCAACGGAACTCTGGCTTTGGGCGGAGGGCGATTTGCAACATTGCGATGTTGCAATCGTGCGATGGCGCGACGATCGCACATCGCAAATAATCCACATCAACAAGACACTTTAAACTTCAAAACTGCGATCTGCGATTTGCGCTCAAGTGGTGGGGACCACTTGTCCTTTCTTTACAGAACTTTAAGTCTTTTCGCCTGTTTTATTCAATTTCTGGTTGTTGAGGGCTTTAAAGCCCGAAATGACTGTTTTTAAATGAATATGCTCCTCCGTAGTTTAAACTTACGAAAATATCCATTCTTCTGCAGAAATGACTTCGCCCATACTTCAAAATTAATTCTCCTCTACTGTTCATGGTTGCGACCCATCAACTATTAAATTCTTCTTACGGATTTTTTTTTTTTTTTTTTTTAATTCCTCTTAACTGCGTGTTGCAGTACACTCAATCTTTGCTGCTGCTGCCTCTGTACTCTTTTTCTTCTGCTCAAAGGCACGCAGATGACTTTAATAATTTCAACACTCCCCCTTAAAGTCAGCTGCTGGGTTATCCATCATACCCAAACATTTTCTTAAAAATTCAAAGGTCTTCTGTTCCAATGGCTTTGTTAAAATATCTGCATATTGCTCCTCTGTTTTACAATGCTGTAAAACAATTTCTCCATTGTTCACCAATTCTCTGATATAGTGAAACTTTGTATCTATGTGCTTCGTTCTCTTATGAAACACAGAATTCTTTGACAATGCAATAGCTGAGCTATTGTCACAATAAATCACAGTGCCCTTTACCTGTTCTTGGCATAAACTTCTCAACATTCTTCTCATCCAAATTGCTTGACACGCTGCTGCTGTAGCTGCCACATATTCTGCCTCTGTTGTAGATAATGCTACAATCGGCTGTTTCTTAGAAGCCCATGAAATGGCTCCTGAACCCATATGAAAAACATAACCGGAAGTTCTCTTCCGATCATCTACACTTCCAGCCCAATCACTGTCAGTGTATCCAACTAACTTTGAATTTTCCGAAGTAGTATATAAAATACCAAATCTTTTAGTGCCTTTAACATACCTCAGAATTCTTTTTGCTGCTTGCCAATGTGCTTCTTTTGGCTGCTCCATAAATCTGGAAATTGAACTAACAACATGCATAATATCTGGCCTAGTTGCAGTCAAATACATGAGGCTGCCAACTATGCTTTTATACAAGCTTGGATCAAAATCCTTGCTGCTGTCATCCTTACTCAATTTCAATCCCATTACTGTGGGAGTAATTGCAGCTTTGCACTCTTGCATATTAAATCTTTCTAGAACTTGATTCACATACTTTGCTTGTGAAATAAAAATCCCTTTTTCACTTTGTTCTACTTCTATTCCTAAGAAGTATCTCAACAAACCCATGTCAGTCATTTCAAATTCATCTTTCATGACTGTTTTAAAGTTTTCAACAAGGCAATTATCATTACCTGTAAATATTAAATCATCAACATATAAAACAACAATCAACATCTTACCATCATTTTCTTTGATGTAGATGGTGGGTTCTCCCTCACACTTTTCAAATTCATTTTCCAGTAGATAGGAGTCTATTCTACTGTACCATGCTCTTGGAGCTTGCTTCAGCCCATAAAGAGCTTTCTTCAATTTGTAGACCTTATGCTCTTGGCCTTTCTTCTCATATCCGAGAGGTTGTTCCACATATACCTCTTCCATTAAAACTCCATTTAAAAACGCAGATTTTACATCCATCTGATATACTTTCCATTTGTTTTGTGTTGCTATGGATAACACTGCTCTAACTGTTTCCATTCTTGCAACTGGTGCAAAAGTTTCTTCATAATCAATCCCTTGCTTCTGCTTATATCCCTTGACAACAAGTCTTGCCTTGTGTCTTTTTGTCTTTCCTTCAGCATTGCTTTTGGTCTTATAGACCCATTTAACTCCAATAACTTCTTTACCTTCTGTGAGATCAACCAACTCCCATGTTTTGTTCTTCTCTATGGCTTTAATTTCATCATCCATAGCTTCTATCCATTTTCTATCTTTAATAGCATCTTCAAAATGAATAGGATCATCAACTTGACAATACAAAGCAAATAAGGAGTTCATACCTTCATTTGTTGCTCCCTGCTCATAGATTTCTCTAATACTTCTAAACCTTGCTTCGCTTTCATTTGGTGTAGTCGTGCTTGATGAAGCACTCGAGTCTGCACCATGTGGTGTGCTTGGAGATGCATTGCCGCTTCTTCTCAAGGGTGTTCTTGCTGCCGCTTGAGGCGTCCCTTGTTGTCCTTGTGTTGGTGGAGGTTGTGCGGTGGATGGGTTATTAATTTCAACCACATCTCCTTCATCTTCATCATGAGATAAACAGTTTTTGACATTGACTGTTTTCTCAATACTTCTATCATATGCTTCTTCTTCAATAAATTGCAATCTCTGCTTATTGTAAACTTCTTCGTGGATGGGTTATACAATTTGTATCCTTTGGAATCCTCACAATATCCAAGGAAAATGCACTTCTCCCCCTTATTGTCCAACTTCTTTCTCAACTTGTCTGGAATGTGTGAATATGCCACACATCCAAAAACTCTCATGTGGGTGACTCCATGTTTTCTGCCACTCCACGCTTCTTCTGGAACTTTGTTCATCACAGCTTTTGTAGGGCATCTATTTAAAATATATGCAGCACAGTTTGTTGCTTCTGCCCAATACTCATTCGGCAAGTGTTTTGCCTTTAGCATACTTCTCACCATTTCCATTATGGTTTGATTCTTCCTTTCAGCAACTCCATTTTGTTGCGGTGTGTACCTTGTGGTAAACTGCTTGTGTATGCCGTTCTCTCTGCAAAAACGTAGAAATTCCTTTGAGATATATTCTCCTCCTCTATCAGTTCTGAGAACTTTAATATACAGCCCGCTCTGTTTCTCTACAAGAGCTTTAAAATGGAAAAATTTCTAAAAGACTTCACTCTTATATTTCAGAAAGTAAACCCACACTTTTCTTGTGAAATCATCTATGAAGGCCAGCATGTAATTGCTGCCTGAAATTGATGCTGTTTGCATCGGCCCACATAAATCTGAGTGGATGATTTCGAAGGGTGCTTTCGCCCTTATGCTTTTCCCTGATGGAAAATTTTTTCTGTGTTGTTTTCCCAAGATGCAACCTTCACATAGGCTGTCAGGCTTCTCGATCAATGGCAAACCTCTTACCATTCCTTTTCTGTGGAGCAAATTTAATCCTCTGAAATTGAGATGTCCAAATCTCAGGTGCCATAACCAATTTTCATCTTTCTCTTCCTTCTGGAAGGCTTCTTGTGTTACAGCTACTATGCTCTTTCTTTTTCCCTTCAAGTCAGTGTTGAGCTTGAGAGGAAACATTCTATTGCTGGTCATTTGTATTTCAGCAATAATTTTCTTGCTTGGAGGTATATCTTTTATTGTGCACACATCATCCTTGAAAATTACATTGTAACCTTTATTTATGAGCTGCCCAACGCTCAAAAGATTACATTTCAGACCTGGAACATAATACACATCAGGGACAAATTTTTGCTCCCCATTTCTAGCTCGAATACTTACTCTGCCTTTTCCTTTGACAGAGATCTTAGTATCAGTCCCTATGGTCACTTCAGATTTTATTTCTTCATCTAGATTGGAAAACATTGCTTTGTTTCCGGTCATGTGATTACTACATCCTGAATCTAAGAACCAAACATCATCTTCTCTATCATGTGCTACATTACAAGCTAGTAGCACATTACTTGGGTTCTTTTCTTCTTTTGCTACATTAGTATTTTTCTTATTTTTCATGTCATTTTGCTTCTTTCTCCATTCATTGGCATAGTGCCCATATTTTTTGCAATAATGACATTGGACATTGGATTTGTCATACCTCTGTCCATGAGCATGTTGGTGTTGATGTCCACCTTCCTGGCTGTTGCTTTGGCCGTGACTCTGACTCTGACTGTTGCTCCTTCCATGTGAATGTGAAGGGCTGTTCCTTGCACCTCTGTCCTGGCTTTTGCCTCTTCCTCTTCCTTTTCCTTGACCTCTTCGTCTTACTGAAGGCATTTGGGTCTTGAAGGCGTGCTCAAAAGATGAGTGTTCATCTCTGCTCAATCTCTGTTCATGTGTTATCAGTGAGGCATGTAGTTCATCAACTGTGAACTGTGAGAGATCTTTGGTCTCTTCTATGGTGGTAACAATAACATCAAACTTTGAGGGTAAGCATCTCAAAAGTTTCCCCACAATCCTTCTTTCTTCAAGAGTTTCTCCATGGGATCTTATCTGATTTACAATCCCAATCACATGTGTAAAAAATGTGTCTACATTATCTGACTCTTTCATGCAAAGAGTTTCAAAATCTCTTCTCAGCAATTGAAGTTTTGATGTCTTCACTTTCTCCATGCCTTGATAGGCTACTTTCAGAGTTTCCCATGCTTCCTTGGATCTCTTAGCTGCTGCTATCCTTGGAAAAACACTCTCATTTACTGCTTGATACAATAAGAAGAGAGCTTTAGCATCCTTCTTTCTATTGCTCTTCAACAGATCCTTCTCAGCTTGAGTTAAGACATTAAAAGCCTGCTCATCAGCTGGTTCAACAAAACCATCTTCTACCAATTCCCATAAGTCTTGTGAGACAAACATGGCTCTCATGGTAATGGCCCAATAATCATAGTTCTTTCCAGTAAACTGTGGAAGCTGAACATTTCCAATGTTCATACCAGTGCTTGGTCCAGCCATTGCCTTTAAACTGAACTCTGACCTTAAACAAACTGTCTTTCCTTCTTTGAAAGAACAAACTCTTTAAAACAATAAACAACAACTCTATTTTCTTTGAGAAATACCTGAACTTTGACCTCTGTTGAGCTTTCACACTACTGGAGAAAACGCTGCAACAAGTCTTCTTCTTCTTCAGCTTCTTTGAAACATTCAAAGAGCCTAAACTAGCTCCGATACCATGTTGGAATATTGAAAATTCCAAACAAACAGTGGAGAGAATAAACTCTCCTCTACAACACAGAGAGATTTAAAAACAAAATTTGCTTGCAGACAGAGATGGCATGAAAATGCTTTCTTCTATTTCATTAAACAAACTAAAACTGTTACAAATTTCTTCCTCAACACAGAGGGATAACATAAAGAGTGACTGCTTGAAAACGCAGTGCACAGAACAACTCTCTGTCTTACAAACAACACACTCTGTCTCATGAAAAACAACACTGCTGTGTATTTTTGTTTTTGCGCTGCTGTGCGAAACAATACCAAATAACATAACAATACAATACTGGCTCTCGGGCCTTTTCCTCTTTATGTAGCGCGGCGGGAACAAAAACATAAAACAAAGAAATAAATCAAATACTAAGGAAAATCTTTTGCAGAACATAAAACTTAAACATAGCACGACGTACGAGTGGGACCACATCGCAGTCGGCCATTTTGCGATGTGCGATACCGGCGGATCAAACAAAATGCGATGGTGCGATGTGCGATGGCGCATATCGCAACTTTCAAATGGGCGGAACATATATAACACGTGATTGTGCGATATGCGATATTGCGATGTCACAGTTATCACATATCGCAACAATCAACGGAACTCTGGCTTTGGGCGGAGGGCGATTTGTGACATTGCGATGTTGCGATCGTGTGATGGCGCGACGATCGCACATCGCAAATAATCCACATCAACAAGACACTTTAAACTTCAAAACTGCGATCTGCGATTTGCGCTCAAGTGGTGGGGACCACTTGTCCTTTCTTTATAGAACTTTAAGTCTTTCCGTCTGTTTTATTCAATATTTGGTTGTTGAGGGCTTTAAAGCCCGAAATGACTGTTTTTAAATGAATCTGCTCCTCCGTAGTTTAAACTTACGAAAATCTCCATTCTTCTGCAGAAATGACTTCGCCCATACTTCAAAATTAATTCTCCTCTACTGTTCATGGCTGCGACCCATCAACTATTAAATTCTTCTTACGGATTTTTTTTTTTTTTTTTTCCTCTTAACTACGTGTTGCAGTACACTCAATCTTTGCTGCTGCTGCCTCTGTACTCTTTTTCTTCTACTCAAAGGCACGCAGATGACTTTAATAATTTCAACAGAAATTTTATTTCGTTGTAGGATGTATGTGAGAACATGAGTAAAGATGAACCCTGAAACCCGCAATTTTGGACGACTATTTTGTTTTTATCTTTTAATCTATATTTAGATAGGTGACTGATAAATATATACAGCGTGGAATAGGAGCCATTAAATTTTTTTATTTATTATTTCGATTTCAGATTGAAGTTGGGCGAAATCGCAAGGGTTTCTAACCAGTAGCGTGCCATTACAGGTAAAACTCTCTTGATTTTGATTTCTTAGTAGGTAGATAGGTTTTGCTTTCGTTTTGAAGGAACAGTTATTTGCATCAGGCGAGGATGAGGGTTCCATTGAGAGTTCAGATGAGAAGAGAATATGATGTGTTGTTTTTTTCAACATAGCTTTCTGTCTTCCACGGGTTTGTTTGGGTTGTTTAGATCATTTTAATGTACTCACTGCTCGTAGTGCTCTGTGTTCTCAGAGACGTTTTTTTCTCAATCTTCCTAAGGAGTTGTTTAAATGATTTGCAGATGAAATATCATGCCACGGCAGGTGTTTAAATGATTTGCAGATGAAATGTCATGCGAGAGGAGGAGGTAGGTTGAAGAGCGCTTCGTACGAGGGCCCCACTCTCTCATTTTTCACCTGGATACACAGGTACACAATCTTTTCGCGAGTAGTTTTCGTAGGTAGGCACAACATTTCGTCATTCTCGTTTTCTGAAAAAGAGAATAATTGTTCTCTGATTTGAAACATCAAGCCTAGTATGATTTGGGATATCGGCAAGTCTAGTATGATTTGGGATAACATCAAGCCTATTATGTTTGGCAACCTATCTATCGGGTCTATATATTCATCAGTTTAATTTTTATGTGCAAATATATTGATGATGATAATTAAGGTTTATTAAGATTAGTTTAATATTATATCATTAAATTAAGTTGGAGCATACTCCTTATAAATCTATATGTTTAGTGTATATTACTATGTCATTAACCGAGCATACTACATGTAAATCTATATGTTTTATGTATATTTGGAAGATTTAAATATGGAGAAAAAAAATGGTTCATATCACTTTATTATATAATTTATAAGTAACTAAAAATGTGAGTATGGTAAGGGGCAGATCTTGTTCTTGCTTTTGTAAAGGTGATTTTGGGAAGAATGAGTGTTGTTTTAAGTTGTTTATATAAACCATAAAGTGTAGGTTTTTTGCTAGGGAAAAAGTCATAATTCTATTAATGAAAATATAATTACATGTTTCATCAGTTGATAATTGTCCAACGACCACTCAAGGCTCGTTTGAAAGTCATACAAAGAGTTCATAAAAATACAATAGGAGAGAAAAACAGTGTTTTTCTCCCTTTTTCTTTTTGACCTTGCGCCATTCACCCTGTGATGGCATGGAGGAGACAAGGGCGAGTTGATTTTCTTTCAAGTGTGCCCCATTATCCTTGTCTGAGTCTGAAGTATTTGATAAATGAGGTCTCTTAATCCCTTCGTAGTCCATATCTATTTGCTCCTTTGCACGCCTTTCCAGGGCCTTTTGTAAGTCAAAAGGATCTTTTCATTCATTCCTTTGTGCTTTTGATTTTGTCGTTGGCTGTTCGTTCTCATTGGGAGTGGGTTCTTCCACTTCTTCTACATCCTCCTGTGGATCACTTGAATGGTCAATCTGGTCTGGGAGCCGAATAACTCACATTTTTTGTTTCTATAGTCATGGGGTTTTATCTTCCCTTTGAAGATGATAGTTTGGAGGTTGTGAAGATTGTCAGACAGTGGAATGTGAAGATCATTTAGGTTCGTGGCTAAATGATGATGGAGTTGACCCTAGTCCGTCAAATTTCATTTACTGAAGGTTTCCATTCCGAAAACCTGTGGATTATGGGCCCATATTTGGACGAAATCATCCATGCTACATCAAGGGAAACTTCTGAAATGCATTTTAATCCACTCAGGTTTCAATGTCAAATCCCTTTAGTAGGAACAGAAAATAACTTTAGGAACATGAAATCAATTTCTGGTTCAGGAACAGAACCAAACTACTCCAAGCATGACTGAACTCCCTTCATTTTCTACTCCAAAACAGAGCTAGGATCTCTGCCTCCAATGTCACTACACATTCACATCTCCTTCATACGTGGGGAACACATCATGGCAATTCTGCAATCAGCGTGCAGACAGTCACGAATTAAAATCGGGTTGCTAACTTCAAACAAAAATCTTGACTATATATCGTTTTCAGATCTAGAATTCAGAAATTGGCATATGGGTCGCTCATCTGAATGATACTCTGCAAAATATTTCTGAATGGCAATAAAACTAGTCGTCTTTGCCATCGATTGTTCTCAATCTCACAATTACGTCATGGATGGAACAATCCCCAATTTTTCATACCTAAAGAAAGCAAGTATAACCATCATCACACTAACGCTCTTGCCTTTTGGATAACGCTCCTCTGTTTTTGCGTTCCTCCTCTGGCTAACGCTGCATTCATTTGTGTACTGCGAACCCATTGCTTCCTTCTCTCATCACTTCAGCGTGCTCATACTTCAGCATCCTCCTTTGCATTCCTTCCCAAGCCATTTGTTTTGTCTCTGAGGCCATCTAAGCATTGCTTTTACAGCTGGAAATCCAGATTTCTTACGGAGATGTGACAGAGCTTGTGCTGCCCTCAAACAAAAACAACTTCGCTTCAATGAGAATACATATTAGAATCATTGAACTCAGAGATCCCAAATCAGTTACAAGCTCCAACAACAATTTCATCAATATTTCTCAACGCAGAGCAATCCCTCATAAAGAATTCACAATTTGATGTGTTCTTACACTCTGTCTCGCTTGCATTCTTCCCCAGCGTATATTGATTTCTTTAAACCCTTTATAAGAATTTCAAAATTATATACAGTTACAAAGTAAAAGTACTGCATAGAAAATGACACAGTGGTTTTTTTATTGGTGGTATTTGATGAACTAAACTTTGCATACTGCTATAAGAGGAAGACTGGAGTCTCAACGCGCCTTGTTGGAGCAGGGTCTCCCAAACTGATGAAAGCTGGTACAATTTTGTATTATTTTGATTATGTTTAGTCTAGCGCAGGGGTGATAGGGCGGATAAAAGCCCCAATACGTTGTAAGCGGGTAAATAGGTAAAACCAGGAGTCCGCAAACCGCGGTTTACGGACCATGGTAAGTCTAGGCTAAATTGGTATAAATAGTAAGTCTTTTTGAGTCGATAGGTAGAAGATGAATAGAAGTGAATTCTAAGTGCAGATTGTTAGTTCTGGGTTTCGGGTGTTTGGGTTGGACTCCTGCTGGCTGTGTGCGCGGAGATCCTTTGTCCTGCTGTGTGCGAACCCTGCTGGCTATGTGCGTAGGTGGGATTTGGGGTTATGTAAGAATCTGCTCATAATATATGAGAAGTATTGCTGGTATTTGGTTCTAGATCTATCTGTCATTTGAATCTGCGCTCTGTGTTAAATCTGTGATAAGGTATGAATGATCTGTGTTATCTGCTGTGTTTATCTATAATATATTCTATTTGGTCTGCTACGCGTACTGTAATTTATATCTCTGTTGGTCGAACGCACGTGGATGCGGACCTAAGATCTAGATCTATAATACTGTGTACACTGGTTATCTCTTAAAGCCTGCGAACTAGCCCTGTTTTCATAGATCTGTGCGTTGTGCGTGACTTGGCTTACCTGCTCTCTTTCCGGGTGCGGAAACTTGGTTCTAGCACCCTCCCATACTGCTTCGGGTGAGACTTTGACCTGCGCAGGCAGGTCACTGCCAAAAGGGCCAGTAGTATATGGGTTTGTTGGCAAACCTTAATGTGCGAACTTGGGTCAGGACCCCTAAAGCCAACAAATGGTTCTGTTCCGGGACCAGGAGCATTTTGAAAGAGCGGTCAGGTAATGCCAGAATGCCAAAAGAAGGTAGATATGGCTGCGAATTTAAAACTACCTACCTTCAAGGGTGCAGGTGATGAAGATATGGATAGGTTCTGGTTTGTTGTTGAATCAGTATGGACGGCACAAAACATCACAAGTGATTCGGTGAAGCAGGCCCAGCTATCTTTGGCTTTCGAAGAAAGAACTCTAGATTGGTATATGGGATACATTGAACAACATGCAAATGCAACTATTGATGAGATTAAAACGACACTGAAGCAGCAGTTCAAAATACCTAAATTCTATTCGCAGATAGTCAACGAACTAAAAGACATCAAGCAAGGACCATTTGAATCTGTATGGAAAGCAAATCAGAGGTTAAAGAAAGCAATCAGGGAAGGCGGATTCTAGTATGATGACCGACAACACACAAAATGGTTCATCGCTATGCTGCTACCTCACTTACGGGTACCTATGGGACAACAATCTATAGAAACACAGGAGAAAGCATTGGAAGTAGCTATGAAGTTAGAAGCTGCCCCTAGGGATGATACACAGCTGGGGGTACAGCAGATACAAGGTCCGCTGGAAACAATGCATATGGAGATCCAGAATCTGCGCAAGGAGCGAGGGCCAAAAGCCAGCCCCGAAAAATGGTACATCTGATGCCGGGTAAATAGTCACACCAAGGATAATTGTCCATTACTTGCAGCGTATGTACAGACTAGAGCACCCAGTCCCTTGCGACCTAGGGAGGCCACAGGATACAGTGGGTCAATGTTATGGTGTGATGATTGTCGTATTGCCGAGCTACACGACACTAGCCACTGCCCTCACAAGACCACATACGGCCCGGAAGTTAACCAACCGTGGTGCCGGTTCTGCAGATCAGTTGGCCACGATGAGCAGCCCTGTGGCACATATGATTTATTGACTGAACGGGGAAGCATATTCCGGGTTCGGTCCGATCTAGCTTCGCCCAGATCTCCCGTGGGAAGGGGGGGTTCCCCAGCCCAAGGTAGGGGCCGCGAAGGCAACGCCGGTCGAGGACGATGTCAGCTGATTTGCTACAACTCTGGGGAAGTAGGCCATTTTGCACGAGACTGTTTAAACCCAACTCGGCAGGCCTGTCGGTATTGTAGACAGTGGGATCACTCGATTGAGGAGTGCTCGAACCCTATGCAAAAATGTGCAGAGGATGAAAACAGAACCTCGTGAGGCAGGATCAGTCCAAGAAGGGTCAATAAAATAAGCTGCGACAGAGGAGGGACATCCCCCAAAAGAACTCAACTCCGCGATCAGGATGGGTGGTGATCATGGCAGAAGAGGAGCGTATGACACTGAACGAAGGGAGGAGGTCAAACCATTCTTGCAAGCGTGTATGAAACTACTGCGCAACCAACAAGCCATGGAAAGTCTTCAGGAGCTGATCGATGGGTGCGCAAAGAAGACCCCTTCTAGCATGCAAATACACAATGTGCACCAGCTATATAGACAAAAGAAACGAACGGGACGGGAAATGTGGCTGACAGCGTAGATTGGAGATTTTGAAATAGATCAAGTTATCCTTGATCTGGGATCAGATGCGAACGTGCTCCCTAAGCAGAGTTGGCAGCGGATGGGTGCGCCTAAGCTCGAATGGTCTGTTGTACAGCTACGCATGCCTAATCAACAGAAGATAGTACCGTTGGGAATATTATCAAAAGTAGTAGTGGACATTGTTGGAGTTAGGGTACGAGCTAATTTTGGAGTTATCCAGACAGTAGAAGATACGGACCCCTACCCAGCCCTTTTGAGCTTGGATTGGGCGATCGACATGGGAGGTATCATCAACTTAAAAAAACGAAATATGAAGTTCGAGAGTAACGGAATACGCGTCATCATCCCATTAGACCGTACCGAGGGGGACAAGTATATAGAAACGGTGCATGGGAACGAAGAAATAGATAACCTCTACAGATTATCCACGCAGGATGACGAATGAATCAATCTTGCGATCAGGGGTACCACCACTAGAAATCAAGATAATGAGGACCCTTTTGATTCAGACAAGGAGCTGGAACATTGGCGACGCCGATTACAGAACGCCTCCACGTTACGATGCCTCCGAACTACCAGAAATATCAGGTACATGTCAGCTGAGGTAAGAGATCTGCCCTGGTTTGATGGTTCGAGATATGTGGAGGACTTCCTGCAAGCCTTTGAAGCCATGGTTCCGAGGGAATGCAGGTTGGGAGCCCTTAAAATGATACTACGGGGCACGCCAGCATAGTGTTGGGGACTACACGGGCAAACCTTCCAGGTATGGGAAGAATGTCGAACTATGTTGGTCTTACGATTTGCAATGCCAGCTTATCAGGGTGACACAAGTATGACATACAGATCCTTGACCCTAGAACCCCGAGGGAACAAGCCTGTGTTGGGGGAGGACGCACCATTGCTCAAGATGATTAAGTCAGTAGAAGTGCTAAACACACTGGGGTTGTGAAAACTAGCCGTTAGCATTATAATGTCTCGTAAAAAGAAAAATTTACAGTTAGCATTATAAAACATTTTTTTTTTGTCCAAAATAAATTAGCGTTAATATATATAGTAATGATATTTTCAAATGGCCCATATTGTCAAGGAGGTATTAAGTGGAGATACTTGATATGGTCTCTGTCCTCCTAAGCTAGAATTTTTTTTTGCTCAATTTATCGCCAAATTACACACCCTTGCCAACAATCCAAACTAGAGATATCACAAGAAGTAAGTCCCCAAACTCACATTTGAAAGGTATGTTTTTTGTTTGAAAATAATAGTATTTGTATTATGGATAATGACATAATTACAATCCCCAAACTCTCATACTCAATCTTATGACAGGATTTCATCTATTTTAATAAAAATATCAAAAAAAAAATGTAGTTGTTGATATTATATTTATTTTGGATTTTTTCATACTACTTTAAAGCTTTTTTGATAATAACAAGGCCATTGTGGAAGAAGAGATACCACAATCCTATAGCAAGAAAACCCCCGTAGTATTCATCAGAAATCAAGTGATGCAACCTCGCTACTAGGACTGTAACAGGAATAATGGTGGACAACATTCGGACGCTAACTGATTAGTTGCTGCGTTGAACATGACCACAATTGAGAATGTCTTTCTCAAGGTCCGTGAGCCCGCCGTAGAAAAGGGAACCGCTGAAATACCTGTTAAACCATCCAACACTGTGGAGGAACGTGTGGACAGCTCCAGTGTTACGCCACCTCATGTTAAAACAGAAACAATTACGTTGGAGGATAAAAGTAGAATACCTGTTCAACCATCCAACACCATGGAGGAACGTGTGGACAGCTCCAGCGTTACGTTGCCTCATGTAAAAACCAAAAAATATACGGTGGAGGATCTAGACAGTTACAAGAACCTCGATAGCTCCAAGAATGTGGACACCGGTTCGAAATATGAAGCATGCACCGGTAAAATAAACACCATTAACCTTGAGAAAGGGACTACGTTTATGAGTCCATCTACCTCTTCCATGACCAACAATCAAGTTATAAATCTGTCTAATACGCAAATTGACCAACCCACTCTTAATCTTCTTGAAAGATGATTAAATTTTGCCATTTCCCCTCGCAATATTCCCAACGAAGACATTACGTGTAACATTGAGTATGGTATAAAAGAGCTTCATGGCAGCATAAAAGAAATCACCATTATCCAAAAGCTAAACCTCCCAAAAGCAACATTTCCAATCATGAATTCCTTGCTCTCAAATCATTAAATCAAAACCCTAATATTGTTGTCCTAAAGGCAAACAAAGGTGGGACAACTGTGATCATGAACACAAATGATTATGATGAAAAGATGTTGGACCACCTCAATAACTTGGGTTGTTACAAAAAAATAAAAAAGAGCCCCATGAAAAGAATCTCTAAAAGTGTTCAAAATTAATTAAAGCCAGTAATGAACCAAACATCAAAAATCTTATAGAAAATAACCCTTACACTCCTCGCATCTATGGAGCCCCTAAGATACACAAGGATGGGATCTCGATAAGACCCATTGTCAATACCATTGGAGATCCCACTTACCATCTAGCTAAACACCTTGCCAAGAAGCTCAAACCTCTCGTTGGAAATAATAAATCCTTTGTCAAGGATTCCTCTCATTTCATTAATGAAATCAAACAATTAAATTTGGATAAAAATGATATCCTTGTCAATGTTGATGAAAAATATCTATATACTAACATTCCCATTGATGAAGCTATGAAGGTGGTTCACAAGATCATTGATCCACACACAGCCAAATTAATAGAAACTAGTCTCAAATCAACATTTTTCAGTTTTAAAGGTGAAATTTATGAACAAACCTGTGGGGTTGCTATGGGATCTCCTCTATCACTGATCATTGCTAATCTCTTCATGGAAGACTTTGAGGAAAAGATTCATAGATGACAGCTTTATTATTTGGCCACATAGAAAAGATAAATTGGATATTTTCTTAAAACACTTTAAGAGTCTTCTGGATTCTACCAAGTTTACCATGGAGGTAGAGGAGAATAGTAGTCTTCCATTTCTTGACATCCTTATCAACATAAACCATGATGGCTCAAATTCTCACCAGGTCTATCGTAAGAAAACCCACACCGAACAATACCTTTGTGCCAACTCCCATCATCATCCGACTCAGAAACTTGGAGTTTTTAACACTTTAGCAACCAGAGTTGTGCGCATTTAAGATCATGATCACTTTGAACAAGAGAAAAACCATCTTATGGGAGTATTTGAAAATAATGGATATAAAAAAAACCAAGTAATCAAAGTTTTTAAAAATGTTGAAATTTGCCCTAGAAATAAACTAAAAATGGATGATATTATGGGCAAATTTCACCTCCCCTACATATCGAGCATCACTGATAAAACATCACACATTTTAAAGAAGAACAATATTAAAACAACTTTCAAACCCATGAATACTATCAGAAAATGTCTCAAATTTGTCAAAGATCCCATTGACCCTAGATGCCACAAAGGAGTTTACTTGATTCCATGTTCATGTGGCAAACCTTACATTGGTGAAATTGTTCTATCTATCTTGACAAGAATTCAAGAACATGTTGCTAACATAAAACATAACTGCTCTAAAATGCTCAGCGGCTGAGCATTCCAACAAAACCAACCATCATATTTGTATTGAAAACCACTGTGTTGTGGCCAAAATTGACCATTATCTCCACGGGAAATTTAAAGAAGCGATCGAAATTGGAATGCACCTTGGAAACCTTAACTATGATGATGGATGGAAAATAAACGAGAATTGGATTCCAACTTTGAACCCTAATCCCACCCATATCTAGTTACTCCCTTCCTCGCCCCTCACCATTCTCTTCTTGTTTTTGCTCCTTCATCATTTCCTCTGTGTTACACAATAATTTGTCACCATGCTCATTTTTCCGTCCCTGATCTTGAATTGCCCTGTGACAGATCCTGTGCAATGTTTCTACCATGAAGAAATATGTTAAGGCATCCCCTGAAGATCTAAGGAAAACTGCCTTAGAAGATTACTGAAGAAACTTAGTCGAATTCAAAGTTTCCTAGGTCAATGCTTTTCCTAGTGCCATGCTCGCGCTGATGTCATATTCACAGTTCTGGCTTAGCGTTGCCAGCTCCCTTATTTCTTGGAAAACCACATCAATCATTTTCTCGCAGTGTTTTCTCAAATGGAGGAGAAGTTTCGACCTCTAGAAGCTCCAGGGCGGTGAGTTGGTTGTTAAGCAGTGGTGATAGGGTCAAGCTCTCTGATTTTAGAGCTTTGATCTCATCCATGGAGATTTATCCCTTAGAAAGTGGGCCTTCCTCCTCCTATCAAGGGCGCTCCCAACCTCTTCTCCCTTCCTATAAATTCATATCCCTCGTTCCCACAATTTTAGAGCTTGGTTGGTCATTGTCAGACTCGTCCAAAATCTCATTCCCTTGCATCCTAGCATTGTGATAACGCCTAAGTTTTCGTGAGAAGGAATGCTTTAGTGCTTCAGTGAAGGACTCAGATTTTCACCAAAGGAGGCCTCCAACATCAAGGCCTAGGTTGTAAGCTATCCTTTTTGTATTTATCAATAATAACATCTGATGTTTGTTTTCTATATTTGTCTAATTGTTTATGCAAATATTCTGGTACACCTTGATCTGCTATATAACTAATGTTTACGATTATTACGTAATGTATTACGTTTGATATTGTCTCTTGATCATCCGCAGGTATTCGCGTGGTATTTGCATTAGAAAGAATCTTGTGTTGCTAGACCCACTCTATGGCTATAAAGATCACCTATGTCTGCAGAGGAGATTTATCTTGACAACAGAAATGGTGACTCCATTGGGGAGCTTAGCCTCTTAGTCAGGTCTAGTGTTTGTGTGAAACTCTTTTTGTTTTTCCTTGTTTTCATCGGCCAACGCGCTTTCTATTTGCACAGTAGCGTTTTTCTATATAGTACAGCCGCGTTGATTTGTCTTTCAACACCCTTTTGCTTATCACAGAAGATTTGATCTCGGACTTGGGAAAATTAGGGTTCCCCTTGATTTTCCAGTGTGTTCTGGCCCCTGAAAGATCTTTGTAAAATCTCAGTGACCTCCTTGCTGTGTGTTTGGCTTGTTTTCTATGAACGAGTCTTTTCGTCTCTTTGATTTGTTTGTAAGTTGGGAGATTTTTCACCATTTCAAACACTTTGTCGCATTGTTCTTTACTTGATTCGAAGTGATTTGTTGTATGCCCTGGTCAACACTGCATCTTTGATCTTACCTTCGGTTTAGTGTCAAGCATAGGATCACAAATTGTTTGATTCACAAGTCTAGAAGAGTGTGTCCTTTGTCTAAATTCAAAATAAATTGAAAGCGATTTTCATTTTAGTTTTGATTTAGCACTATCTTTATAGTTTTAAAGAAAGTGGAAAGCATTTCATTCGTGCATTTTTTTAAAAGCGATTTTTGTTTTTGTTCGATTGAAAGAAAAGTGAAAGGATTTTCATTTTCTTCTTGCGTTCATTTGTTTTGCTTTTGATTGCATTTCAAAGTGAAAAACAAAAAATATATATATTTTCTTGCATCTTAGGGGAAAAGAGAAGTATTTTCAATAAGTTGCATCTATTTGGGAAAAATGAATTCTTTGAAAAGAATTGCATTTCATAGCTTTGTGCTAGTTTGGAGGGCATTATTGTTGTTGCATTGATTGCACTTTTTCTTGTATCTCTTCCCTAAATAGTTTAGGCTTCATCGAAATGGAATGTTTTTCTTTTTGCATTAAGTCTGCACTATAAGGATTCAAGGGACATCGATTTTGAGCCAAAACTAAAACTTAACTCAAAGATCAACATTAAAATTCACTCAATTTACCTTAAGGAGCATTGGAACTAACGAGAACATTTAGTGATTTGGGCTAGAGACATGTTCCGGCGTCGAAAAATGTAGGAGCTGTCGTTAATGGTCTGCGTTACAACTCGAGGGTGATATCCCGTCTCACGTATGGAAGTATATTGATAAATGATAAGTATATTTGGGGCGCTCTCATCGAACGGTTACGCATTAGACAACACTACTACAGATTGAACTCCCATGTACCGTCACGTATATTTGGGGAGACATCACTAGGTTGCAAGCCTACCGTAGGTAATCGAGTCGACCGCCTTGTAAATGTGATACACCGAACACAACATTTAGGGAGATTAGTTGTAGTACGTTAAGTCCTTTGTCATTTTTTCTATCATTTATCACCAAGGTGTATATTGTTGTTCACGAATACTTGTTAAACCTTTATGCCTAGCACACCCTTTTTTATTTATTTTTTAATAGTTCTAAAAGTAACTGCCCACGAAAACATCTTACTCGTGCAATTCTCCAGCGTCATTATTGCTTGGTAAATTGTGAATCTTTTCACCTCTTCCTTCTTTGATCTTGCTTTGAAAGGTCATCGTGGCTGAATCGTCGAATTCGCCTCTTCTCTCCTCTGACGGATCTCAAGAACCTCCTCCTTAGGTACCTCAGTTTCTAGTTGGGCCCCTTGAAGTGCAAGGTGCTGAACTACGGATCTCAAGAACCTCCTCCTAAGGTACCTCAGTTTCCAGTTGGGCCCCTTGAAGTGCAAGGTGCTGAACTCGGGATTGTCATTAGTGTTCAACCCATCTCATCTCGACCACCGCCTGACGATTCTGCTTGGATGACATCAAAATATTATGAACCGGAAAGCCTTAGACCATCTGCACAGTTCACGGTATTTCTTGAAAATCCACTCTTTGATTCGATTGTGGTCTCGCCTCAACAGGCTTATAGCACTTTTGATCAACTTGGAATTCCCTTTCTCGCTTTCTCCTCATCATCCGCCCTTGTCATTCTTGGCTACGTTGGAATTGCTAGATGTGTCAAAGCTTACTAATGACCCCATCCAGCAGCATTGGCTGCCAATTCCAACTAAAATTCCAGGAGATTGTCCAAAGTTCGAAGGTAAATCTGGGGAAGACCCCCAAACCCATGTTATGATGCACCACTTATGGTGCTCCTCTAATTCCTGGGTCGACGATTCCATTCGTCTTCATCTTTTCTAACGTACTTTGACCGATACCGCGGCCAAGTGGTATATTGAACTCCCTCGAGGAATTTTCTTTGATTTTAATTCCTTGGCTATGGGATTTCCTTGCTCACTTCTAGCTATCTGTTTGGTATGAAATTGACACTCACCTTCTCACTTCATTGAAGCAGTCAACTGCTACGCATATCCCTGATCACATTCATGAATGACAGCGTCGTCATCGCCTCATCAAATTTGAGATCCCCAACCAACTGTTGAGTGAATAGTTTTCGAAATCATTTGTTCCTAGGATTGCTAAGGATCTTGCCATGGGTGGGTGTGTCACGGAAGAGGAGGTCATTGCCAGAGCTCAATACCTCCATTTGGTTTATTTTTAGTCTGGGACTCTATACAAGTTATTGCCTGACGCGTTGTGACCTTTGACTGATACCGCATCATCTCAATCTCATGTTACGCCTCCGGTGAATGGTGTTATCGGGACAGTGGCTCATACTGATAGTAGTGCACCTAAAACTTCTTCGAAGTCTAAATCCACTACTGTCGCTGCACCCTCCACTCCTTCCAGTGTCCCGAAGTATCCTGGTAAAACCTCAGAGGTAAATGTTGTTCAATCTACTGCAACAGATAAATCCTCAAAAGGTAAGAAAAAGGGTAAAGGCAAGTCCAAATTTGAAAACCCTAAATAGGATTCAAAGAATTCATCTGCTGACGATTCTTCAACACGTAAGCCAAAATATCCTTGTTTGATATGTGATGACGATCATTACACCAAGGATTGTCCTCGGCGTGCCAAAGTTTCCCATCTTCTGAAGGGCGCACCCACGGCTCCAGTTTTTTTGAAAGAACCTTTCCCTTCTCAACAGACGCAAATGGAAGATCAAGCTCAATTGTTCGGAAGCTCTTAGGTTTTCATGGCTTGAACGGAACCTATTTCCATCACTACGAGAACGAAAGACTACCCCAATCCGTCTAAGGCTCTAGTGGAGTCGGAAGTTACAGATCATCCTTCCTCTTTCGCGACCCCTACCTCTGGTCCTCTTCAGATTGAGAGACCGAGTAGTGACTCCATCATTCGACCACCCGCAAAAGTTGTTCTTCGAAAATCGTCCTATAATCCGAATGCAAGAGCTGCACAACATTACAATATTGTAGAGGATATAGCTTAAGCACCTTCGCCGATGTTGGTTTTGGAGGTCCTTAAGTCGTGCCCATCACAATGGAAGGCACTACTCTCTGCTATTGGAGGTATTGATCCCATAGATTCTAATCTTATTACTTTCGATCTCGAGAATTTCGTTCCTCGCCTCCCATCTAAGGTAGCTTTTCTGATTCAAGTTACCATTATCAGAAAGAATATTCATCGGACTATTGTTGATGAAGGCGCTTCGACCTGCATCATGTATGTCGCATGTTGGAAAGCAATCAACTCTCCCCCATTGAGTTAGTCCCCGAATACCTTGGAAGCTTTTGACAGTAGAGGTTCTCGACCATACGGTATTCTCAAGGCATTGCCCATCCTATTTGGGGGGAAATGGTAACCATGGAAGTTGAAATGGTCTATGCCAAATTCAACTATAATCTCCTTCTTGGATGCAGTTGGACGAATGCCATGGTTTCCTTTTTTGTGTCCTTTGTTTCCCTCATCAAGGAAAGGTTGTGACTGTCGATCAGTTGGATTTCTTCTCCTATGATTCTTCAACAGGCAACATTCTGTATATTGGGAAGACCACTACTCCCTATGAGAACATCGGATCGGGTCTCTTCAAATACTCATCCCTCATGCGAAATTTTCCACTCCCACCTTTGAATGTTGCCTCCGTCAATACGATTTCATCTGGTCACGATCCATGGATTGTTCATAATCCCAACAAACTCGATAGTTTTGGTGACATTATTCCTCTAAGCTCGCCAAGAAAATGTATCAAAGTATTCACACGGCTTCTGAGGCTACATCTGGAACCAACCATCATTTGGTTTCCTCTCTGGACACTTATGCGCAGTCTCCCTGGTTTGGTTCCTGAGAATCTGATGATCCCTTGAATGAGACTTTCCCCACCGATGAGAGCATCGTGGAGGTAATGTCTCTCGAAGAAACTCAGTGGGATGATGTACATCATCGTTCCTCGTTTCTCCCAATCCCAGGGGACATCTTTGCCTGTCTGGAATCCCATGCTTCGTCTGTATTGACTGACCCATTTTAGAATCCAACCTTGATTCATGAAGTGTTGTCTGAAGGGAACATGGGAAATTTACTCCAACCATTCCGATCGACATCTTTGCGATTGTCAAGAATGTCTTTTTTCGGGTTTCTTGTTCTCCCCATGAGCTCAAGATTTACATTGCTTTCCTCAAAGAGCATGACCCACCCACTCCCTTTGACTATGTTCTTACCGTTTGGTCACTTTCCCTGAGGGGTATTATTTTTGTGCTTCGTAACCCTTACTCGGCCAAGGGGCATGGGCACTTCATTGTTGCTGTGATTTTTTTCACAAAATTGGTCGAGGTAATGCCTACATGCAATATCGACGGTAGAACTATGGTTTTATTACTGTTGATCATGGCATAATTCAATCATCTAAGTTCATTCTTGAACTCTATATGAAAAAATATTACGCTTAATCATAAGTGTGATACTTCGTACATTAGTGTTTTATTCATTAGTGTGCTTTGATTGGATTTTTGGTGTGATTGTTTACTTTGCAGACATGTTTCCTCTGCTCACCTTGTGTCCCACTTGGTTTGCAGATGTCTTCGAATCATTACGTTGGTTTTGTTGATGGCGCTTTTTGTAGTACACGCAAGCTGTCTTCCACAGCATGGGCACTCCTTGTCCCTGATGGCGAGTTGATTAATCTACAAGGTATTTGTTTGGGTTGAACAACTAACAATATTACCGAATATAGAGCGGTAATCGAGCTATTATCGGATACCATTGATCTTGGGATTAAAGATTTGGTTGTTAAGTTAGACTCACAACTCGTTGTGTTACAAAAACATTCAAAAAGTAAAAAATGTTAAAAATGGTCATTATTCTGTACGAAATCTTCAAATTTTGCGTATGTCTTTGCATGTTAAATTATTGGAAAGACTTTTTTATTTTATCACATATCAACATATTCCAAAACGTCTAAACACATTAACAAATACATTAGCAAATCATGTATTATATATACATTTACACAATATGTAAAAACCAAAACATCATCATGATACACAAGTAGCTGTAGAAACATGCATATGTCGGGTCTGTCAAGTGTGTTACATTCAAAATCTCAAAAAATATGTGTTATGTTACAAAAATGGCTCTTCAAGCCTACATCAGTACAAAAATGTAAAAACAGGGCTAATATCCACCCACATGGTGCTCATGTTAGCAGGAGACTGCTCGAATCACTCACCAGACTAATCAACATCGTTTGCTCGAAACTCCGACCGTATGCCTCTAGAGGCGCACAAGAATCTCATCAAAGGTAGCATACTTTGAATGCCTCTCGTAAGGCCAACCACGTTCTGATCTAACTTAGCTAGTGTATCTGATCCTTCCTCATAAGGAGCATCCTCTACTGGGTGGGCTACCCTCCACGCAATTGGTGACATACAGGGCCGTCTTTGAGGACCCATATCTGTAAAAACATCATAATTTTACATTTCATAATACATAACAAAACCATTCAAAAAGTAAAAAATGTTAGAAAAAAAAACAGTTTGTACCTGCATCGGTCCACTTTGCGCCTAGTGGAATAGAAAGATTTGGATCTCCTTTGAAGTCAATGCCAGTATATGCATAGTCCTCAACTACGATAAGTTGACACCACAGCCAACTAAAAAACGCTGTCAGGAAATGCTTTTGTTGGCCCCCACCCTGTCGGGGCATGATATCGCACCATCTCATCAGCCTTAGGTCCCTCAGGGTGGATCATGGATCTCTAACCACTGGTATTGAAACAATGGTAGTCTCTCTAGAAAGGTCACTAGAATAGACCCATGCCCGAATTGTTTCAGCCGCCCTGCCTTGCACTTGGTCAACTAGCTCTTCATATTGGCCAGTGACCCCTCGTACCAATTAAACATCATTGGGGTCAAGCAGTCCACTGCGTATTGGGATTGAGATTTCATTGCCTCATGCAATGCCTGGGCTCTTGCCACTGTAGTAATGCAATGTAGAATTGTGCGTAGGTGAAGCACTCTGATGGAAGAAATATCTACCTTCCCGCTCTCCGTTTTTCAAGCCCCAGGACAATATCTCTGGATGAGCATGCTGGTACTCTCACCCCCTGCACAAGCTCCAGAGAGTTGGATTCTCTCCCCTCTCCTAGACAAACCAGTGATGAAATAGATGTTTGTCACATCTAGTTCCAATTCTTGATCCCCGATGACAAATGTTTGTCTGTCCATGTCCCATATGCTAATCAAGTATTGGAGTAGCTCCAATTGAGGTCTCAGCCCAGATGTTTGAAAGAATTTCAACAAACCGCAATTGTGCATTACATTGACGCAATATTGGTCCTACAATGCTTGGTGGTCTTCCACCTCGTGGCCTCGTTCTTTCCATTTGGTCGGCATCTCTAAGAAAAACACTTGCAAAACATGTTTAAACGAAATTTTAGGAGCTTTCGTCGGAGTTATTTTGGAATTATCCATAGAGATGGGTGGATTTCTTGTTTTAGAATTTTCTTGTTTCAAAATCCTCCCCGCAGCCAACGCAACTGTTTGAATTAATTAAGCGTTGGTGGTGTGCTGCCCTAACGGGCTTAATGCGACCAACATGACCCCGATAGTTCGAAATCGCATTGGTCGTGAACGATTTTGAGGCTTGAAATCCTCCTCCCAATCTCCCTAATTCTAAAAAAAATGACAATTGAATGGAATTAAAATGAAGAGAAAGCTTAGAGCTCTTACCTGATGCTGACAGATCGACGAATGGTGTCCTAGATTAGCCGCACCACTGATTTGAAATTCAGAGGTAAAATGGGCAAAATGCTCTTCTCAAAAATAGAAAGGTGAAAATGAATTTTTTTTTTGTCTATTTATAGATTTTTGAAAAAATTTCGCCAATATTTTATTATTTTTCCTTGATATCGGTGATGTTTACCGTTTTTGTGCAGTAACAGGACTTTCACACTATTTGTGATTATTTTTGATGTAAACGAGTTGTATTTTATCTCTTTTCACGTTCGGTAAACATTTACAAAAAAGGAACCCCACTGGAGTCAACTTTCAGCTCTTTTCTGACTCTCAAAAAATGAAAACATTGTCGAGTACTTGTCAATTTGAACTCGTGAAAGTGAATGAATTGACGTGATCTCAGTATACGTTTACCCATTTTTCAGGTTGAGTTTTACTATTTACGAAAAAGGAATATCTTGATCGAACATGGTCAAGAGGTTCTCTTGACTATTGTTTTCTACCTTTTTAGATTCGAGAGGCGATTTATGAAAAGGGACATGATGGAGTTTCCTTTTTATTTCTTTTCAAACTCCTTGAACATGAAAAGTCACCGAGTTACCCTTTCATTGGACTCGTTAAAGATTAAACGATTAGAGAATTGTCACCATGACGAGACCGAGTTCCTCTTTCCTAGGGCTTGTTAAAATTACTAGGATGCATTCATTCGAAGAATGAACTTACACGCTCAACATATACTATCTGACCTCCTTTGTTACAATCCTGAATCACTCCTATCATCTTAAGATATATGTTGTTTCGTGTCGATGATGTGGGAATCATCATGGCCCTTCTTCAACCAATCTCTTCCTGTTGACTTCAGTTCATTATCTGGGAAGGTGATTTAGAAACTTCTTTTAGCACCTTGGATCTTTCATGCCTCAATGGCAAGTTCTTCGTGTTCGACGATAGGTTCAAATCATTGGCCTTCGATCGAATAATTCTGGAAGTGTTCGACTTCAACACATTCATTCACGCTTGTAGATTCTGTTGTTGTACCTTGAAGTCCATCGCCATTATTGGTGGTCTTTCTCGTGCCCGTTATCAGTTTTCATCATTGACCGATAATCAGGTTGTTTCTACCATGTTCGACACCAACGCGTTTATTCGCATGGCTAGATTCGTACATTGGGTTGATTGAGATTGCAGTGAAGACCAAGGGTTAAATCTGATTTTGATCCGGGCCATGAGGAGTTATTGAGTATTAATGATTGTATACATGATCCTATCTATATGGATAGTTATGTCCATACCGCAGATCTATCTCTATGATCTCTTTAGAGGAATGGCTGTGACCATGTCGTGGGGTCATGTGTTATTTGATGCCTAGTGCAAAGTTATGTGATTAGGCATATTCATACCAAAGATGTCATATATTGTAATATATTTGATTTGGAAGGTTTTTCGAAGGTGGTATCTGTTCTTTGCCTTGGTTCATAAAGCATTTCAACCATCACTCTCTTTTCTGCCTTCATGCTTTAGGGGGCATATGTTACACAGTAATTTGTCACCATGCTCATTTTCCCGTCCCTGATCCTAAAATGCCCAATGACAGATCCTATGCAATGTTTCCACCATGAAGAAATATGTTAAGACATCCCTTGAAGATTCAAAGAAAACTGCCTTGGAATATTATTGAAGAAACTTGGTCAAATTCCTGGTTTCTTGGGTCAGTGCGTTTCCTGGTGCCATGCTTGCGCTAATGTCATATTCACAGTTTTGGCTTAGCACTGCCAGCGCCCTTATTTCTTGGAAAACCACGTGTTAGCGCTCGAATCTGCCACAGGCTGAAGAAGGCAAAACTCGAGGCAACATCAAACCAAGCTCAGCCTCGTAGCTAGCCCTACGAGGATAGGAGAGGGCTCTCTCCGGGTCAAACTCAGTGAAAGGTGTCCAATAGGATCTGAGATGACCTAAATGAAACACTGATATTGATTTTAGGCTAGTAAAGAGATATGAAAGAGGTTTTTAATAAATTATGGGGTTTTTCTGGGCAGCATGGGATCAAGAACAGCATGAGCAAAGATCTAATCAAAGGCACAGATTATTCCATAAGGCGAGATAGGCATGAAGTTTAACAATTAAATTGAATTTAAACGGAATGGCAAGACTGCTAAGAAGTTGACAAGGGCATGTGTGATGAATCCTTATCAAACAGAAGAAATTGCACAGAACATGAAAGCTCCTCCAGGGCAGAGCAGCAAACTGAATTCTGCCCTTCTACTTAAAAGCATTCATTAAGAAATGATTATGGGTGAAATGTGAACATAACAAGACACATATGAAGACAAAGAAGAAACATTTGCTAAATTTTACGCCACAAGAATCTTATGAAACAGAGTTGTACCATTCAATTAGTTTCTCTGTCAAAACTGTACAATGTAGCTCTGTCTTTTTCCTCCACACAGCTTTCAGAACTCTCCTCACTTTACAAATGATTTTTAATACAATATATAAGCCTAGAGGTGGGATAACAAATCCACTAAAACTAAGGGTTTGTTTAATCATCATTAAACAAATAAAACTAAAAGCCAATCTGCTTTTCTGAAAACAAAACAACGCTCCCCCTAAACCTGTTGATGACCAACAAAGAAGCACACCTATAGCGTAGATCTCATAACTGAAGACCAACATAGGTAATCGAATACTTGAATGCCACTTTGCACATTCTGGAAATTACAACTGCCCCCCAAATTTCTTGGAAATGCGTTAGCCATTAGGAAATCTGAAGTCATAAATAGGAAATTGAATCATATTCTTCTGCTGTGGTCGATGTCTTCATTCTAATTTTGGCTTTCAGTTTCAACATTCAAATAAAAACTAATTTTAAATAAAAATAGCTTTTGCCTCCGTCATTATCAGGTGCGTTTTCTCCTTTTTTTCTTCTTGTGATCGAGTCTGTATTACTTTATTTGTATGTCGCTGATCTTGAATCTCAGCATATAACTTGTGAGCACTGCCCAGTAAATGAAGGATAAAGCAGGGCCGGCTTTTACACCATATCATACAATATGTGCATAAATATCCCATGTTTTCTAAATGTCCCATATCCTTCACCTTCTTGAGCCTATTGCTTAAACAAACTTTTTGCAATTGAAATTTGTGTTTATATGCATGCAAATGGCTCTCCCGGTCATTCACATGAATGAAATGTTTTTAGCAAACTAGGCAAGTAGATGTTCTCAAGGACTTGACATGCACACTAGAAAATAAATGCAAAACAAAATCATCTATGGCTTCACATTTTACTGAGCACAAAAGGCATTCCAGATTTATGCCAGCTTTGGAGCAATCACTCGATGAGCCAGAAAGTAGCTTAATAATCCCAGTCAATTCTGGCAAGTTATCTTTGAAAATGTGACCTTGTGCGACATCACCAGATGTAACTCCAAAGCAATACTGCAGCTGAATGCAATGCCACAAGGAGGGCACTTGTAAGTCTGGTCAGCAAATCTTGCTACCTTGAAACCACGGCTCATGCACCGTTCATGCCTGACATCTTGTACATGAATTTTTGCAGCTTTGATATTTAACAAATTTACTGAGCAAATCATGCAGTAACATCGCAAATGGATTTGTGCTCGTAGTTTCTTTATATGTGGGGCACTAATGTTGTGGTGTAGAATTTCAAGATGACCAACATTATGTACAAGACATGATCTGCAAAATGACTTACCAGAGCTTCCAAGCTCCTGCAGAGGTTCGTTTTCATCTATTGAGCCCAGCATCACACTGATCTGAATCTGTCACTGACATGGCTTTGAACAAGATATTTGCAATATGGATGCTGTTTGCAAGTTGCTGGAGTCGATTTGAAACGAAACTGGGCGCAAAACAAAAGTTTCTGGGCTCTGTTGCTGTGTGGGTAGCGCCCCTGCCCAATGGGTAGCGCGCACCAAGTGGGTAGCGCCCGTTCTATATAACATTGGCCATGGCGTTCAAGTGGGTAGCGCGCACCACGTATGGGTAGCGCGCACCTCCAAACTGTCCTCAACTCTGCAAAACACAACTTTGGCCTTCCACTGCACCACTTCGACTTCTGCCTTGAAGATTTGTGCGAATAAATGATTTTTCATGGCTTATATATGAAGAAAAAATATCCCATAACATCAGATTTGATTTCAAATTTGTTTGCTAACCCACTTTTATAATGTTTCAGCACTTTGTCATTTGGTCATTTAATACAATGCTGCTCTTTGACCTTCTTTTGCTTTTTCTGAGTCTTGGACTGATAATACTTTGTTGACTCTTGCAGGGATGCTTGAAGCTGGTGCCATTGAAGAACTGTAAAACTTGAAATATTTTGACAACTTACCTATTTATTACAAAAACACATCTGATGATTTCTTCTTCAAAACAGGGTTTTGAAGAAGAATCAATCTCACATTATTAACGATGACATTCCTGAAATAAACACTTACTGAACCTTCCTCTAGTCTGCAGACAAAACCCTGGACTCAAGAATTAAAATGACTCTTTTTTGGACCACAGTAACATCAGTGACTGCGAATAACAAGGAATGAACTTTGGAGAATTTGACTACAGCGGGCTGACAAGACGGAGTCTAACACCACGTTCATTAGAGAACTCTTGAGGTTTAAAATGGGCCTCCTAAGAAAAATGTACAACCAAAATAAACTTTATAAGAACTAATAGGATTCAAGATGATGATGTCAACCATGGGGGGTGATTTACTATTTTTGGGGTAAAAAAGTACAAATATTAAATAAAATAAAATAATAAAACTATTTTTTCAACTTTTATTTTCAACTTATCTCCCTTACTCACATTTCGAGTGATAGTACTCATTGGATGCAAAATTTAATTCCTCATCCAACGAGTAATCACATTTTTTCATGTATTTCTCACTTTTCGTGTAGCAGACTCTATCGAAAGTATGCAACATGGCTACTTCTTGAATGAGGAATCAAATTATGCGTCCAACGAATGTTCCCACTCAAAATTTGAGTAAACCCATAGGGAGATAAGTTAAAAATATGAGTTGAAAAAGTAGGTTTTTCTTTTTTGCTCTAAAATTTGATGATGTAATCTAATATTATTTTATTATTTCTACTATTATTTTATAATTTCATTAGAATGCCCATTTTATACCTCAAAATTCCCCTAATGGATGCCAGAAATTTGGCAGTGTTTCCTCAAATGGAGGAGAAGCTTCGACCTCTAAAAGCTCAAGGGCGGCGATTTGGTTGCTAAGCAGTGGTGATAGGGTCAAGCTCTCTAATTTTAGAACTTTGATCTCATCCATGGGGGTTTATCCCTTAGAAAGTGGACCTTCTTATAAATTCATATATCTCATTCCCACAATTTTAGAGCTTGGTTGATCTTTGTCAGACTTGTGTGAACTGTCGTTCCCTTACATCTTAGAATTGTGATAATGCCCAAGTGTTCGAGAGATAATATGCTTTAGAGCTTCGGTGAAGGCCTTAGATTTTCATCAAAGGAGGCCTTCAACATCAAAGCCTGAGTTGTAATGTAATAGATTTGACAAGAAAATGTATATAAATGGAAAATATACCCAAGAAATAATACCATAGAAGATAAAACTTCAGATCTTCATTAATATCAAAACCCTTGAGGTAGGGCAACACCATACATTCACTCAAGGAAAGAGATCACTCCACAAGCCATGTGCTTTCCAATACAATAATCCTTGACATCTCTCAATGGAGAGTCTCTAGCCTCTATATAGGTTTCATACATGCAATACCATGGGTCGCTCAATACCATACATCCAATACAATGGGCTTATCACTTTATTCCCTAGCTACATGTGCTCCCTTACATAATGTGGGTTAACCACTTTATTTATTAACTATGGCCCATTTATTTATCATTCTTATATTATTACATCATATTATTCCCATGGGTACCTCTCTCTGTACCCTATATTATCCCCTCTAGGTACACTACATGTAAGCCCTCTTTTTTGTATTTATCAATAATAACATCTAATGTTTGATTTGGATATTTTTCTAATTGTTTATGCAAATATTCTGGTACACCTTGATCCACTAGATAGCTAATGTTTACGATTATTATGTATTTTATTACGTTTTTTGTTGTCTCTTGATCATCTGCAGGTATTCGCGTGCCATCAGTAGTAGGGAGCGAACCTAAAAATATCGTGGATCAAGGTCATCATCAACGGATTCAAGCATAACGTTGGGAAAAAGATACTTCTCCCTCTTTTCTTGTCGCATTGTAAATGTTAGTTAAGAGAGATTTGCATTAGAAAGAATCTCGTGTTGCTAGACCCACTCTAGGGCTAGAGAGATCGTCTCTGTCTGCAGAGGGTATTTATCTTGACAACACTATGCTACCATTCTCAAACCACGTTGGGAAAAAGATGCTTCTCCCTCTTTTCTTGTCTCATTGTAAATGTTAATTAAGAGAGATGTGCATTATAAATAATCTTGTGTTGCTAGACCCACTCTAGGGCTAGAGAGATCGCTTCTGTCCGCAGAGGGTATTTATCTTAACAACACTCTGCTATCATCCTCAAACCATAACACTACTAATTTCTACTGTTTGATCTCCTTATATCCTATTTACCATTATTCCACCCTCCTTCCATCATATAAAAGCATAGAATTCTATTAATATTAATCTAATAACTACACAAATTTTAATTATTTTTAACCCCTAATTCTTATTAAAATCATTAATGTAATCGTAAAATTTATTAATCACTAATAGTATTATTTCATTATATTATCTTAAAAAACTATTAATATCTAAAAATTAAAATTTTGAGAAATATTAATTAATTATTAATAATTATTGATAACTATTAATTAACCTTATCTATTCTTAATCTTTAATAATAATCATATCTGCCCTTAATATTTAATAGTAATGATATCTAATATAATTAGTACTTTTATCTTAGGATTAATTTCTTAATTAAGATTAACATCCATTAATTATTAATAATAATTTATCTATTTATCTCTAAATTTTATAAATAATTTATTATTCACTTTTTCAAATAAAATAAATCTTAAATATTCTTAAAATTTTAAAAATTATTATTAAAATTTTCTAAGTAAATTAGATTAAATACTATACAACAAAATAATTTTTAAATATTAGTCATCTGACTATTATTAATAAGAATAATTAAATTTAATTAATTAATTAATTTATCAATTTTTTCATTATGATAATTTAGGTCGGCCTCCCTATCTGTCTCCATTCCGCTCTTTTTCACCTCCTCCTATTTATATCTTAGAGTGAGATCAGATTAACTCATGGATATTTCCTGATGATGAACCACGATGGATTAGTTTGAAACGTGATATATCTGAAAAACAATTCTATACAGATAATGAAGTAGTCATAAAAGAAGAAGCTTTCATGGCATCTAAAGATGATACAAGCATGGAAGAAAAATTGTAGTCTTTCAGCAAATTTTCTAGATCTTATAATGAGTTTGTTGTCCAAGAAATTAATTAAAAAATATGAGTCTATTCCACAGGAAGGATATTGGTCAGAATTTGATACTTTAGCAGAACAAAAATTGTGGTCCAACACCATGTGTGTTTTCATCGATATGCTTTTTCACTGTACTTCATTAATTGAGATTACAAAGATCAATGATTGGTATATAAGATAGGATCAGTGTGGAAAAAGTCGGGAAAAAATCGCGACTTTTTCAAAAAGTCCCGATTTTTTCAAGATGCCGATTAAATCGGCCGACTTTTTCCCAATTTTTTGAAATTTGAAAAAGTCCCGATTTTTTCGTTATATGCCCGATTTTTTCCCGATTCGATTCAAAAAGTCATGAAAGTGATTATAAGAGCCGTAAATTTCATTTTTTATGTGTTATTTTGTTTTGTTTGTCTGCCCGCCCGCGTCATTTAACATTGTGGAGTCCAGCAAGAGGGTTTCGGATTGCAACTTTGCGTTGGGAGGGAGCTGAAGATTCGAGCTTGCAGATTGGGTGCCGCCGCCAGGGTTTGCTGCTGCCGCCGCCAGGTAAGTTAAAAACATTTGCAGCTTGCCATTTTCGTTCTACAGCAATCCTAGGTTCCAACTTCTTTTTCCCGTCAACTCTATACAGCAAAAGGAATGGCATCCCCTTCACTGTTATAAAATCCCTCAGACTATGTCACTTCCATACAAGCTGGCCAGGAAAATCTCCAACACTGGAACCCAGGGAATCGTTGACTGTAAAATTAGATATATACATAACATGATTTTTTTATACAGACATAACATTTTTTATTCGATTGCAAATCGAGGCAGTAGCCGTAGGGAACGATTTTAAATTTAAGATCCTACTCTACACTTCAAAAAAATTCAGATCATGTCTAAAGACTTGGAATACGTCATTGAGTGTTATGCATAAATTTCAATATGTTAGTATTTTTTAGGAGACTTTTTATACTAATATTGTTACACCATTTTTTGGTCATCTAACCTTTTATCATTAGATGGACCCAAGTACACCATGTAGGACCAGTTTTACCCCAAGTAAAACTGCTTTCACTATGTTAATTAAGGAAACCCCAAAAGGAATAGATAATTAAACCATAATTTAATTATTATTCCCAGTCATGTTTAACCCAAAAACAAAGAAATTAATGAGATACACCCATAGTTATCTTATTATTTTCTAGGAATAATTATTCAAATAATATTCCTTGTTAAAATATGACCAAATCAACCACTATTAATTAAATAAATCATTATTTATTTGATTATATCCCAACCACTTCCTTAAAAGGATAAATAAATCATTTATTTATTTATTCCTCACTAATCAAGGGATTTGACCCAAGTCAAACACCCTTCCCTCCAACAAATAATAATAAAATATTCCATAGAGGTGGATCTAGATTTGATTAACATTATTTTAATCATGCACCAAGATCTAGAATGACCCAATATTTTGTTATAAATAGGAGGGTTTTCCCCTTCATTCTTCACCTTTTGTTGCCTATTAGATCACTCTGGATCTATACACTTGGTCTCATTTTTTCGCCATTTTGCTCCCATTGAGCTCTACCTTCTACATTGGGTTTTCTACATCTACAAGAGAGAGAAAGCTTAGATCTGAAGTGCTGAGGACTACAAAGAACCCATCCCATTGAGGAGATCTGGATACACCTTCTTGTTTCCTCCCAGGTGCCCTGTAATATAAAAATTCATTCAAAATCGTGTTCTTGTCTTGTCTGTTGGATGCATGGAGCAAACTCTTTACTTCACTGCTTAATATCTTTCCATTTATAGATCTGTTTGTTGCAGCACTTTAACTACTAATTGCGGATCTGAAGATGTTTTGCAGCCATTATTGTTGTTAGGGCTATTAGTTATGCGTAGCTAAAGTGGTTCTTTTTCGTACGCTTCGACAAAGAATTCATACTAACAAATGGCGACTCCACACGGGTTTTAAATTACGACCGCCGTCGTTTTTCATATTCCTGCATATCCAGCTACTTCAGGCCCTAGGGCTTCTTTTCAGCTGCTTAGTTTTTCTCTTTCCATGTCATTTTTCTCACATAAAACCCTAAAAACCTAAAATTTCTAACTTCCGTGTGTTTCTGGCCCTATTGCGCAGGTAAGCGACACCAGCCGCACCTGAGACGGCAATTTTTCAGAAAATCTGCCGCCGAAACAGCCGGAACGGGGGAGTCGCACCTTTTGGCCCAAAACCTGCGACCTGGACGCACCTTTTGGCCTGTTTCCTGCGACCTCAACTCAGATCAGGTCAGAACCTGCGACCTGCCTTTTTTCCAGCATTTTTTCTGTAATTTTTCTGGGTTCTGCTGCAGCCTCTGCCAGGGTTTTCCAGCCTCTGTCTCAGCCAGCCTTGACCAAGATCTGATCTGTTTTTACTCATCTAAGTGGGAACCCAGCCCCTTAGGGCTTTAGTACCCTCCACTTTTTGTGGAAGAGTTTCAGCTGTTTCAGCCGTCGATTTCAGAGCCTCAGCCCCCTCTTTTTCCAGATCTGTTACCTCACTTTCAGATCCATTGAAATCAACCTCTTTTCCTTTCAAATCACCTCTTGTCGTTTTGTTTGGACCTCTTCTAAAGGCCTCTGCCTTGCCCCCCCCCGGTTTTTTGCTGATTTCCCTTTTTCCAGCCACCTTGCCTTTGTCTCTTGGTTGTGATCTGCACCCCTTGTCTGCAGCTTTATCCTCCAGATCTCTGTCCCCTTTGACCCTAGATCTGTTGAGCTTCCTTTGTGTGTGTTTCCATAGTTTCTCCCTTTCTTTTCAGCATAGTTGTGAGAGACCCACCTTCTTGGGTTAGATAGATGCATACGTAGCTGTTATTTTTCTGTTATTTCAGCATTTTATTCTGTTCTCTGTAGGTTTATTTTCAGCTACGTCGCACACTTTTTTCTTGCTCTCCAACAACGGAAAGGGTTTAAAAATTAAAATTAACACACACCACACACTGACCCTAAGTGAAGAAGCGCCTGGTTTACACCGCCTGGCAAAGACTCTAAAATCAATTGTCACTGCACACCTTTCGCATGGCCTTCCTTGATTTGTCCACCCCACTTTTCTCTCAGGTTTCCTTCTTCACATCATCCTTGCTTCAAGGCGCCTCGAACTTCTTTGGCCTTGTCCTGGTTTCCCGTTTGATGACTGCTCCTTTGCGCCGTGGTCAGACAGGTCCACCACTCAGTCCGCACTCCAGGCTCTCTCTGCGATTCCTGGGTCCCCTTCTCCTTAGGTTCTCCCCACTTTCCATTCTGCATATACGGATCGGAGGCCTGCGCTTCTCGGGCTGATGCGGGCTATATCTGGCGGGAGCAAGTCCCCGCCACTACTCCGGCCACTACCATGTTGTCACATTCTGGAGCGTGACCTCCCCGATTTCCATCAGTTGATTAATGACCCCATTCACCATAATACTACCTGGCCCGCTATGCCCACCAAGCTACCCTCTGATATCCCTAAGTTTGAGGGCTTTAATGGCGAAGACCCAACCAATCACGTCCGGTCTTTCCACATGTGGTGTTCCTCCAACTCCATTACCGATGACTCCATCCGTCTTCGGTTGTTCCAACGCACGCTTACCGGCGAAGCTTCTAAATGGTATGTCGAGCAGGCCACTTCCTCCCATACCACGTTCGAGACTCTTGCCCAAGCCTTCTTGTCGTACTTCCAGCTCCCTCTCCGATACGACACTGGTACGGAGCTCTTGACTTCATTTAAGCAATCCTCTTCCACACGCCTTTCTTCCCATGTTCAGGAATGGCGACGAAGACGAAGCTTATGTCGAGCCCCTCCCTTTGAAGATCGGGTTTACATGGACTGGTTCCTTCGCACTCTCCCGTCTCCCATCGGCAAAGATGTCGCCTCTCACTTTCCTCAATCTGAAGAAGCCGCCCTCCAAATAGCTTTAAAATATGACCTGATCTACGCTCAATCAGGTTATGTTTATACCGTTCTGCCTGACATCCCCAGGCCCGGTGGCGCTAACGCCCCGGGGGCATCTCATTCCGCCGACGGTATTGTTGGATCTCTTTCCCACCCATCTGCTCACCCTCCTATGAGCCATGGTCTCCCTCAGGGAGGGGCCAGCACCTCAAGCAATCTTCCCCCTCCCGGCAACATGTATCCGGGATACGGCATGCCTCCTCCTTTTGCCCAACCTCCTGCTTACCTCAATGTCGCCCAACCCAACCCTTACTTTTATCCACAGCCTGGTGCGCCAGCTCCTCCAGCATATGCGCTTCCGCCTCCCTTGCCTCCTCACAACCTACAACAGCACATACAACCCCCTCCAGGGCAAGTATTTGCACAGCAGGGTGCGATTAATCCCCCTTCTTCTCAAAGAAGGCGGCGAGGCAACCAGAACCCATCTGCCCCCGGTAACCGAGGACCCAATTCTGGTATGGACCCTAACACTAGCAACCAGCCTCAGGGCATCTCGCCCAGGCCGGACAAGCCGCTTCGCACAAACAAGCCCTGTTCGTGTTGCGGTGTTTACGGTCACTACACTCACGATTGTCCTCTCTTACCCCAGATGCGACAGATGTGGGAGTCTCAAGCCACATTGCGCGGACAACACGCCTCCCCTCACGCTCCTCCTAATGTGGCCACTAACCCGCCAGCTGTGTTCACTGATCCTTTCCCTCAACAGGGATTAGTGGCTACCCAACCCCAAACGACCATGCGACCACCCTCGTCCATTTCGGTTCCTCGACTGAGATCCTTATGATATCACGCTCGATCCGTCCCTTAAGTGATCTTCCACCCCTTCAAGCTCGTCTCGCCCGTGCCCCAAGCCTCTGCTCGATCTTGCTCTAGAACCTCCATCTTCAGGTTCTACCGAGCCTCTTTCGACATCCAATGGTCCCTTACATATCCCTCAACCCAAAGTTGAGGTTCACCCCAAGATTCCTAAGGGACCATTACGCCGAAATGCTGCTCCTGGTCGAGCTGCTCATTCGGTTAGCATAATAGATGATTCGACGCAGTCTCCTGCTGCCATTTCCACATTGGAACTCCTCCAATCGTGCCCTTCCCAAAAGAAGGCTCTACTATCTGCCATGGGCACTGTAGATGCTGTTGATGACCAAATGATTTTTTTCGACGCCCATCAATCAGAGCATCCTCCTCTTCCTGCTTCCGTAGCCTTCCAAATCCCAGTCAAAATCCAGAACACTAACGTTTCTCGGTGTATAATTGATGAGGGGGCATCCACCTGTGTGATGTCGCCGGTTTGGAAGCAACTCGGCTCCCTGTTCCCGGCCCCTTCCCACGATCACCCTTCGGCGTGGGACGGTCATGCTCCCAGCCTATTGGCTGTTTCGTAGCTGTCCCATCACCCTCATGGGTAAGGCGACTGCGTTGATGTAGAAGTCGTGACGCCCCTCTGAGCTACAACATTCTATTGAGTGAGCCCCACCATGCCATGTCTGCTGTCCCATCCGCGGTGTATGAATGTCTTTCACATAACGGAAAATGGTCACATTCCCATGACTATCGTATCATGAGCCACCGTCCTCGGTCCTCCTCAAGACGACCATCTCTTACGCCAACGAAGCAAGCGTCGATTCCTTGACCGGTGTCTCCCCGTGATTTATAAAGATTCCTACCTTGTGCACTACACTCCACCTTCCCCCCTCCTATTCTTGATCCCGACTTGTCGAATGTTTGCATGATGCAATCATCTCGGGCGCCTCAAACGGCTTTGCCTCGGCTAGTCCGCAACCTCCTCCCCCCCCTCCGCGACCCGCTTCTAGCCATTCATCTCCGCCAGCCGAACCTTCTCCTTCTGGCCCTCCCCCCACAGCTGGTATCCCCGAACCTCTTCATCCTCCCGTCTCGGTTCCCCCTGGCCTTGCCCATCTCGGAGCCGTACCTCCTGGTCATTACCCCGCTGGACAGATCCCCTTCTTGGCTCCCCCTCCTGGAGTATCTTCTGTCCCCGTCATGGCCACCCTCTCTCTCTCTAACTTGACCTTGGGCATTCCGGTCTGGTACCTTGACCCCCCGGCCGCCACCCCCCCTGGTCTCCCCAAACCTTATATGGCTTTGACACCGGTTCAACCGATCCCCCTCGCTTCCTCCATAGCCCGCGGCCTTTGACACCTCCTGGACCTTCTACACGTTGGTCTCCCGGGAAGAAAGGAAAAGCCCGCAAGGGGGCAACCAAAGACCAAACCACCACAACCACCTCGGCTCCTCCCCCACCCTCGAAGCCTTGTGCCTTATGTGATATCATTGGTCATGCCACCCATGCTTGTCCCGAGTTACCTCGTATCCGACCCATGGTAAATGTCGCGTTCCCCGACACTACGGTCCCTGAAACTCCCACTCCTTCTTCGACCGTCCCCAAGAACCCCAAGACTCTCCGCACCAACAAGCCTTGTGCTTTGTGCGGTGTCCATGGCCACTACTCCCATCATTTTCCCCACCTGACGCATTACCGCGCCTCCCTTGAGGTGATCCGCGAGTATGAGGTTGAACAAAATCAATCCGCCTCACCCATTCTCGCGCAGTATGCTTCTGGCCAGACTGAGGATTCCCCCGCCCCCATCGACATCGCCCCTCCCGATGTTCAGATGACGGAGTCCACTGTCACCATCCTTTACCTATCCTCCTCTGCACGACACTCGGAGCCTAGCCCGTCTGCAGCCTCCCCCATTGTGTCCCTTGATGCTCGAGATCACTCCACTTGTGTCTCTGTTGACCTTCGCAGCCCGAGTCCTCGCCATGTTTCCGATAGCTCTCATACTTCACCCTGTTTGAGTTTTGCTCATCCTGCCCCTTCCCCCCGCCATTACCACTCGATGACTTCTGCCCCCTCACGCTGCCGTCCTTTCCTTTCATCCCCTCATGTACTGTCTTGTCCCACCACCTTGCACATCCCCCCGTCCACATCCTTTATCGGTTACGCCGATGGTGCAAGTCGCTACTCCAGGAATCTTGCCTCGGCCGGGTGGGCCATCTTCACCCCCTTGCATGACCTCGTTCTGTCTAACGGGGTATGCATTGGTTCTGCCACCAACAATCAGGCCGAATACGATGCAGTGCGTGGCCTACTAGCTGATGCTTTGCTGCATCGCATTCGCCATCTGCACGTTCGTTTGGATTCCTTGCTTCTTGTCATGCAACTAAATGGTGTTTATCGTGTGTGTAACCCTGTGCTGTTTAGACGTTATTTACGAGTAAAAGTCTTAATACGTGCGTTTGAAACCATAACTTTCAACCATGTACCCAGAGACCAGAATCACTACGTAGATAGTATTGCAAACCATGTTCTAGATTGGCATTTATCACACTCAATTCATACAAGACAATAAAATTAAATCAACCATCAAAAGACGATGCATATCCATAATATGTGTCGCAAACCATATATTGATGAGTCCATCTACTCTGATACACATGACATGCCCATAGCATGTTCCAAAACACTGGGGGCACCATACGCCCCCCCATACATATACATACGACATGCCCATAGCATGTTACAAACAAAAACTGGGGGCACCATATGCCCCTCCATACATTCTAGGGGGCACCACCTGCCCCTACATACATCAGAAGGGGTACCATATGCCCCTAATCACTATCTGGAGTCTCCCGGGCCAATGGCTCTGCCCCGGCAGCATGTAGATCCCGCATAGTTTGACCGGCCATCGCCATGCGCCGCATGATACCTCGCCACTCCCAGGGGAGACCAACACATGGCTCTATGTACTGGTTGTCTAAATCCTGCCACCCGCGCTCTGATACTCCGGTCAACATCTGCTCACATCTACGGCGGATGTCCTCCAGTAGGGCGGCTGCACCATCATTTTGCGTTGCTCTCGATCCACTCGGACCCGTAGCTCCAGACGCTGCCGGTCGTCCCATATATCCGGCCGGTTTTACCGGTGCTATATCTGCATACCAAAAGTCCATGAATCAGTATCATTATTTACTATTCAAAAACTTTAACATGCCCACATAAGAATAGCAATTTGTCACTTACCATCGGGTCCCCAGACTCGACCAGCCGGAAGTGGCAGATCCGGATCCCCACAGTAGCTCATCCCACTATACGGGTAGTCGTCTATGTATAACGGCATCTGATCCCAATGGGAAAAAAACTCCGGTCGGCACACTCGCCCGACCGCCCCTCCTCCTCCTTTGCAGAGTAGTCGTCCCCAACGACGCATCCTGGGCTCTCTCGGGCCCCCATCTGGAAGCTGCACACGAGGCCTCAAGGTCGGGATCTTCTCAAAGAAGAAGGCGCACAATAAAGTCCCATATGAGCAATCATGATTCACCTGCCGCCTGCATAGCGACAACTGTCGCTTTAGCGACACTAACATCATTTGGGCCCACCCAAAGTAGGTCCCACCCAACACACTCTCCACTATCATCATCTGCCCACCGGTGATGTGATGGAACGCCTGGGTGCCCAGGATTCGCAGCACAGTTGCGGCCACTGCACGGGTTTCTAGCCTCTCTAGATCCCCGATCGATATTCGAGTCCCCTTGACTTGAAGACCCGGTCGACAATGGCGTTCCACAAACTCCATGATATGCCGCCCCCGCGGCGACACTGGCTGCGTGTCTCCCACTATCCCCAGTGGTGGGAGGCCGGTCAGGAAGTACACATCCTGGACCGTCAGTTCGATCCTGTGCCCTTGCGCTACAAAGATCTCCTGATCTGGATCCCAATAACTGATAATCCGGGCCAGTAATGGTTCCCCTGCTCTCATCAACGGGTTCTCCACAAACTTGAGAACCCCAAATCTGGCCAATACACGACGAACGCCCTGATCCGCCTGGATCTCTGCTCGAAGCGTTCCCAGATCCCTCTCTCTCCAGTTGACCCGTAACTCTGCCATACCTGCACAAACACATTCTTTTTGTCAGGGTACAGATCGGGAAAACCATAACCACACACCAAAACCCATCTCCCAGCCATCAAACAGCACCAAGCCCCCCTCATCTCCCAGGTCGCAGTTTTCTGCCCAATTCTGGACCAGGTCGCACTTTCTGCCCCAAAACCTGCGTCCTGGGTCGCACTTTTTGCCCCAAAAGGTGCGACCCGACCGTAGAGATGAGGGAGGGGCTGTTTCTGGGGTGTTGGGCCCTAAACTGCAAATTTAATCCATCAAAATGCAAGAGCAAGGTTAGGCCTCTTACCTCCAACTGACTGATCTCGAATCCAACGGTCGGTTTGTCCGCTACGTTCGCCGCAAGATTTAGGGACTTCTCTCCTCTCCACATTCACCATAGCAACAATAGCAAATGAATGATTTTGGAGGGAAAACCGCCTCATTAAAAGAGAACCCCTGTTTCTTCTTTCGACTGCTGCGACCACACCGTAGCTCCGTTCGACGAACCGTCAGCACCGCTGGATAGATCTCACTGAGCTCTCAAATGGGTTTTAGTTAGTTTTTGGTGATTTGATACTTCACCCGGACACATTTTTTCCACGAAGGGTCACTTCACCGCTCCTTAAAATCGAATTTCCTCACTTACGACACTCGTAATTGGGGCACCATATCGCCCCCTTACTTGTCCATGTTCGTGTTGATTTTCGTCATGAGTGCCCACTTTGTACTCATGTTTCTATGACCCCCCATTGGGGCCTTTACTGTGTGGCAGCACTATATAGTCGCCCTTGTTTAGAGCATTCAAGTCGAGTCATCATTGCATTCATGGAGTCTATCCTGCGTCCTTTTGCACCCCACTATAGCCCTCCATCCTTCTTTGCTTGGTTCCTCCCTTGTGTCGCATATCATGACCTTCAGTCCCACTGTCCCCTGTCCCTTTCGATATTGTGTCAGTCGCTGCCATGTCATTCCTGCCCTTTATGCTCTAACAAGGGAAGTCGTCCATTCGCCACTCCATCCTTCCCATTTCCACCATCATCATTAGTGTCAGTCTGTCCGTCGCTCTATTGTTTTTCTCTCGTGCCTTAGTTGAGGATCTCTCATTGCCTCACCTACGACGGACCTCCTTCTGTCGACATCGGCACATTTATTCCAGAAGCAAGGTCTAGAGGGCGGTGTACCTTGGTTCCAGCTTCCACTTTTGTTCGGTGCCTCGGATCAGGCAGGGGGATCTCTCACTTCCCTTTGACTTGATTGCTTCTCCAGCTCCTTTCAGCATGATCGAGATTCGTATACTAGACAGTCCAGTGACCCAGCAGCAGCTCTTGGTGATTCCCGGGCGTGTGTGAGATGTCTCAACCCTCATGAGGGGGTGGCCCTGCAGGTAGCCCCCCACATGCCCGGATGACCTCTTCATTGCAGCCTTTGATGCCGCTCCAGATTTTGATGATGTTGGCCTTAGCCACTTGCGGCACCTCTATGATTTGCATGTATCAGTCAGATTTTGTGAGCCCTTCCCCATTTACAGGGGGCATTTGGGTTGTATTTATCTCATGTACTCAGATGATATTGTACTAGTCCTGGCTGTTATCCCAGGCACGGCATGTATGTGAGACTATTCATTGTATTTTTATCTGGCTCTTGATTATGCCAGCTGTACTCTATGGTTCGGTCCCTTGTTCACTGGACACACTATTCTTTTGTACTTTGTCACGGCGGGCATAGGTATACCTCCCCCGCCGCCTTCAGCACAGGTACCCTCTCATAACAGAGACTTGTTGCACCTGCGAGTCTCGTCTCCTCAGGGTCTAGTCCTTCAGCACACTATCTACCTCACACTTCTCTCTCTGACATCCCCTTTTGTTGTCTGGTGATTGTATTCTTACAATGTACTTCGGTCATACGATTTTCTCCTGACACTCGCACGCTGGGGGGCAATCTGTTACACCATTTTTTGGTCATCTAACCTTTTATCATTAGATGGACCCAAGTACACCATGTAGGACCAGTTTTACCCCAAGTAAAACTGCTTTCACTATGTTAATTAAGGAAACCCCAAAAGGAATAGATAATTAAACCATAATTTAATTATTATTCCCAGTCATGTTTAACCCAAAAACAAAGAAATTAATGAGATACACCCATAGTTATCTTATTATTTTCTAGGAATAATTATTCAAATAATATTCCTTGTTAAATATGACCAAATCAACCACTATTAATTAAATAAATCATTATTTATTTTATTATATCCCAACCACTTCCTTAAAAGGATAAATAAATCATTTATTTATTTATTCTTCACTAATCAAGGGATTTGACCCAAGTCAAACACCCTTTCCCTCCAACAAATAATAATAAAATATTCCATAGAGGTGGATCTAGATTTGATTAACATTATTTTAATCATGCACCAAGATCTAGAATGACCCAATATTTTGTTATAAATAGGAGGGTTTTCCCCTTCATTCTTCACCTTTTGTTGCCTATTAGATCACTCTGGATCTATACACTTGGTCTCATTTTTCCGCCATTTTGCTCCCATTGAGCTCTATCTTCTACATTGGGTTTTCTACATCTACAAGAGAGAGAAAGCTTAGATCTGAAGTGCTGAGGACTACAAAGAACCCATCCCATTGAGGAGATCTGGATACACCTTCTTGTTTCCTCCCAGGTGCCCTGTAATATAAAAATTCATTCAAAAATCGTGTTCTTGTCTTATCTGTTGGATGCATGGAGCAAACTCTTTACTTTACTGCTTAATGTCTTTCCATTTATAGATCTGTTTGTTGCAGCACTTTAACTACTAATTGCAGATCTGAAGATGTTTTGCAGCCTCTATTGTTGTTAGGGCTATAAGTTATGCGTAGCTAAAGTGGTTCTTTTTCGTACACTTCGACGAAGAATTCATACTAACAAATATATTTCCCTTTTAAAGAAATATTTTTAATAGCCACGTCTCTAATCATTCTAGACTAAAACAACAACATATACCTCTAGGCACAGTGCAATATTAGCATTAATAGACAGCGTACTTTCCTTCTCTCAACGTATGCCAACAATCTCACAACATACCAACATGGTAGCATTTCTCCTCCATGGTTTAGTTACTCCATAATGAGCCAAATAACATTAAAGTCCAAATAATTACATCATGAATTCAAAAATATATCTATCCAGCAGTCTTCAAACCGTTCCAACATTTACATTAGCAAAATAGGATAAAATATATTTGTCCACGGATAAAAAATAGCAGTTTTCAAGAATAGTTCCAGCATTTGGCAACGTCAACTAGCATATTGTGCATACTAAAAATCGATGATCTTTGAGAGCCTGGGAAATCACAGTAGCTACAACATTCCCATAACCTCTATTGGACCTATATACTTAGTGCCCAGTCTACTATTTAGTGATTTTAAATTTTAATTTATGTGATGGGCAATTTTTAATTTTTTTTTTAATTTTTGTTTTGTGCCCAGGTTCAAACATCAAAAAGTTTCAAACAAAATGCCAAGGAATTTGGATCCTTTCTGGCAGTATGGTGAACCTGATACTATACCCGAAACTGGAGGACTCAATAGAATGTATTTTTCTTGCAAGTTGTGTGGAAAGCATATGTCAGGGGGTATCGCCAGATTAAAATGCCATATAGGGAAAATTCCAGGGCAAAATGTAGAACTTTGCCCAAATCCGGGTCCAGAAATGATCCGACAGGCCATTAAAGCCTTGATGGAAAAAGAAGATGGCAAAGACACTAGGGCAGTAATAAAAAGGCAACTTGTAGGGAGCTCAACACAGGGGGTAAGTGAGAGTGCTTCTTGTGGTTCAGCGTTACCTTCCAGTTCCAACGCCTCAGCTTTTTCATCCTTTTTTGTCCCTAGAACGACACCTGGTGCACAACCTGGCATCAAATCAGCAATTAAAAAAAAGGAAAAGGCAGAAGCTGACAGGTTGGTGAGTAGATGTCTTCTATGGAGTGATGTTCCTTTCAACATTGCCAAGACAAACCCATTCTACCAACCTATGTTTGATGTTGTTGCTGTAGTTGGCCCGGGGTACAAAGCCCCTACCTTTGCACAGTTGAGAGGGCCTCTTCTTCAAGAGTCTCTTCTTCAAGAGGAAAAGAATGATTGCACTGTTAGACTGGAGGAGTTTAGGGCATCTTGGGAACACACTGGATGCACAGTCATGTCAGATGGTTGGACTGACCAGAAGGGTAGGACCCTTATTAACTTCTTGGTTAGTTGTCCCAAGGGGACAATGTTTATGAAATCTGTTGACGCATCTGCACACATTAAAGATGCACGTTTATTATGTGAGTTGTTGGACATCTTCATTCAGGAAATAAGCCCACAGAATGTTGTCTAAGTCATAACGGACAGCGCTGCAAATTATGTTGCAGCTGGCAGGTTGCTTATGGAGAGGTATCCTACCCTGTTTTGGACACCTTGTGCTGCTCATTGTATTGACTTGATGTTGGAGGATATAGGTAAGATTCCTATGGTGAGACATATTGTTGAATCATCCAAGAGCATAACAAAATTTATTTACAATCATGCATCTGTGCTTAGCTTGATGAGAAGATTCACCAACAACAAAGAGTTGGTGCGTCCTGCGATAACATGCTTTGCCACTACTTTCATATCTCTTCAATCTCTGTTGAATTCTATGTGGGACGTGAAGAGCATGTTTCTTTCACAGGATTGGCGCGCGTTATCTATTAGCCGCAAACCAGAGGGAGAGGGCATATGCAGACTTGTTTCATATGATCAGGGGTTTTGGGCAGGAGCAGAGGAGGTGTGTGCCATTTCAGAACCTTTGGTAAGGGTTCTTCGGTTGGTTGATGGAGAGAAGCCCACAATGGGCTACTTGTATGAGGCCATGGATAGGGCCAAAGAAGCCATTCGTGCTTATTATGCAAATAAGGGAGATGAGGGGTTAGAGAAACAACAGGTCATATGGAGAGTGATTGATGACCGATGGAACAATACCCTCCATCGCCCCATTCATGCTGCAGGTATCTACTTCAACCCCGCATTTTCTTACTCCTGTGGTTTCAGATTTGATGCCGAGGTGATGGATGGATTCTTCACATGTGTTGAGAGGATGGTGGTTTCTGAGCAAGAACGTGAAGAAATTTCCAAAGAAATGGAAATATATAGGATGGCTGGTGGCACATTTGGTTTTGCCATGGCTATTAAGGATAGGACGACCAAAATGCCAGGTAAGCTTCAGTTTGTTTCAATTTTCAACTTTCAAATTTAATAATTCATTGTCTCTTCATAATTTTTGCTTCTCATTTTTATTTTAACTTGTAGATTCTTGGTGGACAAGCTATGGTGGTAGAGTACCCCATCTCCAAAAGCTTGCCATCCGAGTGCTCAGCTAGACATGCAGTTCCTCTGGGTGTGAGCGCAATTGGAGTGTCTTTGACAAAATACATAGCAAAAAGCGCAACAGGTAAAAAAATTTCAAATTAAATTTTTGAAATAATTTGATTATTTTTACTATATAAATTTTCCAAGTACTAATTTATAATCTATGACCCTTTTACAGATTGGAATCCCAACACCTCAATGACATGGTGTATGTCTACTACACTCTTCGATTGTGGATGAGACAAATTCAGAAAACTCCTGATATGGATGCCATTTCATTGGACAATATTGATACCACTGCTGCATGGAGGGTCGAGACTGAGAGGCCGGTCATGGAATTGACCCCTGATTGGTTAGATGTGGATCCAGAGGCACTAGTGCCAGAGGAGGAAGCAGTTGTACAGCAGGAGGAGCCAGTGGTAGAGGAGGAGGAGCAGGGTCAGGAGGCAGAGTAGGAGGAGGATGTGGAGGAGGAGGTGACACCATCTAGGATGGGCAGTAGCAGTGGCAGCGTCAGCGGCAGAGGAGAGAGGCCGCCTGTTTTTTTTGCTTCTAGAGGACGACTGGATCCATCTGTATTCCGAGGGGCAAGGCCTTCTTCCTCTAGAGGAAAAGGCAAAGCCATTCCCTATTCCCGTAAAAGGGGCAGGGGATCTTCATCTTAGTGATTTACTTTATGACATGGAGATGACTTATGATATACATTATTATATTTTTTGTTGATATTTTGACTCTTGAGACTGAGACTCAAGATTCAGGACTCGATTCACTATTTTGATATGTGATGTAGCACTAGACTTCATATACATATTATATATTAGCTTTCTTTACATGTTTATGTGGAAATGCATTTATTTGATGTTGTGGATACTTTAGATGCTAAAAAAATTGAAAAATTTTGAAAAATTTTGTATTTTTTTAATTTTGCCGACTTTTTGCCGACTTTTTCGAAAAAGTCCCGACTTTGCCGACTTTTTCAACTTTTTTACCCTTGACGATTTAATCCCGACTCCGACTCCGACTCCGACTCCTATCACATACTTCAAATTGAAAGGACGTTATATATTTGAACACTATGTATGAAATAATTAGAAGGACCCTATATACCAATCACTGGAAGAGTGCATGGCCCCAAGACTTGGCTAAAATAATTAGGACAATCCAAATTACATTTTTAAGTTAGACTTGTACATGTTCTCATCAATTTTTTAAAAATAACTAAATGGATATCTTATACCTGGCTTGATCTGGTCATGCCCTGCACACTGAGCTTCCCTGTTTTTCGATTGGTTGTGCTCTAGCGGCGGATCGGTAGAATTCCCATTTAGGCTAATGGTCTAGCAGTAGATCAGTAAAAATTGTGTTTCTCATAACAATCTTGAGCCACTTAATGGCTTGCACACTGCATTTCCCTCTTTTCTGATGGGTTGTGTTCGAACTGTACTCTGGCAGAAATTTCAGTTAGCCCGTGGTCTAAAGTACATAAGTGAGTTTCTTTACTTATACCAAGATCGAGTTGCTCAGTGGCTTGCATATTGAGTTCCCTTGCTTTCTGATAGGCGTTGGTCTAGTTGTAGACCTGTAGAATGTTCAATTGGGATATGGGCTACTAATAGAACAATTAAAGTTTAACACAACTCCTTGGTTGTGGTCTAGCACAAGATCAATTTAAATTTAACACAAATTCTGTGGCCCATTGGTGGTATTCACATTGTGCATTTGAGTTGTACCCGCTGCCAACCTGTATGTGGAACTTGACACTGTGGTCATTCCTATTATGAGATATGCTACCTTGGTGCCCGATGCATTCATGGTATTTTCGCTGGTAGAATTCAAACAATGATGGGGGGTCTCTTAATCAATATTTATTATAGGCAACAAAGTTTCTAAATCTCTGGGCATGTCTATTGGTCTCTCCAATAGCTCTCCACTTTTTTGTAGGTTTGAAATTTTGTTAGTTCAGTTGGTTAGTTTGTTTGTTTATAGTGCATGTTACAGGGTTAAGGAGCAATGCAAAATGCTAATACAAGGTTAAGGAACAATTGTTCGGTACTCGAAATTGATATTTGCCTAGTCTTTTGAAAAGATCCTGATCGTAAGTGTGGTGCTTGTTGTGGGTGTTTTGTTAGAGCTTGTTTAGTGCAACTCGATAGATGGGGGTCGGGTTTGGCATCTCTGTCCCAAATGGTCTTGAAGTGGTCTAGAAGAAAAGTTTCTAGTGCCTTCTTGGTTACTTGCTCATCAAGGGACACAATATATAAAACAGTAGGTGGCTCGAGATTTTCATCAAACAATTCATCTAACAAGGTTATGCAAAATTATTTGTTTCTACCCAGATTCTGCCATGCATTGTTGGTCGGCAGAGGCAAATGGCGCAACACCTCTGCGAAGAATTGGGACGGGTTTGGCGCTACGATGTTGTCACAGCAAGTACCGGCAGGCAAAACTAAACTGCAGATAAAAATTCAGGAAGAAGAATTATATAAGAAGTTACCAACCATGGTCATCAAATTGGACTTATCAAAATCCTATGATAGAGTAGACTTGGTTGTTGTTACTCCACATACAAGTTTTGAGCCTCTTAACTAACATCCTAATAGAGTAATGCTACTCTACAACCACTTATGTAGTATTGATAAATGGTTCTCCAAACCTCGGAAAGGATTAAGGCAAGGTTGTCATTTGCCTCACATTTGTGGGTGGCAGAAGTCCTAAGAAGTACCTAAATAATCTAAAAGTTGACAGGAAATTCAAAGGAGCACAGTTAACACCATTACCCAACGGTTCTCACATGTTTGTAGATGTTCTCTTTGGAATGGAGCAGTCAAAGAAACAAAGTACATAGGGAAAGCAATACAACATTATTGCTTCGTAATGAGGATGGAAATCAGTGTAGACAAATCTATTATAATCATGTATTAGGTTAGTGATGACAGATAAATGATCAAGACTTCATTGTCTTTCCATGTCAAAAAAATAAAATTGATTATTCTATGAAGTACCTCAGTTCCTATCTAATAAAAGAGATAAAACTCAATTGGTGATGCAGCAATTGGATATCCATTAACGACAAACTAACATTAATAAATACTATGATATAGGTAACCCCATTTCATTGGATGGCATGACTATATACCTAAAGGGGATCTCAACAACAATAGGAAGGTCTGTTTTAGATATCTATAGGTTGGAAAAAGAAACAAAGGAGGTATTCCCCTAGTTTCCAAAACCCAAGAAAAACATGGGGAGGTAGGGGATTGAAGGTAATACCCAATTTATCAAAAGATCTTGTTCCAAAAATATTTGGAAGATCATGTCTACTTAAGGGATTTGACAATCATTTATCGAAAAGAATATATTGACAATTGAACATGGACAATTGATGGAAATATATTTGTTCCTAGGAGAAAATCTCAGCTAATTAGTAGGAAATGCACACAATGTGCGAATCAGAAAAAACCCTTCGATTGGAGGGTCTAGAGGAGCCCCAGGTTATCTCAACAAGTCATAAATTCACTTCATGATAGAAACTTACACTTCTTAACAAATATGTTTATAGTCAAGAACAAGTTAATTGGTGGATAGTAGGCTATAAAAGAAGGCTAACGATTTGGGGATTTAGGCAGATTCAGACCGATATAATAGAGGATGCAAATGCAATAAATTAAACCTTCAACCAGAGTACATGAACAATCTATCAACGTTCTCTGAATAAAAAACAAGGAGATTTATATGAAGTGAAATTTTGATATGATAGCATTGAGAACCCATAATGATGGAATATGGAGATGGCACTTTATAGAAATTTCATGCTACTAGGATATTTCTATGACTTTCCTTGAAGAACAAAATCTTAACATGAGATTATCTATAAAATTGATCACAACAGGGTACTGAACTTTATTTCCTCTAGAAATAGAATAGAGGAAACACAAATCATGTTCTCCTTAATTTACCAAGAGGGTATGGTCTGCTGTAAAAGAAATGACTAGAGGAAAAAGAAAGTGAGAAGAGAATTGGTATATGAGGCTCGGAATGCATGGTTGCAGGATAAAAGGGTTCTACAGAAATTTTGATAATGCAAAGAATTCAAAAAAGGGGGCAGTCAGGAAACCTACAGATCAACTTTAATGGTCCTCACAACTATCTTGAGAGTGCTGCTAGCGAAATAAATCCAATCACGTGGGGCGGGAGGCAGCCTAGTGATCTTTAAGAAGCACAAAATCATTTTGAATGTGATATGGCACATGGCACTAACAATTTCGAAGAGATTATTGCATCCACCATTCTAGTGACCATAGCATAAAAAATAAGATTAAATGATATCAACATTCATGAGAATTCGAAATTAGTAGTGGACCATGAAATCATTGAACAAAGAAGAAAGATGATTTTTGCAATGCATGGTTGTGTTCAACTAGCACAAGCTATGAAAACCAATTTTAACTCTATATAGTATACAATTTCATGATACAACTCATACGGCTCTCCGTCGTTCTTTACCAAGGCGAAATCTCATTATTCATTATAAAGATATGCATCAAATAATTTGATGTATGGATGTAAAGATATGGAGTTTATATGTAGCAAATTTATGCTTCAAAACATCTTCTTTGTCGACCTTTGTAGACATAAAAAGATGTTTTGAAGCTTAAATTGGTTACATATAAACTCCATATCTTTATATCCATACATCAAATTATTTGATGCATATCTATATAATGGATATTGGGATTTTGCCTTGGTAGAGAACGACAAAGACCCGTATGAGTTGTATCATGAAACTGTATACTGTATAGAGTTAAAATTGGTTTTCATAGCTTGTGCTAGTTGAAGACAACCATGCAGTCCAAAACTTGTCTTTCTTCTTTGTTCAATGATTTCATGGTCCACTACTAATTTCAAATTCATGAATGTTGATATAATTTAATCATGTTTTTATGCTATGGTCATTAGAATGGAGGATGTTGTAATCTCTGCAAAATTGTTGGTGCTTTTGTGCCAGATCACATTTAAAATGTTTCTATGGTTCTTACAGATCACTAGGTTGCCTCCCTCCCCCCATGTGATTGGATTTCTTTTGCTAGTAGCACTTTCAAAATCACCGTAAGGACTATTAGAGTTGCTTTGTAGGTTTCCTGACTGCTTTGCCTTATCAAAATTTTTGTAGGACTCTTTTATCCTCCAACCATGTTTCTCGAGCCTCATATACCAATTCTCTTCTTTCTTTTTCCTCCAGTAATTTCTTTTACAGTAGACCATACCCTCTTGGCAAATTAAGGAGAACATGATTTATGTTTCCTCTATTCTTTTTCTAGAAGAAATAAAGTTCCAGACCCTTCTATGATCAGTTTTGTAGATAATCTCATGTTAATATTTTGTTCTTCAAGAAAAGCCACAGAAATATCCTAGTAGTGTGAAATTTAAAGTGTCATCACCATATTCCATCAATATGGGTCCTCAAAGCTATATCATATCAAACGTTTATTTCATATAAACCTCCTTACTTGTTTGTTTTCCAAAGAACACTGATAGATTGTTCAAGTACTTTGGTTGAAGGTTTAATTTAGTGCATTTGAATCTGGATTCCATTCCTGGATTATATCGGCCTGAATCCCCAAATCATTAGCCTTCTTCTATACCCTACTGTTCACTAATTAACTTGTTCTTGACTATAAACATCTTTGCTAGGAAGTGCAAGTTTCTATCATGAAGGAAATTTATGATTTGTTGAGATAACCTGAGCTTCTCTAGACCCTCCAATCCAAGGGTTTTATCTGATTCGCACCCCCTGTGCATTTCCTACTAATCAGTTGAGATTTTCTCCTAGGAGAAAATATGTTTCCATCAATTGTCCCTGTTCAATTGTCAATATATTCTTTTCCATAAATGATTGTCAAATCTCTTTAGTAGTCATAATCTTCCAGGTTTATCAAAGTAGACCATATATAATCTTCTTCGCTTCAGCGAAGATACTAATCTAGATGCATGCATGTGTCAGAATTAATGTGGTACTCTTTTTCAGATTTACATTGTTTTTTCATTCAAATTTTGAGCACAGTCCTTCCTCTGGAATAGATTCATATTCTTTAATTTCCTAGATAGCAAACTCATCATAAGATCTAGAAACTTGGCTGAAAGATTGCATTTTTTCTTCCATGCTTGTATCATCTTCAGAGGATGCCATGAAAACTTCTTCTTTTATGACTACTTCATTATCATCACTTGATTTCTGATGAATACCAAGGGGGTTTTCTTGTTGTAGGATTGTGTTATCTCTTCTTCCACAATGGCCTTATTATTTTCAAGAAAGCTTTCAACCCTTGTTTTAAAGTAGCACCTTCTTATGTAACATGTTCATAGAATCTGCCAAAGGAGCATCATTGCTAGCATGCTTACCTCAGACAAAAATAACAATAGAAACATGAAATTGTATCGAGCACCAGTGACCACATGTCATGGAACAATAGACAACATGGGAAGAAAAAATATGAAATGCAATTGCACTTATAGAATTACGGTTTTGATTAAGCTGCAAGTAATTTCTAAGAATAATATCTTGAGAATTATCAGCATTAGTTGTTCACAAAATCATATATGTTGCTTATAAATAGAAAGCATATGGACAGAAATGGAGAAAAAACACTGGATATATCTATCAACATTAATAAAATCCTCAATTGAGGTTGTAAATAATCCAATACAAAAGTGGCCATTCCCATTTTAGTAATGGATTATCTATAGATATTTTTGCTAATTAAAAACTTCGATTTTAAGAATTAAAATTAGTGTCAAGTGCATTATTAGCCACAAAATAAGCCTTACTGGAAAAAGGCATGAGATGAACTAAAAAAGCTATTTACAAAAACTTATTTATCTCTTAAGGCTTAGGAATGTAATACATCCCCAATTTCCAATCTAATCAGATGTACTTCATTTAGTATTATGATTAATCATTGCAACACATCAGAATATAAAAGTAACATTATAACGACCATCTTTCCTAATGTTGTAGCCTTTGACCGTATTTCATTTTTCCTTGCTTGTATAATGTATTCCATCACTAATTAAGTGAAACATTGACACAACCATTTTGTCACCCAAAAAAAAAAGTACTTGTCTAGTTCATTTTTACAGGGTAATTGTCCAAGTAGTTCGTTTCTAAATTTACACTCTATTGAATCTTTTCAGTCATATCCATGTGCATGTTTAGCAATTTCTTAGTTCATCCTACTAGTGATTTTGACAATTTTATTTGAAAATATCTTGAGTCTTCCAAGATACTCCAACATTCCTCAAATGTCTCTGTTGTTCAAAATTCCACATGGCCATGGCATCATAGTAGAACAACAAATGCAGAAATGACACAGGCATGGTAAAATCCTCAAAATGGAAACTTCCATGCAGCGGGGGGGAATTTATCAATTAACTATGTACAATGAAAAGCCAAGACCTTTATTATGAAGTGGTTGCTTGCATGTTATCCTTTTGTTAATTTTCCTTTCACTAAGCCATAATGCAGCTAGTTATGCCTAAAAGAGACAAATGCTCTAAGTTAACCTTACTTGAGCTTGGGATCCATAAATGCATCGATAGATAAATCCTTCAGATCTAATATTTGTGAAGCATCCATTAGAAAATCACAAGTGCATCATCCAATAGAAAAGCAAAAGTTGGTTGATGATGTGCCCCTTCCAGCAAGTTCAAATATTGCGGTGATGTTGTCAAAGGTTTTCTAAAAATCTATCTCCATGTCACTCCTATGGAAGACAGAGAAATCTGAAAGCATTAATCTTCTACCAAGGGAACCAGGTTCAAAAAGGGAAGACAAAAATACGAGTACTTACTATGCAACAAGAACCCCTATTCATCTTAAAGGATTCCCTGGCACAGTGTCTAGCACACTTGTGCTTGGCTTTTTCATTCTGCCAAGTGCACTGTATCTATCTCTCTTTAGTGCACTTATAAAGAGGCTATTTTAAAAATTAGGAAAGAATTGGTTCCACTGATTCTCTTGTTGGCCCATATAAATCTCATCATCCAAATAAAAAGTAATTTTTGTAAAACCATTATCAATTCGTTAAAGATATATATTTGAGAATCATGATGTCACATATTTTGTGGCCTCATCCAAATGGTGTAAAAGGTAGACAATAACTTATGTTTTCTCTCCAGTTCCTAAAAGGAAGTTTGTTGGGTAGTACAATCGTTTGCATGTGGATGAAAGCAGCCTCATTAGATTCACTTTCTAGAAGGAACCCAAATATTTACTCAGAATTGGCATGCAAGCCTTGAATAGTCAGGATTTGATGGTGTATCTCACCTTGCTAGAGAGAGCAAAAAGTAGACATGGAGCTGGGTTGGCTCTCAAAGACAAACCTACACCCAAATTTCCAGAGGATGGATAAAGCCAAAAATCAAATCTTAGAGAAAGCAGAATGAACTAGAAAACAATCATTTCCAAACATTGTAGCACGCCAATGCAACCTACTTTGAAAACAAACATCTTGGAGGCATATCATTGCTTTTATTTCTGATAGTTGTGCTCTCAATGACATTATTCATGGTCACTAAATTGGATTTTTGTCAGATCTTATGTGGTATTGTTTTGTTTAGTTAGATTTGACCCAATTGGCTTTGAAACTATAGGGGTTGGCATGCTTTGAATAGGGTTATGCTTTGCATTCAAGGGAGAATCTAGTCTACAGAGTGAAGTGATCTATAGTGATTGAGATGTTATCAAGGAGCATACATTGTTGGGTGTGTTTCTTCATTCACAACTTATATATTTGCATGTCTATGGGGGCAACAATAATTCTCATGTTTGAAGACACAATTGTTTAGTTTAAGGCATGGTAGCCAAAACCAGTCCACCCATATTAATAGATTTGAAATCTTCCTCACACATTGAGTTTTGTGTTCTTGGTTCACATACATAGATTTATATTTTTCAAGCAACAAATTTAGAATATGAGCCTTTATGCATGTTTGAAGCAGCTTTGGGATAACTTGGAACTGACACGTCAAGTATGAAATCTTTAGGGTAAGGTATTATTTGCATAATGGGTTTTTAACAAAGGGTGCCTTGCTCTCCTACACAACAATCTCCACATGTTGTAGAGGATTTATGACATTGCGATCTACATCTAGCATATGTAGTTTTGACTATAAATCTTTGGTTTGGTCATGGTTAAACACATCTATTGGACATGTTAACTAAATAAATTTAGAGAGTCACTCTCTCTATTGATATTTTTTCCTCATTGGATATACTTCTTTCACTTCTTCCGTGATGGCTAAAAGTGGATTAAGTGGGAACTCCCATGCCCAGTCTTAGGGCCTAATGTGATTGAACTAATTTTCTTTGTAGAGGGGTAGATCCAACATTTTGCTTCAAAATCTTTGAGATCTCTACCTTACCATCTTTAGGGCTCATTAAGCCCTTTGAGGTCATTTTTCCTTCTCGTTTCATTTGTTTTTCGTCTCTATCCTCGTTCTTTGAATGTTTGGAGCACCTTAAATCATTAACAATTATAATAGTTTACTTTCACCTCCATGCCATTGCTCTCATAGGACCAATTAAGTCTCAATTTACTAACTCTCGTTGCTTGCTCTTTCTCTGTTGAGATTCAACAAGAAGATCCTAGTGAAAAATAAGTACCTACACTAGGATGGAGCCTCGGGTTATTTTTGGGTGTATGTCTATTTATAGATGCATGAGCAAATTCTATTTATAGATGCATGTCCATTTAAAAATGTATGTGCAAATTCTATTTATAGATTGCATGTCTATTTATAGATGCATGTCGACTATTATTATCCCTTAATATTAGTTGGACAATAAACTATAATTTATTCTCAATGAGCACTTGGAAATAGTTAACTAAAGTCGCAAATAAGTTAGCTAAAGGAATTTCAAGTTAAGAGGTTGGTTGGTGGGACATGCTAGTTGACTTAGTTGTAATTGAGTGATTCGAAGTTGTAACAGAGTTGGAAGTGTAGCTATGAAAGTTGTAATGTAGTTTAACTCAGTTAAGTGAGTTAAACTCAGTTGTGCTAGTTGTAACTGAAGATACACTAGTGAGAGATCAAGTGAATTAACTATTAATTAATTCACAATCAGTGGTCTCACATGCAACTAAAGATTTACTACTATTAACTGCATGCATGTCAGATCCAGTGGAGACCCAATTCAGTGGAGACCACACATACATTGGATGTGCCCATGAGGATTACGCAGTCAAGGCAGATAGGATTGCACTCATCCAGGGATTGCTATCAGCTGGGATTACGCAGTGGAGGTAGGCTGTCTGGAGACAGTAAATTGGCTAAGAAACTTGCCAATTTTTGTATGACAGTGTGAGGCAGTTAGCTCATGTACTGACAGCTCTTGGATTAAAGCTTTGTATGTAATTGTTCCACGATCCATGATATAATACATAATAGAAGATAGTGGGGTTTTTAGCTATAATCTTTCCCGACAAATTATCTGTGTTATGTGTGATTGATCTTTTTTCATGATATTGTGATTGGCGACTATGTTTCAAATTCCACAAAGATTTGTAGAAGCAATTATGTATTTAACAGTAGCATATTATTGTTAGATCAGGAGAATCCAGGACATACATATATTTTGTATTAAATTTCTACATGGTATCAAAGTACAGGAAATTGCAGTTGTGAAGCAGGAGCTCATTTTGTTGGAAAGAATTTGAATTTGCAAAAAGACCTTCTTGGTGCTATCGCTGATTCAAGATCGAAATGGATTTCAATGGCTTAAGGTTAGAGTATGCACTTGAGGGCAACTCAAACTACATTGCTTGGAAGGACAGGATGGAGGCAGTGCTCGAAGATAATGGCTTGAAGGAATTCATTAACATTGATGTTCCTAAGCCTACTTCGTCAGATGCTGCCAATCTTGATGCATGGAAAAAGAAAGTGGCAAAGGCAAGGAGGATCCTGTTGGAGGGAGTACGAGACCACATTGTCTCAAGCCTCCATGGAAAGCCACACCATATGCTATGTGGAAGGCTTTGACAGATCTATTCCAAAGTAACAATGACCATAGGAAATTGGCACTCAAATATAAACTCAAGAAGATCAAGATGGAAAAGGGCGACAACATTCCAAAGTATCTCACGAAGTTTGTCCAATGTCGGGATGAACTGGGGAGTGTGGGAATAATTGTTGGTGATGATGATTTGGTGAGCTTGTGTAAATTTATGCAGATGTTCTATGCTTGATGCAACTTTACTTTCTCTTCAATTTTAGACAGTAATCACATAAGCAATAAAGTAAAATGCTGATAGAACATACCAGTAGATTAGCAGAAGACTAGTCGGAAATATATATTTGTGTTGGTGCGTTACGGCGATCAACAGGATGCTTCAACTAGCAAAGTCTCAATTGGTCAGCTAACTAGCAATGTCACACAACCCTTAGATCAGCGAAATAGTCAACGCTTCCCAGAAAAAAGTCGAGCATAATAGCAGCAAGTAAAAGTCAACGCATCACGGTCTATGGCCAACCTTTGACCTCTATTCTTGTGCCAAAATGTACGGACTGCAGAAATCTAAGTCTATGCCAAAATTTAGCTCCTTTTGACCATGTGTTGACCAAAGTCAACGCTGGTCAAATCTGCGGTGGAAACCCTAGCTGCAGCAGAAAATGTTTTTGTCCTTCCCCCACATGTGAACAAAAGATTTGCCTCCAAGTAGCTCGAACCAATCAGAAGTGGAGAGAGAAATATGTGTGATGAGGAGATGAGTGAAATGTCCTCCAACGTTGACTTTATTTATATCCGTCACTGAGGGTGTGTGACACATTTGCTGGGGTACAAAACCTTAAAGCCGACCTGCACATATTTGAATTTATTAGAAAATAAATTCAAAATAAACGTTCTGCTCATCGGATCAAGATGATATTTAGATCGATATTGCACCTCTCCGAAAGAGGAACCCAATAAAAATATTGGTATCTTCATCTGAGCATCACAACATGGATTTTGGACCTAGTTGTCCAATTTTAACAATCCCTCTCAACTAGGGAGAACTCCATTCACCTGTAAAACTCAACATCGTGCGTCATCCTGCCGTAACTTCTTTGCTGGCTCTTTATTTCAGAACAGAAGTGGGTCAGTCACAAAGACATCATTCACGGCTGACTGATTCAGCCCAGAGGTCCGAAACCTCTATAGGACTCACAAAGAGTCTCATACCAACCCAAAGTTGGTTTATCTGACCTGAAGTCAGTAGGAGGTCCGAAACCTCACTTGGACTCAAGAGAGTCATATATAATAACCCGAAGTTAGTCTCACTAACCTGAAGTCAGTTGGAGGTCCGACACCTCACATGGACTCAAAGAGTCACATACCAACCCGAAGTTTGTTTATCTGACCCGAAATCAATAGGAGGTCCGAAACCTCACTATACTTGATCCCAGATCAAGTGGTTGGACACGTGTCATCCTAGATAGAGAGTACATCAATCTCTGATTCATCCATCAGTCTTTGCTACTAGTCTCTAGCTTTTCCCACCTCATTGGCCAAATGAGAGGTACTTCCCATGAGTCCGAAACTCAAATGGGTGGGATGCATACGAGGCACAAGTAATGAGAGGTAAACCAACTCAATCGTCACAACGGAGGTGCAGAAGCACACTAATAAGGTTTGGCAAGCCTAGCCCTATGGTTTCTTATAGCTCTGAGAAGCTATCCCCAAAGCCCCCCAGAGCTCCAAGAGCTCATAGTCCAACAGGACTCTCAAAATAGGGTCATTCCACGATTCCAAGATTCTCACGAAAGGTTAGGAACATGACCTTCCCCAAGGGCATTGTGAGAAAATCCGCGACCTGCTCATCAGTTCCTATATGATGGAGCCTTACGGCGCCTCGCTATACCATATCTCGGATAAAGCGGTACCAGCCATCAACATGCTTGGATCGATTGTGGAACTCGGGATTCCATGACAAACGAATCCCCCTCTGGTTATCACAAAGGATAACGGTGGCATTTAGCACATGCTCGAACAACTCACTGAAGAGCTTTCGCAACCAATTGACTTCACAACGGGCCATACATGTTGCAATGTATTCGGCCTTAGGGGAGCTCAAGACTACCGACTTCCGTTTCTTGCCCGGAGCAGATCTACGTGTGAAGCAGCATCCAGATGTGCTCTTGCGATCCACCACACTGTTAGCCCAATCGGCATTAGTATATCCAAGGAGTGTCATGCTCCCGATAGTGTATCTCAGCGCATGGTCTATCATGCCACAAAGGTATCTCAAGATTTTCTTGGCACCAACCACCACACTGTTAGCCCAATCGGCATTAGTATATCCAAGGAGTGTCATGCTCCCGATAGTGTATCTCAGCGCACGGTCTATCATGCCACAAAGGTATCTCAAGAGTTTCTTGGCACCAACCTAGTGAATGTTATGCTCAACCATGTGTTGACTCAAAGTGTTCATTGCACAACATACGTCCAGACGGGTGTTCACTAGGAGCATCAGGGCCCCTACAAGTTGACGATACTCAGTAGGATTTGCTAACACGGGCCTAGCAGCGCTGCCACTCAACTTCTTAAAGTTGAGCTCCATCGGTGTTGACATGGACTTGCAGTCCACCATGCTGAATCTTTCTAGAAGCTTCACAATGTATTTCCCTTAAGAAAGGAAAATCTCGCCAAGTCTCTACCAAACCTCCTAAGTCCTTCATTTCGAACTCAGTAGCGAGCTCCCTCTTGCACTAATGAATGAGAGGGTCAGCACCTGTCAGGAAGAGGTCATCCACATACAGCACCAGAATGAGAGGCTTCTCTTTATCAACCTTGAAGTACAAATTCAGATCAACATTACTACGAGTGAAGCCTAGCTTCATTATGTAGCCATCTATCCTCTCGTACCAAGCTCTGGGTGCTTGCTTCAACCCATAGAGGGCTTTCTTCAACCTGCAGACATGGGTGTCCCGATCCTAGACTTCGAACCCCAGAGGTTGCTCTACATACACCTCTTCCTTTATCGTACCATGCAGAAATGCGATCTTCACATCCATCTGATGAAGACTCCATCCTTGTGTAGCAACAAGGGCTATGATAGATCGAATGGTGGTATATCGGGTCATAAGTGCAAATATGTCATCATAGTCTATGCCTTCCTTTTGAGAGAAGCCACGAGCAACGAATCTTGCCTTGAATTTTTCAGCACTTCCATCAGATCCATGCTTGATCTTGTAGAGCCATTTCGAGGTGACAATTGCTTTGTCCTCCGATCTTGGAACCACATCCCAGACATCATTCTTCATTATGGACTCATACTCTTCGTGCATAGCATCCTTCTAGACTTGATGCTTTACGGCTTCCTCAAAAGATCTAGGCTCAAATTGTACAATAGTACTCATGGCTGCTAGATACCCTTGGTATCTACTTGTCTTCTTGCTTTCACGGAATCTCCCCATATGTCCCTCAGCATCCTCGAGAGTGTCCTTGAGCCATGATGGTCTCTTCCCCAGTGAAGGAGGTGGATCAGTCAGTTCCATCCGTCCTTCAACATCGGGCATTGTCTCACCTTCAGTTCTTCTTGATTTCCAGGCCATGCTTCATTGTCTTCCTCAGATCTCAGAAGATTAACTACTTTCCTTAGGGAAGCATCTTTGTCAAAAGTGACATCATGGCATATCTCCACTTCCCTTTGATCAGGCACATAGACTCTATAGGCCTTCGAATTTTCGTTGTAGCCCACAAACATTGTTGTCTCCCTCTTAATGCTAGCTCCTCTGCAAAAGTTCTTGAACTCATTCGTTTCATATAATAAGAACATCCTCCCAAGGATGTCACGTGCAACATACCAAACATATCGGAATGTATCAATGCAAGTCATCAGATGTATTTGTGATGCTTGAGGGGAAAGGTCTCCTTGTGTGTTTTCCTTCAACACAACCTTGTCATACACCTTCATGATTATTTGAGAACTCCGGCATTCCCGTCACCACCTTCCTTGTTTCAGGAAGGAATTTTTAGTGAAGGTGTCCAATCCTCTGGTGCCATAGTATCACATGTCATTGCTCCCAGTGGACTTCCTCCAACTTGGTAGAGTGTATTAACACTAAACCCAATCGTGATAGCTTCCTTGAAGCTCTTCTTCCACATGCGCACCTTTCCATCAATGAATGCCACATTGAAACCTTTGTCTTCCATGGCCGATATAGACACAAGATTCTTCTTCAAATTAGGTACATAGAGTACATCCTGCAAGCGGAGGACTTGACCTCGAGACAAGTGGAGGGTCACAGACCTGGTCCCTTTTCACGGGATATGTGACATTATCTCCAAGGATAATTTTGAGATTAGTATCCTTCTCAACTATATTAGAGAGTGCTTCCTTGAACCCTATGATGTGCCTTGAGGCACCACTATCCATCAATTAGACATCCATAGTGTTGGGTGGAGATGCAGCAGAGAGGGCAAATAGAAGAATGAATTCATTTCTTTTATCAACAACATTTGATTCCTCATACCTGGAATTTCTCGACCTTTTGAAAGGTTGATCATTTCCGCCAGAGGGAGCCTTCCTCTTTCCCTTGAACCTATTGTTCCTTTGATTGCCATTTCTCTGGTTGTTGTTGTCATCATCATCAGGAGAATCCTTCTTAAAAGGGAATTCTCTAGCATAGTGAACTAGCTTGTGACAAGTGTAACACTTGCCCTTCTTTCCTTGGGCCCTTGCCCTTCCTTTGTTCTTTGGACCACCAAATTTCTTCTTTCTATAATGAGTAGTGTAAGCAACATTTCCTTCATTTCCATATTCCTTCATTCTTGTCTCCTCTTGTACGCATCTCGATAGTGCTTCGTCAAAGTCAAGTATCACATTATTATTTAGAATGGTAGTGTTGAACACATGCCATTCGGATGGGAGCCCTCCAAGTGCGGTGAGTACCATCTCTCGATCAGCTATTGTCTCACCATTAGCTAGCAGATTATTCCTGATCTTGGTCAGCTTCAGAAAGTATGATTGAACAGACTCGTCCCTGCCTTTATTCAGATTCTTCAATTGATTCTTGAATAATAGTACTTGATTTGCATCGCTGGCCTTGAGCATGTTGACCAACTTATCATATAGTTCTTTTGATGTGACCAGCTCAGAGATGTAAGCAACCAGACTCTTGTGAATTGAGTCCCTGATCATCAGCTTTGCTTTGATCTCCCCCTTCTTATACTTTGTCTTGGCGGTAGTAGTTGCTTTGATCTCCCCCAAAATTCAGCTTCTTTTGACCATGTGTTGACCAAAGTCAACGTTGGTCAAACCTGTGGTGGAAACCCTAGCTGCTGCAAAAAATGTCTTCGTCCTTCTCCCACGTGTGAACTGCAGATTTGCCTCCAAGTAGCTCGAACCAATCAGAAGTGGAGAGAGAAATATGTGTGATGAGGAGATGAGTGAAATGTCCTCCAACGTTGACTTTATTTATATCTATCACTGAGGGTGTGTGACACATTTGCTGGGGTACAAAACCTTAAAGCCGACCTGCACATATTTGAATATATTAGAAAATAAATTCAAAATAAATGTTCTGCTCATCGGATCAAGATGATCTTTAGATTGATCTTGCACTTCTCCGAAAGAGGAACCCAATAAAAATATTAGTATCTTCATCTGAGAATCACAACATGGAGTTTGGACCTATTTGTCCAATTTCAACAGCTTGGCTCTCTTGGGACTTCCTAAGAGTTGGCACAGTTATGAAGACTCTATCAACAAACGGGCAAAATTTCTGGATTGGAACGACTTTGGTCGGATCTAGTGCAGGAGGAGTTCAGGCGGAACACCAGAGATGGCTCTTCATCAAAGAATGATGATGAAGAGGATTGTGCTTTGGTTGCCAAGGTGAAGAAGGTGAAGGGGAAGAAATTCCATTCTAAATCTGAGTCTAAAGGCAAGAAGCTAGATATGTCCAAGGTGAAGTGCTTTCACTATCATGAACATGGGTATCTTGCTACTAACTGTCCACAAAAGAAGAAGAACAAGAAGGTTGTTGGAGCTGCAGCTGGTGAGGCCCTTGCCTCGCAATTTGAGCTTGACTTCTCCTTGATCACATGCATGGTGTCAAGTGCATTGGGATCGGTGTGGTATTTGGATAGTGGCGCTTCCTTTCACATGACAAGAGATAAGGAACTTTTCTGTGACTTGGAGGAGAAAGATCTCCAGATGCATATAGAGATGAGAGATGACGGACGATACAATGTTACTGAGATTGGTACCATTATCTTCCAGAGGGAGTCCGGTAAACCATTTGGATTGAAAGATGTTATGCATGTTCCAGGTTTGAAGAAAAATTTGGTCTCAATCGCAATGTTGGAGGATAGAGGCTATGATGTTGTTTTCAGCGATGGAAAATCTTTCCTATGACATAAAACAACGGATCAAGACAAGAGGATAGGGATTCGAGTTCAGAATATTTACAAGTTGGAGGTAGATGGCTGTGCTACCATGATGGGCAAGGCATAAAAAGTGGTGAGCCGGGATGAGGGTGAATTATGGCATAGGCGATTGGGACATCTTCATCATGGAGTCTTGAAAGTCATGCAAAAAATATCTACTGGACTTCCAATGGGAACACTTGCTTAGTTTTATCAGTGCAAGGGTTGCACCATGGGGAAGTATGTAAATTCCACCTTTCATGAAAAGGAGAACCATGCTTCGGGGATCCTTGAGAGAGTTCACACAGACGTGTGTGGACCATTCTTGGTTGCTTCAACAACAAAACATAAGTACTATGTAATATTTGCTGCTAACATTTTCTCGTAAATGTTGGATCTTCTTCATGCAGAAAAAAGATCAAACATTCTCAAAGTTCTGTGAGTTTAAGGCATTTGTGGAGAAAGAGTTGGGGAAGCAAGTGAAGGCACTTAGGAGCGATAATGGTGGATAATACATCTCTAACGAATTCAAGAACTTCTGCAACAAAGAAAGAATTCGAAGAGAACTTGTAGCCCCTCATAAGCCATAGAAAAATGGGGTCGCGGAGAGGAAGAACAAAACGATCGTGGGTGCAACACGAGTGATGTTGCATGATCGGGGCCTACCAATTCATTTGTGGGAGGAAGCATGCAACACTTTGGTTTATGTGCAAAATCGTTGTCCTCATAGAGTACTTGACATGAGTACACCTGAATAAGCCTTCACTGGTAAGAAACCGGATGTTTCACACTTTAAGATTTTTGGCTCATCTGTTTATGTGCATGTGACCAAGGACACCGGGAAGAAGCTAGAGCCGATTGTTGAAGTTGGAATTTTTGTGGGGTACACAGGAACACCCCATAATTATCGTGTGTATTTTCCAAACAGTCAAATGACTGTTGTGCGATGGGATATAAAATTCGATGAGGGGAAAGCCATGCGGTTGTCGCTTGAGAGGGAGTTGGACTCGCATGCGGAGGAGGAATTGTTGGTTCCCAAAGATGAGTCTTTAGATGTGGATCAGCCACAGGAGGAGGTTCATGGAGTGGAAGAGTCCACTCACGCAGAGACAACCATCAGAACTGGCAGAAGGCGTACCATGGAAGCTGATAGGCTGAGACTTGATGTTGCACAGAATGTAGGAGCCCCTACTTCACAGCGTAGACAAAGACAGTGTCCTTACCGATTTACTGGATACATGGCTCTCATGAGCAAATGTATTGTGACTAAACCATCTTCCTTTCAAGAAGCAGTGCAGGAGCTCACATGGGCAGATGCAATGGTGGAGGAGTATGACTCCATTGTCAAAAACAGTGCTTGGGAAATTGTTCCAAGGTCGGTTGATAAATCAGTGGTAGGTTCGACATGGATCTACAAGGTAAAGCACTATGTTGATTGGAGTGTTGGTAAATACAACGCCAGGTTGGTGTCCCGGGGCTTCTCATAGATCGAGGGGATAGATTATGAAGAGACCTTTGCACATGTCGCAAGGTATTCTTCCATAAGGACCATCCTTGCTCTCTCAGTGCAGATGGGTTGGCGCATTCATCAAATGGATGTGAAAACTGCGTTTCTCAATGGGATCATTAAGGAAGAGGTGTACATAGAGTAGCCTGAAGGTTTCGAGATCTTCAACAGCGATTCGCATGTGTTCTGACTCAAAAGAGCGTTGTATGGGCTGAAGCAAGCACCACGTGCTTGGTACACTTGGATAGACAGTTATTTCACAGGATTGGGCTTCACCAAAAGTGAAGCAGATGCAAACCTATACCAAATTGTGGTGGAGGGTAAGCTTTTAATCATTGTTCTTTATGTTGATGATTTAATATTGACTGGTGATGAGCAGCTGATACACTCATGCAAGGAGGATCTCGCAAGGAAGTTTGCAATGAAGGATATGGGCCTCCATTATTTCCTTGGACTGGAAATATGGCGGCGAGATGGTGAACTTTTTGTGTCTCAAGGAAAGTATGCAAGGAAAATACTGGGTAAGTCTCACATGGAGGGTTGCAAACCCATGGATACTCCTCTTCCAGGAAACTGGAGGAAAGAGGATGCTACTTCTGGAGAGGTAGTGGATGCTATTATCTATCGACAGTTAGTGGGTTCGCTAATGTATCTAGTGAACACGAGACTGGACATTTGTTATGCGGTTAACCAGCTGAGTCAAGCTATGGTTAAGCCTACCAAGCTATTTTGGAAGGCGGGCAAGCATGTCCTGAGATACCTGAGGGGCACATCAGAGTATGGTTTATGGTACAGACAGATGAATGGAGTGAAGTTGCATGGCTTCACGGATGCAGATTGGGTTGGAAGTCCAACGGACAAAAAGAGCACATTAGGGGGGATCTTTAGTATCGAATCTACAATTGCTTCTTGGTACAGCAGGAAGTAGAGATCTGTGGCACTCAGTTTAGCGGAAGCGGAATACATGGCAGCGAGTCAAGCTACATGTGAGGCTATCTGGATGAGAAATATCTTGGTTGGTTTGTTTGGTTCTCATTTAGATTCGACAATGATTCATTATGATAATCAGAGTTGCATAAACTCGATTAATCATGTGTTTCATGATAGATCTAAGCATATAGATATCCGGTACCATCATCTTAGGGATTGTGTGTAGAGGAGAATCATGTTGCTTCAGTACATTCTTACGAAAGATCGGGATGCAGATATTCTGACGAAAGCACTCACCAGGAGAAAATTTGAATACCATAGAGACAGGATCGGGGTGAAGGATAATCTCTTTCTTGTTGAGAGGGAGTGTTGAGATTCAACAAGAAGATCCTAGTGAAAATTAAGCACCTACACTAGGATGGAGCCTTAGGCTATTTTTGGGTATATGTCTGTCTGTTTATAGATGCACGAGCAAATTCTATTTATAGATACCTGTTTATTTATAGATGTATGTGCAAATTCTATCTATAAATTGCATGTCTATTTATAGATGCATGTCGACTATTATTATCCCTTAATATTAGTTGGAAAATAAACTATAATCTATTGTCAATGAGCACTTGTAAATAGTTAACTAAAGTGGGAAATCAGTTAGCTAAAGGAATTTCGAGTTAAGAGGTTGGTTGGTGGGACATGCAGGTTGACTTAGTTGTAACTGAGTGATTCGAAGTTGTAACAGATTTGGAAGTGAAGTTATGAAAGTTGTAAAGTAGTTTAACTCAGTTAAGTGAGTTAAACTCAGTTGTTCTAGTTGTAATTGAAGATACACTAGTGAAAGATCAAGTGAATTAATTATTAATTAATTCACAATCAGTGGTCTCACATGCAACTAACGATTTACTACTATTAACTACATGCATGTCAAATCCAGTGGAGACCCAGTTCAGTTCTAGGTGAAAGGGAAGTAAACTACAGTTGTGACATTATCTGGTTGCACACATGCAACCACACACACATTGGATGTGCCCATGAGGATTGTGAAGTCAAGGCAGGCAGGATTGCACTCATTCAGGGATTGCTATTAGCTGGGATTGCGTACTGGAGGCAGGTTGTTTGGAGACAGTAAATTGGTGAAGGAACTTGCCAATTTTTGTATGACAATGTGAGATGCTTAGCTCATGTATTGAGAGCTCTTGGATTAGAGCTTGTATGTAATTGTTTCATGATCCATGATATAATACATAATAGAAGATAGTGGTGTTTTTAGCTATAAGCTTTCCTGGTAAATTATCTGTGTTTTGTGTGATTGATTTTTCTTCATGACGTTGTGATTGGTGACTGTGTTTCAAATTCCGCAAATATTTGTAGAAGCGATTCTATATTTAATAGTAGCATATTATTGTTACATCAGGAGAATCCAGGACATCCATATATTTTGTATTATATTTCTACACCATGCACATACTTTGGCAAATTTAATTTTGTGCTTCTTGCTTAAGGCACAAACTTCACATAGAAATGTGTCTAATCCAACAAGAAGAAACCAACGATCTCTTGTGGTCTCACATGCAACTGATGATTTACTACTATTAATTGCCTGCATGTCAAATCCAGTGGAGACCCAGTTCAGTTCTAGGTGAAAGGGAAGTAAACTATCAGTTGTGATATCATCTGGTTGCACACATACAACCACACATACATTGGATGTGCCCATGAGGATTGTGAAGTCAAGGCAGGCAGGATTGCACTCATTCAGGGATTGCTATCAGTTAGGATTGCGCACTGGAGGCAAGTTGTCTGGAGACAGTGAATTGGCTAAGGAACTTGCCAATTTTTTTATGACAATGTGAGACGCTTATCTCATGTACTGAGAGCTCTTGGATTAGAGCTTGTATGTAATTGTTTCATGATCCATGATATAATACATAATAGAAGATAGTGGGGTTTTTAGCGATAAGCTTTCCCGATAAATTATTTGTGTTATGCGTGATTGATCTTTCTTCATGATAGTGTGATTGGCGATTTTGTTTCAAATTCCCCAAAGATTTGTAGAAGTGATTCTATATTTAACAGTAGCATATTATTGTTAGATCGGGAGAATCCAGGACATCCATATATTTTGTATTAGATTTCTACACCATGCACGTACTTTGGCAAATTTAATCTTGTGCTTCTTGCTTAAGGCACAAACTTCACATAGAAATGTGTCTAATCCAACAAGAAGAAACCAACGAGTCATATTTAATTTCTTTAAAACCATTAGGTTGTGGTAGTTAAGGTGGCCAAAACATGTTCAATTTGAAATTGAATCCCAAAATACTGCATTTTTTTTCTTGCAATTTGACATATCTTTCTTAAACGGTTCTCCCAGCATTGAATTATCTCTTAGGAGCATTTGAATAGATGATGCTTTCTTTTTATGGATCTCTCTGTTTGAAGCCATTTTCTTGTTGAAATTTTCAGTTCTAGGGCAATTAATGCAACCTTAGAAATTTCACCTCTTTTCTAGAGGTTTCCTGGATCCAGTCTCTATGAATTTACAGTTGTAGGGATGATCTTAAATATAATAAAATATTTCACTTCTAAACAACTCCAATCCACTAGGCAGTTAACAAGAAAAGATACGAAAACTTATGTCACAAATTTCAGCACTCTTAAGGCAATCTTCATGATGCATGAACGACAACTAAAAATCATTTAATGACAGCAATAATTAAAGCAGTGAATTTTTCCCTATTGTCTTCAATATCAAAGTTAGTCATGAATTTTATCATGAACGTATCTCAAATGAACAAGACATATAAGTGTTGTAAATTACCAAACCATGAAGGCAACGATAGTTGAAAGTAAAATCTTCTACAAGAACATTTTGGACAGCTAAAATTTATATATATATATATATATATATATAAAATATGAAGTTCAAGTATATATTTTCAGCTTCAAATGAGTTGGTACAACCCTGCAATCTCTCCACATTTTTTATGATAATATTTTCAGAACTACAGGAACCAGTTGGTTTTCCATCACAATCCCATAGTTTGAAGATGTTCCAAGCACAGTGTTGCACATAAGAGGATGCAGCAAACAGTAACAAAACTGCAATAAATTTGCACTCAACAAATGAGCACAAGAAAAATACTGAAAATCACATTATATAAATCATATATCTATATATTATATTTATTTTTTATATGATTTTTCAAAACTCGGAATTGGGTCTAGTGCATATGGAAAAATAAGTAATATTAAGAATATTTTACCATTCAAACCAAATAAATGAAAGAACCCTATCTAAGTTACTATGCATTTAATTGGCCCATCACTTCGGAAAGTACATGCATACTCTCTGGAAAGTACTTACCTTTTGTTTATGCATACCCCATTGATTCCCACTAAAGTTGAAGCTCTTCCATGGATGATCAGTCATGGTAGAATAATATGCTTCTCTACTTGTTCTATAGTTACCTAAAAAAGTTTCATATGTTAGTGCAATGAAATTTGCTAGAGCATCAAGGTATACATACGAACACAATGAAATAGAGTGTCAAATGTACTTGGCATGGCATGTAAGGTTGGATGGCCTTGCATCTCCCTTTTGTTATGAAACCAGCTCCAAAAATAGAAGAAAAGAGAGATCAACGCTTTAGAAATTAACCACTTCGAAGGGGCAACCTCCAATACATTACATAAATGAACAATTCTTGGATACTACAAATGACCAAAACCTCCTTTTGTATATAAGAGTTCATGGGGCCACAATATAATCCTAGCCGACCTAACAATAATAATTTAAGGGCACAACAATAACAATATTGGGGTTACAGGGGTACAACAATAACAATAAGGGGGCTACACTAATAACAATAAGGGACTAAACTAGTAATATAGGGACCTAACATGCCCCTCTCCTTCAAAAAAATGTTGTCCTCAACGCTTGAGTAGCTCTGGGTCCTTCTATATAAAATTCTCATCCTCCCATGTAGAATCTTCAGTGGATAAGTTCTTCTACTTGATGAGATACGCTGAAATTGATCGATTTCGTAGTTGTCAAGTTCTTGTTTCTGTGACCGCTTCAGGTTCCAATATGATTTTTCCTTTCTCATTAAGTTCTTGCAATATTATTTGAACTGGAATATTTTCACCTATAACCTTCTTTAAGCATGAAACATGGAAAATTGGATACACTCGCGAAGAAGCAGGAAGCTCCAATTTGTATGCCATAGTACAAATCTTTTGCAACACCTTGTAAGGACCATAGTACTTTGGCGATAATTTATTATCTTTCTTAGCTTGCTTGAGGGACATTTGTTTGTATGGTTGTCGCCGTAAAAATACCCACTCCTACATCAAAACTTCTCTCGCCAAATTTAGGTTATCCTTTAAGAGTTGGAGAACTTCTTGTTGATGCTTGATGTGATCTTCCACTGCTTGAACCTTAGAATTTTCTCTTAAATATGATGTGATGGATGGTGGATGATATTCATAAAGTGCCATAAATGGGGTCATTTTTGTTGCTGTATGGAAGGAAGTGTTATGCCACCATTCAGCGAGAGGTAACCACTTGGCCCATTTTGTTTGTTTATCAGATACAAAACAACGAAGATATCCTTCCAAACATTTATTCACTATTTCAGTTTGACCATCGGATTGAGGATGATAAGATGAGCTATGAGCCAGTTGAGTACCCAAACAAGAAAATAACTCCGTCCAAAAATTTCTAGTAAAAATGGGATCTCTATCACTCACAATAATCTTTAGGTTTACATGTAGCTTTTGAATTGTGTCCATAAATGTAGTAGCAACTGTACTTGCTTTAAATGGATGAGATAATGCACAAAAGTGTGCATACTTGGTAAGCCTATCAACTACCACCATGATGACACTCTTTTCTTCAGACTTCGGTAAACCTGTGATAACATCCATTGAAATCTCCTCCCAACGTTGACTTGGAATGGATAAAGGTTGTGCAAGACTCAGAGTCTTAATTGTCTTAACTTTATTTTGCTGGCAAACCAAACATTCTGCTACAAACTTTTGAATATCAAATTTAAGGCCATCCCAAAAAAATTCTTTCTTCACCCTGTGGTAAGTTTTTTAAAATCCTGAGTGACCTCCTAAAGGAGAAGTGTGCAATTCCAAAAGAATATTTTGTTTTAGTTGGGAACTCTTACAAAGATATAAGCGATCTTTGTACCATAAGGAATCATTTTTCCAACTAAATGTATCAGATGTACTGGGATCTTGTTGCAACTTTTGAATGAGTGTCCACACTTCGTCCTTCTTCCATTCATCCTTTGCTTCAGTTATCCAATCTGGTTGGATAATAGAAATGGCACAAAGCAATGCTTCCACCTCTTCATTCTTTCTTGAGAGTGCATCTGCAACAACATTTAGCTTCCCTTTTTTGTAGATTATTTCAAAGTCATAACCCAACATCTTTGTGACCCATTTTTGCTACTCTTATGAAGATAGTCTTTGTTCCAAAAAGTGTTTAAGACTATCATGATCAGTTTTTACCTTGAAGTGTCTTCCCATTAGGTAAGTTCTCCATTTCTTTAGTGCATGCAGTATTGCTAACATTTCCTTCTCATAAATAGGTTTTTGTAAATACTTTCCTTTGATTGGATAACTTTCAAAAGCAATGTGTCTTCCTTCTTGCATTAAAACAACACCAATTCCATTTCTTGAGGCATCAAATTCCACAATAAAGGTTTTTGTGAAGTCTGGCGTAGCTAAGACTGGTGCTAGGCACATTGCCTCTTTAAGATGTTCAAAGGCCTTAGTTGCTTCAGGAGTCCATGAAAATGCATCTTTCTTCAATAATGTTGTTAGAGGTGTTTCTATTATCCCATAATTCTTAACAAACTTGTGATAATACCCTGTTAACCCGAGAAATCCTTGCAACTGCTTTATGGTTGTGGGGACTTTCCATTCCTTAATGGCTTTAATTTTTTTAGGGTCTACCTTAACACCCTCGTGAGATACAATATGACCCGGATATTCCACCTCTTGTACTCCAAAGAAACATTTGGATGTTTTTGCATATAATTGTTTCTCCTGCAATAGTTTGAGCACCCTGTCAACATGTTGAACATGATCCTTCCAAGACCTGCTGTAGATTAGTATATCATCAAAAAATACTAGCACAAATTTTCTAAGGGTGGGTTTGAAAATGGAATTCATCAACCCTTGAAATGTAGAAGGTGCATTAGTAAGGCCAAAAGGCATGACCAAGAATTCATAAGGACCCTCGTGAGTTCAAAATGTTGTTTTCGGAATATCTTCAGTCTTCATTCTAATTTGGTGATATCATGAACGAAGATCCAACTTGGTAAAATAATTTGCTCCACGTAATTCATCCAATAATTCATCAATCACAAGAATGAGAAATTTATCTTTAATAGTGAGCTTATTGAGCTCCCTACAATCCGGACACATGCACCATGATCCATCCTTCTTGTGCACCAATACTACTGGAACAGAGAAGGAACTTTGACTAGGTTGAATTATACCAGCCTCTAATATTTCTGTAATCATACGTTCAATTTCACTCTTTCGAACATAAGATATCTATAAGGCTTGATGTTTGGAGGAACACTTCCGAGAATCAAATGAATAGCATGATCATGATCACGAATAGGTGGGAGTCTTTTGGGAGTTTCAAACACCTTGGAATTGTTGTCCAAGACTGTTTGGAGATCTGCAAAAATAGATGATTTTGATGTTGGAACTTTTAGTGAGCATAATTGTGCAATTACGCCTCGTTGTTCTTTCTTCAGAAGCTTTGTCATGACATTAGAGCTTATTATCTTTCCTGGCTTCCCTGCAATACCTCGTAATTCGACTTCCTTTCCTTCTGAAAAAAATTTCAAGAAAAGTTCTTGAAAATTAAAAGCTACCGTCCCCAAAGATTGTAACCATTGTACTCCTAGTACAACATCAACACCTCCCATTGAAATGGAAAGCATTGGACTATTCAATACATATTCCCCCATGGTTAGCTTGATATTATGGCATTTTCCAGAGAAATTTATAGTTCCTCCATTGGCAACCATCACTTCACATTCTGGTGCTGGGTATAGGAAACAATTCAATTCCTTGGCTACACAATGAATAAAATTATGGGTACTACCCGAATCAATCAACACTATTATCTTTTTCTTCTTGATATTTCCTTCTATCTTGAGAGTTTGAGGAGTGGTAATTCCTGCCAATGCATTATACGATATGGTCGGACTCATTTCTTCCTCTTCTATGTTTTGTTCCTGGTGTATATCCTCTTCTTTTGAATATTCTTGTTCATTTTTTTCTTCCTCTTCACAATCTATGTAAAATAATTTCTTCTCAGCATACTTATGAGCTTTAGTGTATTTTCTATCACAACTGTAACAAAGCCCTTTTGCTCTTTTTTCTTCCAATTGTTGTGGTGTCAACCTTGTAGGTTGTGGAAGTCTAAGAGTAGCAACACTTTCATCTTTATATATGTGAGTGGTAGGCTTCCTTGTCGCCATAATTTTACATTCAATTTTTCTTGCCAACCTGAATGCCTTTTCCAATGAATCAGGTTCTCAAACACGAACTTCATGTTGTATGTTATCCTTTAAAGTCCCTACGAAGACATCAATCATGTGTTCCTTTGGAATATCAGTTACCCGTATATTCAATTTTTGGAAGTCCTCAATGTGTTCCACCACTGAACCCTTTTGTTTGAGATTTATCAATTGGCTAAAGAAAGTGTTGCTTTTTGTATCCTCATAATGTGTTATCATTTCCTCCGTAAAAATGAACCAAGTGACAACTTTTTTACGGGAGCAAAGCCATCGATACCATACAAATGTATTTTGTTCTAAATGTAAAGTTGCAATGCATACCTTTTGTGTGTTTTTCACATTATTGAGATCAAAATATTGCTCCATCTGTAGTATCCATGTTACGGGATCCTTGCCATCAAACTTTCTCATATCCATCTTTGGAATATGGCGGTTCTTTCATCCAACATTAGAGTTTATGAAATCGTGATGAACATTTATTTTGCTCTCATCATGAGTTTCCTCTACTATCTTTTCACCATTAGAAACATTTCTTGTATCAACTTTTTCAAACCTTCCATCTCTACTTTTAGATCGTTCTTCATGTTTTCCATGTCGTCTTTCATTTTTTCATCGATCTTAGCTTCCATGTCATCCATCTTAGCTTCCATGGCATCCATATTAGCTTCCATGCCAACTTCCGTTCCATCCATCTTATTTTATGTTTATCTTTGCGAGAGTGAATTTTGGTGCACTTGCTCTTGTAATTTTGATATGTCATGTCGCATTTCTTCATCTTCATGAGTCATAGTAGAGACTTATGAAGGCTTAATGGGTGTTGAATTATTTTTAGGTGGCATTTTAGAACCCAATACTGATATCTATGCTACAATATGCCCTTCGAATCAATTCAATTTGATTTTTCACACAAGACTTATACAATTCGAAAAAAAATACACACATTTTTCTTACTTTTGAGGAGCTCGAGATTCAAACTAAATTATCTCTTTGATTTCAGATCTTCAATATCTAAAATTCGGCCCTGTAGTAGCCATCTGAAGCATCTTTCAAATGCCACAGGTCTGACTTGATTTGGATTCTTCAAAGAAAAGTTATACCCAATCTCCCACAATGACCTAATTATGGACTGATTTAGCAGAGCGAACTTGTACAACGTGCGACGTGTCAATGTTTCCTCCTTCGGCTCTAAAATTGATACAAAGGAAACTTCAATGCTCAAAGAGAGAGTTATGACGATGTTGACGATTTTCACTTTTCCAAGACTAACCAAGAGGGTTTCCAGAAAATACAACAAAATACAAATGTGAACTGCAGCCCTAAGGCTGAAGATTCACTGCAACTAAATAGCTGGGAAGATATGGTTGATTTGATGTAGTATAGAATGAAGCCTTCTCCCAATAGACTCTCCAGGTGAAAGGTTGATCCCTTCACTGGAAATCTATCTCCCCAAATGGTGCACTGAAACCACCCCTGCAACTCCTCCCTAAAATAACGCACTCGAAGACTGAAACTGTGCTATAGGGGATAATAATAACTTAGCCTGGTGCCAAATGATGCAATAATTCCCAAGGACCCTCCTTACTGACCTCCCAATGGAAGGAATGCTTCCTCCACTAAAAACTAGCTCAGAAATGGCCCAGTCCAATCCTCCATTGTTGCACCTTGCAACACAGCACAACCCTAAGCGGAAATTGTGTTGTAGAAGAAAGTTGTAGCTTGGCCTGATGCCAGAATGTGGAAATGTAGCTCAATAACTTCTTTTGAGTGGGCACTCGAATTCCCTCGAGGAAGAAGGTGGGATTCCCGCTCGGGAACACCCTTGTGCTAAACAGCGCTGCAGTCTTCACTAAACAACCGAACAGAGCAACAAGTCATAACAGGCCATAAACAAAATAATAATCAATCATGCCTTCTATGGCTACCATCCCCTTTCTTATATGCTTTGTGAGACTTCTCACATTGGGCCCCATTCATTAAAGCCACTACTTCCATGCATGGAATCACCCTTCAGAACTGACTTGTCCCTCAATGAATGTCCACTCCCTCCATATCAGCGTTGTTGATTTAGTCAAAATTGACCTAGTCTACATGCTCCATTCCCTATTCACACATAAGGGTCTTTAATCCAGCTACTTAGATGACTCCCATTCACATTTGGGGTGATTTTATTCCTACTAAAGAGATTCATGGGTCTCCCTACCCTCTTATTCTTCTAGCTAAGAAGCAAAAACAAAATTTAATATCCCAACTAGCTGAAAGCTAATTGGGAATATTACAATCCTTCCCTTCCAAATGTTGCTTGAACTCAAACAACTGTAAAGGTGAGTGCTGCAACTCTTCTCCTCCTTCCTTTGGGACACCTCCATGTGATAAGCTCTCATGACCCAAGCGTCCTTCAATCAATCTATTCATGAAATCCTCCTCCCAAGTACTCATGAGATGCAAATGGCTCATCTCATAAGGAAACAAAAGGTCTAATGTGGCAGTCATGGGTTGGCCAATGTTCTCCCTGAAGCATGAAGCATAACAAATGAGGAGAATCTCACTCCTAGTGGGCACATCAATCCATGTGTCCTCCCTCCAATCATGCCCACAATAATGATAAGAACATCATCAACATAGGGAATCAAAATCAAAGATACAAAAGCTGCCATATGAAATACCGGAGGAGGATCATAGTCCCACATGTGGAACCAGCGTAGTATGTCTCCTGACTGCCTCAGAACATGATATAATAAGTGGTTCCCCCACCACTTGTTTGTTGCCACAAACCTCTCACAAGCTTGGAGAAGGTGAATGAAGTTTGGTGCCAATGGAGTGCACTCTGAAGAATATATCATCTCCCCAAAATCTTCTAGGGAGTGGGCATGCTCATCACTTCTTATGGCCCCAAGTAGACCACGAAGTCTACAAGAAAGAGTGCTCCCTCTTAGATCAATAAGTTGTACATGAATGGTAAAGGAATGCAAATACTCATCTAGGAAATCATTATGCACAAAAACATGATCCTTACGATATACCTTGATCAAGCTAGCGGAGTGGCTCATAGATGGGTCTCCTCTCATTCTCAATGAGAAAAGAAGTGGTTGTGATAGCTCTATCAAAAATTTATGTCTCTCTTCCATCTCCAAATAATCCATGCATCTCCTAATATGTCGATGTATCTCTTCTTCGAAGCCTTTCCAAGTGAATCCCTCCATGATAGTATGATATGCTCTCGTGGAATAAGTGTGGCTGAAGAGAAAATCCTCATGTGCTGCATGTAGTAGCTTCTCCTTGATCTTAGATGCTCTAGTCAAGAAGATCCTACTCTGATAATAGATGACCCCATCTCTTACTATATATCTCCCATTTGAATATTGGCCATCAAGTATCCTGCATGCAAAGAGATCCTTGGAGTATTCCACCAACTGGTGGGACCTCCAATAAGGATCTATACTCCCAAACGACAACGTTGTTGGTCTACCATGTAAAACACCTGTCATGTGGCTGCCCCCTTCTTTGACATCTCCCATGCCAAAGTCACATACTAGGATGTTGTTATTCTGCCTCTGTTGCTTCGCCTGTAGTTGCACATGCTCAAGCAAAGGTTGAAGTCTTTAGAGGTTAGCATTCCATAATAAGTTATCACCCATCCAAAACCTCCTGAGTTTGGCCAATGTATGCATGAGTGGCCACCAACCTCTACATATGTGGAAGATTCCTCCCTATGTGAAAGTATTTTCTGATTCTCCGTAGTCATGGAGTGCTCTCCTTGCACCATGATGGTGCCATCCTCCATCCCTAAAACACCTTCACTTAGCGCAAGATGTTTGGTGAGAGTGGGTAATACTGATATTGGGAGAATGTCTCCCTCCTCCTTGAGCCCACCCAAGACTCTCTGCGTTGTGTCCAGTCCTCCCAAGGTTCTCACCCCTCCTAGATCTATGAGTGGTGCAACCTGTTGTGAGACATTTCTCATCAACCCCTGATCTGGTGGCCTTCTAGGTGGAATGCCTCTAAACAGTAATGTATCATGGACCAAAGTTATCTACATAATTGATAGGACTGTTAGGTCCTTGCTTCCATTGCGCAAATCCAGTTTTGTTTTTTGTGTAGAAGCTGTCTGAGAGGGATAAGTGTGCATGCCTCTAATCATCTGAAGTTTGCCACTCTTTCTATCCATTCACTCTATTTGCAAAGTCTCCCAATCTGTGGTGACTTTCCCCAAAGTAACCAACCACTGCACACCCAATATCACATTGGTGTCAGGTATGTAAACCACAAAGAAGTGATCAGTCAATGTATATGTCCCCATGGTGACAGATAAAGATGGAGCATAATGCATGCACTACATAGTTCTAGCTCCTCGAACCAAAACTGAAAAGCTCTCAAAATCATCAGTGGGTATTGCCCTCCTCTACACTAACTGGGCATCAATAAAGTTGTGGGTAGCCCCACTATCAATCAACATCGAAACCCTTTGATCCTAAATGGAACCTCAAACTCTCAAGGTCAAGTACTTGGGTACTCCTCTCAATGATGCAAGGGCCCCTCCAATTGGAGCAAATGCTCCATTCCCACCTCTTGGTGGTAGTGGATCTTCTCCTAATATACCAGCGCTGTGACCTCCTTTTGGTTCCTCCTCTTCTTCCTCCTCATCATCAGAAAATACCTTTATATAGTGTGTCTTCCCTGTTGCACATCTATGTCTGGGTGCCCATGATTCTTGGCATGTGAAGCAAAGCTTCCTTCTTCTCAAATCTCTTCTGACATCATCATTAAGAGGTACTTTGTTTTGGCTCTCCTTTGAAGGGTGCCCATGATTCTTGGCATGTGAAGTAAAGCTTCCTTCTTCTCAAGTCTCTTTGGACATCATCATTAAGAGATACTTTTTTTTGGCTCTCTTTTGAAGGATGAGCCTTCTTATCTTTTCCCTTTCATGGAAAAGTGGGCTTTTGCTGGAATGTTTCCTTTGCTCTTGGCAAGGCATCTTTTAGATCTATAGCCCTTTCAATGGCATCTTGAAGGTTAGTGGGTTTGGTTGATTTAACTAACCCATGTAGATCAGGTTTTGCTAGTCCATCAATAAACATATAGACCCTCCTAGCTACAGATAAATCAAGAACCATAACAGAAAGTTTTAGAAATTCAAAAATGTAAGTTTCTGGAAAACCTGATTGTTTGAGCTTAGCTAGCCCAATGAAAGGTGCCTTGAGGTCTCTTCGATCAAACCTCTCCACCAACCTCCTTGTGAACTTTGAATATGCAGTCACATTGGCATGCCCCAATGTAGAAAGACCATGAAACCACCAATCATGTGCTTCACCCTCAAGGTGCACCACTGCTTTTTTGATAGCTTCCATCTCCGATACTTGGTTCAACTGGAAGTAGATGTCTAGCTTCTCTACCCAAGATTTGGCAGTGCATTTGGATGACCCATCAAAAGTGGGTAAGAAAAATATGCCCATAGTTTGGTGAAGATCATTGTTTTGTATGAATCCTCCACCTCTATTGTGATGTCAAGGTCTCCTATTGTCCATGATCTGACAGAACTCTTGAAAGCTCAAGTGATCCTTGAATTTCTGAGATTGAGATTCATAATCAAGAAAGCAACCTTCAAGAGTTTCATGTTCTTGAAATCCTCCATTTCCCACTGCTAAGAATGTAGGCATAGTAAAGCATTGGGAAACCGGTTGCTTCACTAGTTGATCACTCTAGTGATGTGAAATGCAGGAGCCTTCTCTATGTAGAAACCCTTTAGGGGATTCTTTGTGCTATCCATCCTCATCTCCTTGATTTCTCTTGCAATATCTTGCATGGTTCAAAGAAGAAGCTTAGGGAACTCCTTGTCATCATCCTCTCCTGATATCGGAGTTTTTCCCTTGTCTTCTTTATCATCTGTATAATCATATCTCCGGTTTTTTCTTTTGAGATACCTCTTCTCTCTCTCTCTATGAGAGGATCTCTTTCTTCTAATGACATATTAGCTAAAGATGCACAATATGAGCCAAGATTATGCTCTGATACCACTGTAATATTCCAAAATAGGAAAAGCAACAATATTGAACACAATAATGGAAATAGCAGTGAAAAAAATTACATCAAGGTATGAGACGAATATGGAGTCATTTTATTAATCATATCAGCAACAAAGATGTGCAATATATTGAGGCACAAATCATACAACACAGGGAAACAAGCCTCCAATGATCAAACCCTCTCAAAAGTGAGATGTTGCTAATATACAAAATGTCAGAGAGTTGTTATAGCGCAATCAAAATGAACATAGCTACAGCATGGGATCATACAATGTTATAAAATAACTAATATATGCCTCAAAAGATGCTATACATGAAGATCTAGGCTCTATATCACTTTTCCAAGACTACCCAAAAGGGTTTTCGGAAAATACACCAAAATATAAATGTGAACTGCAACGCTAGGGCTGAAGATTCACTGCAACTAAATCGCTGAGAAGATATGGCCAATCTGATGTAGCATAGAATGAAGCCTTCTCCCAATAGTTTTTCCAAGTGAAAGGTTGATCCCTTCACTGGAAATCTATCTCCCCAAATAGTGCACTGAAACCACCCCTGCAACTCCTCCCTAAAATAGCTCAGTCCAAGACTGAAACTGCGTTGTAAGGGATAATAATAACTTGGCTTGGTGCCAAATGCTGCAATAATGCCCAATGACCCTCCTTATTGACCTCCCAATGGAAGGAATGCTTCCTCCACTGAAAACTAGCTTAAAAATGGCCCAATCCAATCCTCCATTGTTGCACCCTACAACACAGCACAACCATAAGCAAAAATAGTGCTGTAGAAGAAAGTTGTAGCTTGGCCTGATGCCAGAATGTGGAAATGTAGCCCAATAACTTCTCCTGAGTGGGCACTCGAAGTCTTTCGAAGATGAGGTTGGGATTCTCGCTCGGGAACACCCTTGTGATAAACAACACTGCAGTCTCTGCTAAACAACCCAAGAGAACAACAAGTCATAATAGACCATAAACAAAATAATAATCAATCATGCCTTCTATGGCTGCCATCCCCTTCCTTATATGCTTTGTGAGCCTTCTCACCTTGGGCCCCACTCATTAAAGCCACTACTTCCATGCATGGAATCTCCCTTCAAAACTGCGTTGTCCCTCAATGAATGTCCACTCCCTCCATACTAGTGTTGTTGATTTCTTCAAAGGTGATCTAGTCTACATACTTCATCCCCTATTCACACATAAGGGTCTTTAATTAGATGACCCCCATTCACATTTGGAGTGATTTTATTCCTACTAAGGAGATTTATGGGTCTCCCTACCCTCTTATTCTTCTAACTAAGAAGCAAAAACAAAATTTAATATTCCAACTAGCTGAAAGCTAATTCGGAATATTACATGAGATTAGTCCTCCTTTAGATAGTTTATTTTCAATTCTGGAAGAATTGAAATGACAAGCGAACATCAAATCTGTTCTTGTAGCTAGTTTTATTAATACTAGAATAGAACAAAAGGGAAGGAAGATTTTTTTAAGGGGGTGTAGGATGTAAGGTAGCTTTTGGATCTCATCTAAAATATTGAGCATTTTAACTCTGTTGTAAATGAAACAGTGTTTTCTTTATTCGGACCCTAATGCAAATTTTCAGCTCAATTATTGTGGTTCTAGTCTCAGATAGGATCCAACTATAAGAATTTGGTCTATTCAATGTCCATATACTAGTCTATCTAATATTTAAATAGAAACAATTTGGGCACTGTCATGATGCTTGAGGTTTCAAACTGTCGAGGTGCAGATCTTTGTCTATATACAAGTCTTTATTGTAGAGAGACAAGTGCAGTGTTCTTACAGCCCAGGCTGAAAGGGGTGTGATTGTGAAACACAAATGTCATGAAGTCGATGTCACGCCAATGTAAAAAAAAGAAGAAGGTTAACATAGATCTATTATATCATGTTGTTTTGAAATACTGAGATGTCTACGCCGGTTTGTTTTGATCTCTGTAGGTGTTTAATGGATCTGACATTAAAATGAATCTATACTATTAATTTTTAAATGGAATTGATTTGAACCTTGTTATACCCTGGGAAGTTTGAGATTCTCCCAGGGAAAATTTCAATCTCTTTGTACAGTCTTTCTTTATGGTATTGAAATGGAATTGTGTTGGGCACCTTCATAATTGAGGGGTTTCACGTTCTGGAGGAGCAAATCTCAGTGTTTATGTACAAGCTTTCATAATATTTAAACAGAATGAATTTGGGATTTGTTCATCTCCATGAAGTTTATGATTCTTGAGGTTCCAATCTCTTAATCGCTATGTGCTTACGTAGATCTGTTTTAAAAATTTAACCCCATATTTATGAAGTATCCATAGTGATCAGAAAAATTCAGATACCCTTCACTAACTCATGAAAAAATTCAGATACCCTTCACTAACTCATGAAAAGCTACGAGGTTAGGAACATAATTTGCATATGTATATGTTGGTTTTTTTTAAAACTTTATAGTAATTAATAAATTAATTTTGTTCATTTAAAGCACCATATCATTTAACATGTAACTAAAATTACCATAAAACAATAGTATATCAATATGTTGATTCTTCTTCCAGAGGGTTAAGATGGAGATATTATATATATTTTAAAACTTCAGAGTATTTAAATGAAGTTAATTTGGCATCTTCTGATATGCCAAAAGAGATTCCAAAAGTCATTTAAAAATTCTCGAAGTGCCAATCTCGTCATCTATGCAGTCTTTAATCACAATTCATTCGGAGTTTGTTAAACCCCAATAAGTTTGAGATTCCTGAGGTGCCAGCTTCTCAATGTCAATGTGTAATATTTTATTGAAATTGATTTTGGACTCTGATATGATATGGACAGATATTTCAAATTTCTCAAGGCGGTAATCTTAATGTCTATATTTAAGTCTTTCCGATTTCACCTTCAATCAATTATTTAAGTCTTCAATCAATTATATAAGTCTTTTCGATTTCATCTTCAAACACAATTTGATTTAAACAATGTAAATACCAAAAAAAAATTGAGATTGTTGACCTGCCAAAGTTTTAATGTCAAAGTGTTTGGTTTTCCGTTTCAGTTACAATTGATTTGATCTCTGTAAAGCAGCAAGAAGTTTCAGATTCTAGAGGTGCTAATCTTTCAATGTCTATATATAAGTCTTTTGTCTTAAATTACAATTTTCAATGTCTATATATAAGTCTTTTGTCTTCCATTACAATTGATTTGGATTCCTGTGATGCCCAAGAAGTTTCAGATTCTTGAGGTGCCAATCTTTCAATGTCTATATACAATTTTTTATAATAGTTTAAACCGTCACAGTTTTATGTTAACTTTGAATATGCTAAATGTTGAGAAGGATCAAATAAGTTAATAATTTGATGGATTGATATAAAGATATGGAGTTACTAAGAATTTATGCTGGTGTATGTTTATGGTTTTCCTTTTACATGGGGTCAGAACATATTCATAGATACAGAAAGAAAGAGATTTAATGAGAGGCATGATGATTCTATATTACGGGGTTTATTGGGCGTTTTATGAATGCAGAGAATTAGCCAGATGATGTGCCAAGGCGGATGGCGCAGCACCTCTACGAAGAATGGCGATGGGTTTGGCGCTACGATGTTGTCACAGCAAGAACCAGCAGGCAAAACTCAACTGCAGATAAAAGCTCAGGAAGAAGAATTCTATAAGAGCGAGCGCTAGAGTTTATGAATTCATCTGGTTGTTTCTCAGCAGCGACTTGCTGGACAGATGCAATGATAGTGGACATTGCACAATATAGATGTTTTGAGACCAAACAAATCAATACTGTTAGAAAAGGCTGATCAAAGTCGGGAAAACAATGTAAGGGAAAAATGTTGGAATTTTCAAAATTCCAAAATAATAAAATTGCCTCTTCTAACACAGAGAAATATTTTTAAAATTTGCAGACACAGTGACAGATTTTTCTCATATAAAAAAAATTATATTAAAAAAAAACTTGTTACAATTCTTCTTCCTCACTCAGAGGGATTACAACTGCTGACTGCTCCTAACACAGTGCATACAGAAAATCTCTGTCTCAACAACAAAAAAAATTCCTGTCTCTCTCTGTAAAATAAACAGCTCTCTGTCTATTAATAAAACTCACTGTGTTTTTATAAATCTTACACTGCTGTGTAAAAATTTAATTCTGCTCTCACTGTTTCAAAAATACACGCTGCTGTGTATATTTCAAATCTGCACTCTCTGTTTTTTTTCAAAAAAAACTGCTGTGCGTATTACATTCTGTGTGTCAAAAAAAATTTACACTGCTGCTCTATATATTTATACACAAAATATCTAAATTTAATTAATGTGATTTGTTGACAAAAATCACAAAATTCTACCGCTTGAAAAATAACATTAATGGTGCCTTAAATTTCTGTCAGCACCGCTTAAGAAAATTTATGGCAAATTTTGAATTTGCTGGCAGCGGCAATTTTTTTTGCGGTGGTGGCGGGCTGAACACATGAGGCGGAGCCACCACAACCTTGGTGGTTGCGGGGGGTATGCTTATGCCCGTACACCTCAATTTGGTGACCCCCCGCACTAAACCACAGCCACAAGTTTGCGGTCAAAGGCCCCACGGCTGGTCAACTGCGGGGGGTGGCAATTTGTTAACGGTCGAGCAGGTCGACCCCCCGCACTCCGTCGATTGCCGCCCATCAGCTCGCGGTTTAACTCCATGCCATCAACCTGTTTGCCGAGCTGATCATCCATGCTGCCGCCTGCAGCTTCATCTACGCCCATGGAAATTACATTCCAACACTCCCCCTTAATTTCCATCGCTGGGTTTTCCTGCATACCCATGCATTTTCTGAAATATTCAAAGCTTTTCTGCGCAAGTGGCTTTGTGAGGATATCAGCAAACTGATCCTCCGTTCTACAATGCTGCAAAACGATTTCTCCATTGCTAACCAATTCCCGTATGAAATGAAACTTGGTGTCAATGTGCTTAGTCCTCTTATGAAAAACTGAATTTTTAGACAATGCAATAGCTGAGCTATTGTCACAAAATATCACTGTCCCTTTTACCTGTTCTTGACATAAGCTTCTCAACATTTTTCTCATCCAAACTGCTTGACACGCTGCTGCTGTAGCTGCCACATATTCTGCTTCTGCTGTAGATAATGCTACAATGGGTTGTTTCTTAGAAGCCCATGAAATGGCTCCTGAACCCATGTGAAAAACATAACCGGAAGTGCTCTTCCGATCATCAACACTTCCAGCCCAATCACTGTCTGTGTATCCAACTAAATCTGAACACTCTGAAGTAGTATAAAAAATACCAAAGCTTTTAGTACCTTTAACATACCTCAAAATCCTTTTTGCTGCTTGCCAATGTGCATCTTTTGGCTTTTCCATAAACCTGGAAATCAAACTAACAGCATGCATTATGTCCGGCCTAGTTGCAGTCAAATACATGAGGCTGCCAACTATGCTCTTGTACAAACTAGGATCAAAATCCTTGCTACTGTCCTCTCTGCTGAGCTTTAATCCCATCACTGTGGGAGTGATTGCTGCTTTGCTTTCCTGCATGTTAAATCTTTCAAGTACCTCATTAACATACTTTGCCTGTGAGATGAAAATCCCACTTTCATCTTGTTGTACTTCTATTCCCAAGAAGTATCTCAACAAACCCATATCAGTCATTTCAAATTCTTCCTTCATGACTGTTTTGAAATGTTCAATAAGGCAATTATCATTACCTGTAAAAATAACATCATCAACATACAAGACTACAATCAAAATTTTACCATCTTGTTCTTTGATGTAGAGGGTGGGTTCTCCCTCACATTTCTCAAAACCATTTTCCAGTAGATATGAATCTATCCTACTGTACCATGCTCTTGGCGCTTGCTTCAGCCCATAAAGAGCCTTCTTCAACTTGCATACTTTGTGCTCTTGGCCTTTCTTCTCATAGCCGAGAGGTTGATCAATGTAAACCTCTTCCATTAACACTCCATTCAGAAATGTTGACTTCACATCCATTTGGTAAACTTTCCACTTGTTTTGTGCTGCTATGGACAACACTGCTCTCACGGTTTCCATTCTGGCAACCGGTGCGAAAGTTTCCTCATAATCTATGCCATGCTTCTGCTTATAGCCTTTGACAACAAGCCTTGCTTTGTGTCTCTCTATCTTGCCTTCAGCATTACTCTTGGTCTTGTAGACCCATTTAACACCTATGACATCTTTACCTTTTGGGAGTTCAACCAAATCCCAAGTTTTGTTCCTTTCTATGGCATTTATTTCCTCATCCATAGCTTCTATCCATTTCTTATCCTTGATGGCTTCTTCGAAATGAACAGGATCATCAACATGACAATATAAAGCAAACAAAGAATTGATACCTTCATTAGCTATATCTTGTTCATAAATCTCTTTCAAACTTCTAAATTTATTACCTCTTACAGTAGGTGTATTAGTGCTTGAAGAAGCACTTGAATTTCCTCCTTGTGGTGTGCTTGGAGAAGCACTTTCATTTCTCCTCAAGGGTGTGCTTTGCTGCCCTTGTATTGGTGTTGCTGTTTGGGGATGTATTTCAGCCACCTCATCATCATTCTCATCATGAGATAAACAGTGTTTAACATTCACTGTTTTCTCTATGCTTCCATCCCAAGCTTCCTCTTCAATGAACTGAACATCCCTGCTCACAAGAAACTTCTTGCTGGATGGGTTATATAACCTGTAAGCCTTGGATTCCTCACTGTATCCAATGAAAATACACTTCTCCCCCTTGTTGTCCAACTTCTTTCTTAGCTGATCCGGAATGTGTGCATAAGCCACACATCCGAAAACCTTCATGTGTGTGACACCTTGCTTTGTGCCACTCCATGCCTCTTCCGGCACTTTGTTCATGACTGCTTTTGTAGGACACCTGTTTAAAATATACGCTGCACAATGTACAGCTTCAGCCCAATAATCATTAGGCAAATGCTTTGCCTTTAACATACTCCTCGCCATGTCCATTATGGTTCGGTTCTTCCTTTCGGCCACTCCATTTTGCTGCGGTGTATATCTAGCTGTAAACTGCTTATGTATTCCATTTTCTCTACAAAACCGTAGAAAATCTTTAGATATATACTCACCTCCTCTATCAGTCCTTAAGACCTTGATATGCAGCCCACTCTGGTTCTCAACAAGTGCTTTGAAATTGCGGAATTTTTCAAACACTTCACTTTTCTTTTTCAAAAAGTAAACCCAAGTTTTTCTTGTAAAGTCATCTATAAATGTTAAGATATAGTGGCTCCTAGCAAGTGATGGAGTTTGCATCGGTCCACATACATCTGAGTGGACAATTTCTAAGGGTGCTTTTGCCCTTATGCTTTTCCCGGAAGGAAAACTTTCTCTGTGTTGTTTCCCAAGAATACAACCTTCACAAAGGCTGTCTGGTTTCTCTATCAATGGTAAACCACTTACCATTCCTTTTCTGTTCAACAAATTAAGACCTCCAAAGTTGAGATGACCGAATCTCAAGTGCCACAACCAATTATCATCCTTTGGTTCGCTTTGGAATGTCTCATGTGCAACTGCTGCTTTCTCTTCACCATTCTTCAAGTCTGCTCTCATTCTGAGAGGGAACATCCTGTTCCTTGTCATCTTCACTTCAGCAATACATACTTTGCTGGGTGGTTTATCCATGATGGTACAAACATCATTATCAAAGAAAAAATTATATCCCTTATGGACAAGCTGTCCAATACTTAAGAGATTACACTTCATTCCTGGAACATAATAAACATCTGCTATGGTTTTCTTTGCACCTAATCTTGTTAAAACATTAACATCTCCTTTTCCCATAACAGAAACTTTGCTATCAGTTCCTAGTGTGACTTGTGACTGCACACTTTCATCTAACATAAAAAACATTGCTAAGTTTCCTGTCATATGGTTGCTACAACCGGAGTCTAGAAACCATACATCCTCATTCTTTTCTTCAGCCATGTTACAAACTAAAAACAAATTACTTTGGCTGCTATTTTCTTTTGTGAAGTTTGCACTAGTTCCACTTCTCATATCTTGTTTCTTCTTTCTACATTCATTAGCATAATGACCATATTTCTTACAATTGTAACATTGGACATTGGATTTATCATACCTTTGTCCTTGATCATTCTGCTGTCCACTTTGCTGGCTGCCTTGGCCTTGATGCTGATTTGAATTGCTGCCCCTTCCTTGAGCATTTGCTGGACTGTTCCTTCCACCTCTGTTTTGGCTTCTGCCTTTTCCTCTTCCTCTGCTTTGCCCTCTTCCTCTTCCGAAAGACATCTGGGCCTTAAAGGCTTGCTCAAGAGATGAGTTTTCAGTCCTACCCAATCTCTGTTCATGGGTAATCAGTGATGCATGTAATTCATCCACTGAAAACTTTGTGAGATCCTTAGTCTCCTCTATGGTGGTGACAATCACATCAAACCTTGAGGGTAAGCTTCTCAAGAGTTTTTCAACAATCCTCTTGTCTTCAAGAGTCTCTCCATGTGATCTGATTTGTGTGACCATTCCAATCACATGAGTGAAGAATGAGTCAATAGTGTCTGACTCTTTCATACAGAGAGTCTCAAAGTCTCTCCTCAGCAACTGAAGTTTTGCTGTCTTCACTTTCTCCATTCCCTGATAAGCTGTCTTGAGAGTTTCCCATGCTTCACTGGATTTCTTGGCTGCTGCTATCCTTGGAAACACACTCTCATGCATTGCTTGATACAAAAAGAAAAGAGCCTTGGCATCTCTCTTCTTATTGTTCTTCAACTGTTCTCTTCCTGCTTGATTTAACATTAAAAACTCTGCTTCATCTGCTGGCTCTTCAAAGCCATCCTCAACTAATTCCCATAACTCTTGGGAGACAAATAAAGCCCTCATAGTTATTGACCAGTAGTCATAATTTTTTCCATTGAATTGTGGGAGATGGACATTTCCCAAACTCATACCTGTGCTTGACCCTGCCATTCTGCACTTCTAACTATGATAAAAACACTTGACTGTGTGCTCAGATTAACTAACTGTACTGCAACAGTAACACAGAACTGTATAGAGAAATACCTTCGAAATCTTCTTGACTGAACCTTCACTCTGCTGGAGAGGCTGCTGCAAAAACGAACTCCTTTCCTTCAGCGTATTTGACCTTCAAATAACCTGGATTGGCTCCGATACCATGTTGGAATTTTCAGAATTCCAAAATAATAAAATTGCCTCTTCTAACACAGAGAAATATTTTTAAAATTTGCAGACACAGTGACAGGTTTTTCTCATATAAAAAAAATTATATTAAAAAAAAAACTTGTTACAATTCTTCTTCCTCACTCAGAGGGATTACAACTGCTGACTGCTCCTAACACAGTGCATACAGAAAATCTCTGTCTCAACAACAAAAAAAATTCCTGTCTCTCTCTGTAAAATAAACAGCTCTCTGTCTATTAATAAAACTCACTGTGTTTTTATAAATCTTACACTGCTGTGTAAAAATTTAATTCTGCTCTCACTGTTTCAAAAATACACGCTGCTGTGTATATTTCAAATCTGCACTCTCTGTTTTTTTTCAAAAAAAACTGCTGTGCGTATTACATTCTGTGTGTCAAAAAAAATTTACACTGCTGCTCTATATATTTATACACAAAATATCTAAATTTAATTAATGTGATTTGTTGACAAAAATCACAAAATTCTACCGCTTGAAAAATAACATTAATGGTGCCTTAAATTTCTGTCAGCACCGCTTAAGAAAATTTATGGCAAATTTTGAATTTGCTGGCAGAGGCAATTATTTTTGCGGTGGTGGCGTTTTGGTGGCGGGCTGAACACATGAGGCGGAGCCACCACAACCTTGGTGGTTACGGGGGGTATGCTTATGCCCGTACACCTCAATTTGGTGAACCCCGCACTAAACCACAGCCACAAGTTTGCGGTCAAAGGCCCCACGGCTGGTCAACTGCGGGGGGTGGCAATTTGTTAACGGTCGAGCAGGTCGACCCCCCGCACTCCGTCGATTGCCGCCCATCAGCTCGCGGTTTAACTCCACGCCATCAACCTGTTTGCCGAGCTGATCATCCATGCTGCCGCCTGCAGCTTCATCTGCGCCCATGGAAATTACATTCCAACAAAAAATGTAGCAAGTCGCACATCGGGCACAGAGGAAGTGCCAGTGGTATAGTTAAATTCAATTTCATTCCATAGTTAAATTGCATGTAATAAATTTGATTTCACAGACATATAGTTTCAAGGATTGGACTGCAACTCACCGGGCTCGATCGATGCTGGACGGGATTGTCTGTCATTCATTTGTGCCCCTGATTTGTCACAGTGTCGCCTGGTTGGAGGTCTGCCCACGGTTTCAATGAAGGTCAATCGAAGTTTAGGTTGGAGGTTGCGCGCGGTTTCAATGAATTCGAATAACCCCCATCCACTCCCTCCCTCCATTAACTCGGATGCGTTGTGGGAGCGGCCAGATGTGACGGAGGATCTGAGCAGAATCGGAATCTGGTAGTGAATACGGAGAATTAATGTCGAAGGGGCGAAGGAATTTGCGGTGGCTGGAGACGGAAATTTTCCCGGCTGGCGGACAAATCCAGGCAATTCCTCCGCCTGGGTAGACTACTCTTTTTGGAAATCATTTGTCTCAATTGCAATGGCTATACGTAGCAACTTGGAGGAAGTGGAGTTTGAACGCTCAGAAATCTACGGTTCATCTACAAGTGTCCGTGAAAAGGGTACTGGAGATGCTTCTTAGTGCCCAAAATCATATTGTATTTTGAAATTTAGAGTTTCGTGCAGATTGGAAGGATGGTGAATCCTATGTTGTACAAGTGTTGGTATCTATAATCTATAATTATAATAGCATTTGATGCACGGGATGATGTTGGGAGATGAAGCAGAAGAAAACGCACCCTATGTCATGATATGCTTGGCATGGTACATATTTACTTAAGAATAAATCGAGTTTGGAGCCTCAAACACTATGTTTTGTATTTAATACGCGGTGAGAAATGTTTGAACTAGTTTATGTTGATATCCATGGTCCGTTAAGGACCATCTCAGTCTCCAACACCAAGTATTTATTGTTGCAGTGCAATTGTTGAATAAATGCCCTAGGTGCAGGGTGTTACTCAAAAAGAGCCTTTGTTACTATCAATGATGTTGTTACTGATAAGGTGACATTCGACTGAGATTGCATTATCAATGGCATTGCAGGAATTCTTGGACTCATATCATAAATTGGATCTGAAACTTGATTGCAGTTAAAGTAAGGATGAAAAGTGAGCCATGATCTTGATAATAGGTGCAGTGAGAATTAATTCCATGAGAGCATTAAATGCCCCCACTTGTAAAATACATAATGGAATCTGTACAGGTGCTGATGAGACTCAGGTTTGGAGAGGAGTTGGTGATTACTTTCATTCCATCTCCAATGACATGTTGACAATCAGAACTAAGGAGGTGAGAGCACTCTGTTTCAATATGATGTTATATGTGGGGGAGTGGTTCACAGTGGGTGGTTTTGCGCCTGCATTTAATATATGATGAAGACCTGATTGATACCCAGATTCGAGCAGCACGGAAGGTCCACCAATTTCAAGGCTATAGAGCAATATTTTGTTCTATTGTCAACCAATAAAGAGCATTACACATATTGCGACTTGGTGTACTTAATTCAATCGTTGGACAGGGCTGCCTTTGTCTCAATTCCAGCATGTTGGCGAGGACAAGGGAAGTTGTTTTCAGAAAAGCTCCCTTTTATTTATGGAATGTACTCCACGAATTTTCTGAGTGCTATCATCTCTTAGCCATGCTCCCTCGTCAACAATTAAATGTGTGATAAGTCTTTCTTTGTGACTAGTCATATACTATATTGCACTACAATCTACGATAGGGTACATTCTCAATTGGAAATGCAACCTTCCTGTGTGCCTCACAAACCAGGTAGCTAAACAAGAACTACATATTATGCAAATTTAAGGTTGCACTCTCTATTAGGTATTTTTAAAGGAACAAAGTTACCTGACAAACACTAAGGTTTACAACCTCATGTGTGATCACTTTTTTTGTTTTCCAACCCTTTGGGATTCTAGTTCTGCAACAGATGTAACAACTTCCTCGCAGGTTTTTTAACTTGTTGACTTGGATTTTATAGCGAGTTATGTTTCAATGGGGAAGTTAGTTTGGTGCTTCGAAATGTTCTAAAATATTCCCTGTTGCAAGTTTAAACGTGTTTCAGAATCTGTGGTTTTAAGGCCAAAAGGAGCATTGACAAACATGACCAGCCTAATGGTTTTGGTATTACTTATCATAACTTGTGCATACTAAAGTAAACCAGCACTGTACCTTTTTGGAGGAGGATGTTACAGGCTCCTCTTGGAAGCTGAAAAGCTTACCATGCAAGCTGAAGCAGTAATGCCTCGTGAAGACATTACTGTGAAAGCTTTTCAGCAAGTAGCATTGGAATTAGGGTTTGGCATTGACATATCCAAGAGCAGCAATCTAATAGTTGGAGGCGTGAGATCAGGTTGTAGTTCTAACCAACTACCTTTTGGTAAAAGGATGATTATCTCTGGAGGAACAAACAAGTGAGATTTGGGATGCAGACACTCAAGGAAACTGTCATTAAGGGTCCTTACAATGAATTTGCATCACTTAAGGAGTTGGTCCTTTCTTCTATGGAAAAAATAGAAGCCCTAGTTGGAAAGGGACTCAAAATACAGTCAGATATGATATAGCAGGATGCTCCTTTAATGACACAATGTATTGCAATAAGCAGAAATGACACATTTTGTACATACTAGAGCGAAAAAAAAGTTTCACTCTAGGATTGGAAGGGACAGTGCGTTTCCAATCATTGGATGCTAATAGTAACAACGAAAATGTTGATGGGTCGATGGCAATGGCCATTACCTTGGAGGAGTGGATGTAAGTAAATTTGGATGCCTCATTGGCGCGTTGTTTAAGCTTTTATAATAAAGATGGGAAATCAAGGGGTCAAATCCCGAACTCCCCACCGGTTGGTTTGATACGATATAACAACATAACAATAAAATAATTTTAAGCAAATATTTGGGGCGAGGTCCATGGACCCTCACCCAACCATATCGGAGCGATATATTTGTTTGATATAACATATCCACCCAATGAATATTGTAATGCCACGAATTTTCGGATAGAGTGGCAATGCACAAGTTGATAGCTATGTATTTTGAGAGATAAACTTGGCGGGCTCCGCCATTTTTTTTCCATATAAAGAAGCTTATCACGACAAATAAACCTGATGTCAACAATCAAAATAAGTAACAAGTCATGTTGTAACGGTAATTGTCAAGAGAGGTTGGGACAATGTTATGGGATCGAGTCCCATCCACTTTGTTTGATTTTGTATCAACATTTTGACAAATAAAACGAGGCCACGTGTATAGGAAAATTTTGATGAATAAAAAGAGGCCATGTGTACAGAAATTTTGACAAATAAAAAGAGGCCATGTTTCGCCCAGTGATAGGGCCACATGTCACCATGTCATTAGACCACATGTGTGTTGCCCACTAATAGGCTACATGTCACTGTGTCATTAGACCAAATGTGTGTGTCGCCTACTGATAGGCTACATGTCACCGTGTCATTAGACCACGTGTGAGGCCATGTCACCGTGTCATTAGACCACGTGTGTGTCGCCCAATGATAGGGCCACATATCACCATGTCATTAGACCATGTGTATCTATAACCTTGAATATAGAGCCATGAATCAGAACCTTGCCTGTTGGAATAATGAACCTTGACCTTTGACCAACTTTGATTTTGACTTTTTGCCCATTGATAGGGCCACATGTCACCGTGTCATTGGACCACATGTGTATCTAGAACCATGAATCGGAACCTTGCCTATAGGAACAATGAACCTTGACCTTTGACCAACTTTGATTTTGACTTTTTGACCTGCTTTGACCACAGCTTTGACTTTGAATAACTTCTGCATACAGAGTTGGTTTTTCCCTGTTCAAGTTGTGATGGATTCATTTTATTGAGCTCTACATAATGGTGCTATTCTCGCTCTAATCTAAAGACTTGAATTTTTGGGCTTTTTAGATCCTTTTTGGATCAATTGGACATCCTCTCTAAAGTGCTAGAGAAGCATCAAACAATCCCTCAAGGGATGGAAATTGTGCCTAGGATCAAAGATTTGACACATGTCAATAGAATCAAATGAGATCAACACCATAGATGTACAAACCATAAGAGTATCAAACTGGACCATATTTAATGTTAAAGTCATAAGCATCATCTTCAAATTTATTTCTAGCTTATGATTTTTAAACAAGTTACAATGGCTATATATGGGAGGATTATCATTAGCCTAGATCCATCTAACTTCGAACTCAGAATCTATCTATGTGCCGAGAGAGATCAAATCCCTTGAAATGCAAATCATTCCTCAAATTATTAATCCAAAACTATTAAATCTAATAATATTAATACATTAATATTAATCTTAGATTTAATATTAATATTTTAATATTAATATTAGATTTAATGAAGTTTGTTATATGGCATGATAGCAAAATTTATAATAATACTATATCAAATTAATATTTTAAGATATTATAGCTTCGATATGGAAATATTCACGTCTTTAAAGATTTTAATATAACATAGTATATGGTTATATGGTTTTTCCTTTTAAAGATTCATTTTACAAATATTTAATTAAAAGAAATATTAAAAGATTTCGAAGCAGGATTTTCGATATTTTTGTTGAATTGTATTGTAGGTTTTTTTTATCTATATGTTTATTTTTATTTTTGTTTTGGGTTGACATTAACTTTATTATTATTTTATTAGAGACATGACATAATTATACGCCCCCTCATATTGGGTTGTAGAATGTGCCTCTCAGCGCAACAAGGCCCTATTAGGTGCTTCCAACCCTAAGGGAAGGAACAATTCCTAGTCCAACCCATCAATTAATAGGTGCAAACAATCAATGAGATGACATGATGGTTTATTTCATGAAGGATGCCACTGTCTTGTACTAGCTATGAAATTCAACATTGTTGAGCGCTACAATGTGAAGAGAGAGCAATTGTGGGACCTAAGTTATCCCTTTCCTTAGTTTATTTTTACCACGTCCCTTGTGCACCTTTTTCATCATTAATTGTTCCTCTTTTTTACATAGGTAGCTTTGGTTACAAACTTCCATTGATTCATCATTGACCCCTTAAAGATGAAGTGTTTCCTTACACATCAAAATTGGGATTTTCAAAGTCCCTTTTATTTAGATAGATCATGCATTAACAAGGGATTAGGAGAGGGCTAATGCGTCATTCTTTCACTCTTCAAGCCCTTCCAAAAAAACATTTTGCGGCAATATAAATTGACGTAAAAGCATTCATTATTTTTCGCACAATTTCGCACATTTGGTCTAATTTTGCAATGGTCTTGGTCTGATTTTGCAAAGAATTGTTTTGGGTTTAAGGACTTTTCTTGGAGATACATTCAAAGGACATTTTTGCAAAGGATTGTTTCGAGTTTAAGGAATTCTCTTGGAGGTACATTCAAAGGACATTGTTGCAAATGATTGTTTTGGGTTTAAGGACCTTTCTTGGAGGTACATTCAAAGGACATTTCTTGGAGGTATGTGATATATTTTTTGGAATTTTTTTGGGCTTCATTTTTTTTTTAAGGTATTTGTTTTTAGAGAATTTGGGCTTAATTTTCATTGCTTATTTTTTAAAGGTATTTTGTTTTTATAAGTTTTGGGCTTAATTTTCATTGGTTTTTTTTTTTAAGTATTTTGTTTTTAGAATTTTTGGGCTTAATTTTCAAAGGACATTTTTTTGGATGTATTTTGTTTTTAGAGGGTTTTGGGCTTAATTTCCAAAAAACATTTTTTGGTTTTAAGGTATTTTTCTTTTAGAAGTTTTGGGCTTAATTTTCATTGTTTTTAGAGGTTTTGGGCTTAATTTTCAAATGACTCTTTTTAGGCTTAATATTCAAAGGACAATTTTTGGAGTATATTTTAAAGTGATATTTTTTTAGAGGTTTTTTTGAAGTATTTTTTAAAGTGACATTTTTTAAGAAGTTGGAATTAATTTTTAATGGACATTTTTTGGAGGTATTTTTTGAAGTGACATTTTTTAGAGTACGTGTTTTGGGTTGAAGTAAATCTTTTATAATGATTTTTTAAAATGAGTTTTTCTTTAAATTTTTAAATGAAATTTTTTTACAAGACTTGGAAGGAAATATTTTGAGCTTCGTTTCATTTTTAGAAGACATTTTTTTCTCGAATTTTTTGAAGTAAGTGTTTTGGATTGAAGTATGTATTTTGTTAAACACATGCATGGTGGATGAGAAACTAAACACACACATAGGAAAGATAGGTGTGAGTTGTCATTCTATTACTCATAGATGTACATTTATATTATATTAATGTGATTCTTAGATTCCGCATTCCAGGGTCCTTTTGACTCCTTTATGATTGTTTGGCTTCCAAACCTACTCATAGAGGATTAGGTGTCCAACATTCCCCCCTTAATCCGAAGGGATATGTGTGAGTCCAATATGCATGGCAGCACTTAGGCTGAATCATCTCTTTGAAATGTTGGCATAAAGAGGTGGTTTAAGGATGACCACCAACACTGGAACGCTTAGTGCAGTTCCCGGAACTCTTCCAAATCTAGCAAGAAGCTGAGGGCTTCTACTATAGGAAGTGTCCCTCATATTTGAAGAGGGATACCTTCAACGTAGAAGAAGGGAGGTCTACAACCTGTGATGGTTTAAGGATGACCACCAACACTGGAATGCTTAATGCATTTCTCGGAACTTTACCAAAGCTAGCAAGAAGCTGAAGTCTTCAGCTAGAGGAAGTGCTATGAATTCTTTGAACAGGAAGAATATGAACCTCACATAGATGGTTTATGGTTTTCCATCAACCAAAGGCATGCTCATGGGCATCCGTGTCTCTGGCTACAATTCTGAATCTGGAATGACAGGTTGTGGCTCAATCTTGCTTGAACTGTTGTGTCTCTAGCTACAATTTTGAATCTGGAATGACAGGTTGTGGCTTAGACTCGCTTGATGTGGCTTCGAAGCTTGTAGATGACCACCATTTTCCCCTCTATCAGGTACAAGGTGAGATGATGGCGAAAACCCAACAGCAAGATTTTTCAATATTCTGGAACAAGTTTAAACATCTTCTTGGTTGTTGATGCCCATTGCCAAGAAGCAATCCATCCATGATGAATCTTTGTTCTTGTAGGAGGCTTGTTTTTGAAGCATCTGTGTGAAGAATGGGTGTGTTGACCACAGTGTTCGCATGGGTGAAGATCGAAACAGTGATCTTTCATATGGTCAAATCAATCACAGTGTTGGAATTTTACAATCTGTTGTTGTTGTTGTGGAAGTGGAGGAATATCTGGAACAGCTGAATGTGAATTGTCATAAAGGAATCGGGCACTCTAAAATTTGATGGGCTTGGAGTAGTCTGGAAGATGAAAATACAATTCCTTGTCATATCTAAGACCGGTTTTGTGCTTGTTATGGACAAGCTCTTCCCAAGGTCTGATGATGGGTTTGGGAAGTGCATGCTGGATTTTTTCTTCTGCATGCAAATCTGCCCTTGTACTGGGCATTAAATGTGAATCAACCTCAACATTATTGGCTTTCTACTTATGGGAGTCTCTTTCAATTTTCTGAACAGAAACAAGTTCAGAATGATGACTCCGTTGTTGTAATTCTTCTTGCTGAAGCTGAGACTCCAATTGCAAAAATTCAATGTTTTCTTGTGCATTTTGCAAACAGATTTGAATGTCAGTGAGAGAAAATTTACTGACTTTTAATGTATCATAAGTACTAGAAAATATTAGAGTTTTTAGGAACTCTAATACTTCATTGATTCTGGACATTTTTAAGTAACAAAAGAATGAGCAAAGTCAATGCTTTGAATCTTCAACTGTGAGGGTCTATCTTCAAATAGTTAAATATACTTACTCATTGACAAGAAGTCCCATCATTTAGAATAACAATGTTTGAGGAGCTATATACCATTCATGGAAGAACTCGAATGAGATCCATCTCAATCTTCTTACTTGTAGAATTTTGTCAGCATAAAGGTTAACGTGCTCTAGTGGAAAATTTATGATTTCCAAAACAATATGAGCTCAATATAAATACACCCCAGGTAACTTATTGACTTTACCCTCAATTTATAAAAAATAATACATAGAAAATTGTACTAAACGCTTCATAAACGATTATTTGTGATCTCTTTTGGCCATGGAAGCTCGTGTGACCAATAAGTAATGAAACAGATAACACCCTATATTGGTAAAACTAAGACATTTTGCTTGTGCGAGCTTAGGTATAGGCAAAGAATATAAAAAAAAATGTGTAAAAGTTATGAATTTACTGCGTGCAGAAATCCAAGAAACTAATGCAACAACTCCAATAATTGCCAAAGTGGCATATGTGTCTTCACACTCCTATGTCTCAAACCACATTGAAACTTTTCCCCAACAACCTTTTCTTGAGCGAGTGGGATGACTACTTTCCACGATACCTTCAATGTTCTTATGAGTTAGATTCATATCCAACTCATCGCATTGAACAATTTTTCTCAGTTGTTGAGTTCTGACAACAATTAGTAGCACTGCTATCGGTGTTGTGGAGTTGGGTAGCGGGAGTTACAGTTTTGATGAGACCCTGATGCTGAGAGAGACTGCGTTGTATGTAGCAGTGTGTATAGAGAGCAGAGGGCGAGAAATGGAGGGTCGAAAAGGAGGGAGGTGGCACCGTGGGAGGGGCGACGTATATGGAGCAAAGTGAGGCAGCACCGAGGAGCAGGTGGTAGGGAGCGCATCGTGGGAAGCCACAGTGTGGAGGGATGGCGCAGTGGGAGTAGGAGGTTGCGGTGGGAGGGGTGAGGTGTGGGGGGACGGAGTGAGGTGAGGGGTGAGGGGGAGGCCGGAGGGGAAGCCGAGCTGCAGTGGGGGAGGAGAGCCGACGGGGAGAGTGTTGGTGGAGGAGGTGGGGAGATGAAACGGTGGAGGAGGTTGCGGGAAGTGGAAGGGACGAGAGCTGCGTTGGAGGAGGGCGCAACGGGAGGTATGGAGGGAGGGCGAGCTGTCCGGTAGTGCCGCAGGTGTGAGCCGACAGGAGCAGAGGTGAGAGTTGGCGGAAGGAGGCTGTGTGGAGCAATGTTAAGAGGTAGCAGGGAATGGAGGGCAGAGGCAAGCCACAGGAAGCCGAGGGGAGTGCCTCGATAGGAGGGGTCGGTGCACTAGCATTCCAGCTTGCAGCAGTGTCTGTTCTTCTTCATCCCCAATCTGTATCTATGTCAAATCTCTTCTACCACAATGCACCCAATGGCGGAACCTTAATGATTCTGCTCCAACGCGTTTTGTTGCCTATGATGGATTTAGGTGGCCACCAAAGCTTACATACATAGAGTTTCCAAAAATTTTATTTGTAAATGTATTACAAATAGGTTGACGGGCCAGCAAGAATTTTTTCATAAACTTCCAACTTAAATACTGAGTAATGAACCATCGAAACATTGTCCAGGAACCCGAGGCTCACTAACGAGTGGTCTATTCATGAAAAATTGAAATTGAAATATAGATATCACATTTTTGGGCCTTAGACAACAGACATAAGTCTAGCACTGACTGCAAAACACTAAAGAATGCTGCAATTTCTCACAGAATTTTGTGGCAATTGAAACAATTTTGGTGCATCATTTGTGCGATTCGAAAATTGTAGCGATCGGAGGGAAATCAGCAGATAAGAGTCAAAAGAGATGGAAGTGAGTCAGAGTCTATTTACCCCTCAATTTGGCGGCCTGCACTCTGCACTGCTTCGAGATTTTGGTCAGGGATTGATAAAATTGAATTTTACAATTTTCCTTTCTTTCTATGTCTTCGACAAGTCTTCACAAGTCTTCAAGTCTTGCTAGCTAACTTAGAGATGTGCGCACAATATGATATCGGCACTCTCATTGCTTCAATGAGTTTCAACACAAATAGATCACGACTTCACCACAATACATTCCCACAAATGGCGCCAAGCGTTGTTCATTTTCTCCCATTGCTCACGAAAGGCAAAGAATGTCGAGAACGATGCTTTGAAGAAGGCTTATCGAATCTTGGCCATGAAATGGTATCCCAGATGGACAGAAATGTTGGTTTACAGGTCAGTGAGCAGATTTTAGACCAATCTCTCTTGAAGGCAGAATTGAGTATCCACTGTTATGCAGAGAAAAGTGAGGATGGCAGAACAAATGAATCAATTTGGAGCAGGGCCAAAATACACCCGCTCTGATGCCATGTTAAACACACGCATGGTGGATGAGAAACTAAACACACACATAAGAAAGATAGGCGTGAATTGCCATTCTATTACTCATAGATGTACATTTATATTACAGTAATGTGACTCTTGGATTCTGCATTCCAAGGTCACTTGGACTCCTTTATCACTATTTGGCTTCCACACTTACCCATAGAGGATTATGTGTTCAACATATTTTTTGCAAATTTTTTAAAATGAGTTTTTTTTTTTTTTAATTAAATCTTTTGTGACTTTTTTGTTAATTGAGTTTCTGTCTAAATTTTTGAAGGAAATTTTTGAACTTCATTCTCTATTATCATGGGAAATCGAAGGAATTGTGCGAGAAAATATAACCGAAAAAAAGGCCTTGAGGAACATAGAGAAGAAATGAGAGAATCTCGCAAAAGAAAGAGAGAAGCACTCTCAAATATTGAAAGGGAAAATCAACTTCAACTTGAAGTTGAAGCAAGTATGTAAATGTAAATATTATGAATTTGATATTTAAAATTTTCCTAGTGTAAAATGCGAAGCTTAATTGTTATTTGATGAACTAATTTGAAAAATATTTTGCAATGTGAACAGAGGGAGATATTCCTCAAAACATTGATGATGAGATACAAAATTTTGAAAGAGAAAGTGAAAGAGATATTCAACCAATCACTAGTACAAAATGGCTAATTAGTTACTAAAAAAATGACTAAAATGTACATATAAAAGACTATTTGTCGGTCGGTGACTAATAGTAGCTAATTTACAGTATCTTATAACGCGACCAACTTTTGGTCATTTTTAGCTTAGTCATTAATTGGTTATCTCAATTTTTTTGTCTAGTTGTATATTTGGTCATTAATTTAGTTACTGATTTAGTCTTTAGTTTAGTCATTGATTTGATCATTAATTTAGTCATTGATTTAGCCCTTATAGTCACACATTTATCATTTGCAGTAGTCATTTATTCATTATATAAACGACTAATTTAGTATTTTATATTCATTTCATTTACTTTCATTAATAATCATTATAAATGACTAATTTAGTCATATATTCATTTTATTTGTGTTCATCATTAATCAATATAAACTACTATTTTAATAGTTTTAGATTGATTTTATGTGTTCATTATTAATCAACATAAATTAATTAGTATGATTTTGCAAATAAATTAAAAAAAAAAAAAATGTTATACAATTTACATGTTTATCTAATATGAAAACGCAAAGTTACATATGTTAATTACAATACCAAGTAATATCAAGTAAAAGTATAAATAATTCCAACCACAAATTATATTATATAAAATGTTAAGTATTAAAATATGAGTTTCCAACTTAATATTGGTTGGAGTAAAATTTACAGATAAAATATTGTTCATCACTTCAAAACATTATCATTATCTTGCCAAGGAATTGCAAGTGAATTCACCAGCTCTAAAGACTTGACCATCAATATTTATGTGTATGTCTTCTACAGGTTATTGGCTCTATAGGTACCACTAGATCAGTACACTTCTCTCTCTTTGTCACTCTAGTGTTATTTTTCCCCTATTTCTTCAATCCTTGCTTTTTACCATCAATACCGAGTCCATTTTCTGCAAAAGGAAAACAAAAAAAGTTACAATGCAGAGTATAAGACATGAAAGTCGATGAACACTAGAATATAAACTAAAGTAGACTATAAAGGATTTATACGATATATACCTCAACATCAGCAATATTGTTAATTTCATTTTTTCCCATAAAAGTAAGAAACTCAAACAAGTTTTCTTTAGTTGGGAAATAGTGGCCACTATGTGGCCAAATGACCTGTATAAACAAAGCAAATAAAATGTCACAAATAAACACAACACAGCTAGCAATTTCTACTAAGAATGTCTCATGCTCCACTTTTGTAGTTGTATTGTTTCCTCTAGTTATCTCTAAGAAGCAGTGACACTTCAACAATAAAACTGGTTAATATAAATCTAATGGGTGGAGCAAAGTATTTCTGACACAAGATTACAACAAGAAACTAAGAAAGAATAAGACAAGACTTTGTAAATTGTGATACTAACCAGGAATATAGCTTCAATATAGTAATCTTCAATTATCAATGTACTATTCCAAGGGAAAAGGAATCCAATTCCCATAAGCCAACAAATTATGTATTCCCCTTGTTTTCCTTGTAATTAATTGAGCAAGATTAGCACATGAAATTTCCATTTAGAATCTCTAAACTGATTCTATAAATATTCAAATAAAACTTAAGGTTACTCATTCATTTTTCTTTGATGCAGACAAAACTGAATATGTTAACTTGTTTTTGAGTTGGAGAGTTGTGTAATTTATCGTGTTCAAAATCATTGTTTATTGTCATGACTGTGTTTTTTTAATGATTAGGCAACATGCCTATATTTGATAAAAAAACATATTTTTCAGAATATATTCCAATTTTCTAATTCAAAGCTAGATTTCCTTCCAGTTTATGGTGTTCAAACAAACTAGAATCATTTTCCTTTATTAACAAATCACTGTTGTAATATACTACTAAATAGACAACTACGTAATGAAGTTATTAGTGGTGGAATACTAATAAATCACAAATACATGCAAGAAATAACACCACTATGTCCTAGACATGCCAAGTCTTTATCCTATTGGTTGGAAATATTACTTCATGAAAACAACATATTTGACAAAGAACTTTTCTAAAACTAACCAACGCGAGTGTATCCAACAACAATGACATTTCTATTGGCATGCCCTCAAAATGTGTGGAAGTATCAAACAAGTGTAGTGCACTTCCCTATAAGGTTAAAGTTTGGTAATGGAATATGTTGTCCCTTAGTCTAATCAGGTTTAACTTGCCTTTGATAACTTGGAGAGAATGGGAATTCAATATAGAAAAATGATAGAAAGCTTTTATTCATCCACACTTACCTAGATCCTAAACAAGAATTGAAGCGTTATACAAATCCAAGAATGTCTCACATTCCACCGGGAAACAAGATTTCTAGATTTTGATTGTAACCCTTGAGGCTTTCTCAAATTTGTAAACAAGTAACATCAAAAATATTTTTCGTTAGTTCTCAAACCTTCTTTTGTGTGGAGCTTGAGAAAATATGTGCATACACATATCACAATATAACATGTTGTGGAGTACATTTACATGAAACCAATCATTTAAAATTTTTATGTTCTATCAAGATTGAGTCATGTGTTAAATTCCTAGTATCTGCATCTTTGCGCAATGGTGTCATTAATAATTTGAAGTTTCCTGACTTGCTAGTATGATCTGATTATTGCTTTGTGCAATATGTTTTTTTCACTCATAGTTATAAAAAATTTATGTTTATGAATAGTGTATAGATACAATGGATGCTTCGAATAATAAAAGAGGCAATTATTTTTCCATCAATATAATTCAAGTATTTTCATATGGTGTAAATTCAGTAGTTCTATTGGTGGTACTTAGGGTCAACCTAGATGGTTATTTCTCATGCATCAAAAGAGGTACAAAGTGATAATAGGAAGGACTCATGCAAAAAAATTTAATCATACATGTTGAATCTGAAAGTGTTAATGTTGTTGTGCTCAATTTATTATTGGGGTACCTATCAGCTGACAAAGTTTGTACAAATGTTGGAAATGAAAATAAGTTATAACAAATAACATAACACAACATTTTTGGCACTTGCTTCTTTTTCTTTGCAAATCTGAACATGTTTCGGAGCAACTTATGTTAGCTATGTCCAAATGATGCTAGTTTTTATTTTCCATTTAAATTTCCAATTCAATCCCATGTAGCATTATCCAAGAAATTTGGCTCATTCAAAGGAGATGACAAATGTGTGTGTGCAATAAATTTTAACCATAAAATGGTGTTATCCCAAAATATCTGAACTCCACTTTCATCGCCCTCATTCCCAAGCTGTACTCTCCGGCTTCTTTTGACGATTTTTAGCCTATTGCCCTCTGTAACTGCCTTTATAAAATCATTACAAAAATCATTACCGAAAGACTCAAGCCTATCCTCTCAAATCATATCTCTAAGGAACAATTTGGATTTTTGGAAGGAAGACATATTCATGAAGCCATAGGGGTGGCACAAAAAGTCCTCCGCAATATGAAGAGACATAGATGGAAAAGGTTGATCATCAAAAGTGACATTTCAAAGGCTTATGAAAATATCAGTTGGATGTATATTAGACTCCTGCTCACCCATCTGGGCTTTCATTATGACTTCATCCGATGGGTGATGGGATGTATCACTGACATTAGTTTTGTTTCTCTGATAAATGGGGTTGTTTCCCCTTTTTTTAAAACGAAAGAGGCCTCCGCCAAGGATGTCCCCTCTCCCCCCTTCTATTTTTGCTGGCAGCCAAAGGCTTAAGCCAATTGATTTTAGAGGCAAAAAGGAAAGGGTACATATGGGGTGTGGAGGTAGCTACAAATCTCAGTATCACACACCTACTTTTTGTAGATGATATCCTTCTCTTTAGCAATGGAAGTTGCAGGGACTCCTTCCATCTCAAAGCCTCCCTGGATCTATTTTTAAAAAGCCACCGGAATACGCATCAATCATCACAAATCCTCAATCAAGGTTACAGGACTTACGAAGGAGGAATCCAGAAATCCCATTGAATCCCTCCCTTTAGTGGTCAGACAATTTTTCAATAGTCTCTGATACCTTGGGTTCCATCTTAAGCCAGATTCTTACCGTATAGCTGATTGGCTGTGGATGGTGGCCAAAAATGAAAAAAAAGTTAAGTGTTGGTGTTACAAATGGTTTCCAGAGTGAGGAGACTCACACTCATAAAATTTGTTCTAATGGTCATTCCAATCTTTTGGGCACTCTTCTCATGGATGTCACGGGGGATCTTGGAGCACATTAGGAAAATCTTTCATAAATTTTTGTGGGTAGGATCCAAAGAGGACCACTCCCTCTCTTGGGTGGCTTGGGAGAAAATAGCCTGACCAAAAGAATGGGGACGATGGGGTATAAAGGAACTACCCTCCTTCGTCAAGTCCCTTACAGTTAAAATGGGATGGTCACTGCTGAACAAGGACTCCCTTTGGTCCATGGTAATGAGAATGAAGTACATTGACCCTGGAGACATTGTTGATTGGGTCTGGAACCCTGTCATGTCCACCAAGGGTGGGTCGGCGGTTTGGTGGGCCACCCTTCAAGCCATGGACCTAATCGAGGAAGCTCTGGCTTGGAAGGTTGGGAATGGGCAATAGATTAGACTGGGGCTAGACCCTTGGGTCAATTGTAATGGAGCTTTTTCCCTTCTGGAGCCTTGCAAATCTCACCTTGCGAACAAAGGTCTCTTGTTCCTCGGTCAAGCCGAAAAATCTGAAGCCGCATCCATCTAGTCACAAGGCTGGAAAAATGGGGACGATCTTTAGCTTGACCCAATATGGGCAAAAACTTGGAAGCTATACACTAATGAACTACTTAGAACAAACATATGCATTCGAGATGACCCTGAAACCATCAGATGGGGCTTTCCGCCTTCAGGCTTGTACTCACCAAAGACTGGGTATTCTCATCTTATGGGGAAGAAAGGCTGGCCAAAGGCCGAATGGTGGCATAAACCCCTTTGGAAGCTGAATAGCCCTGCTAAAGGTCGCCTCTTTTTTTGGTGCTTGATAGAAAAAAATATCCACTTGTGTGACAATCTTCAAAAAAGGAAGAAGGAGGGGCCACGGAGATTCCCCTTATGCAAACAGGACTCTGAATCGGTGGCCCATTTGTTTCTTTTTTGTTCCTAATGTCAAGAGGCATGGGAAGGGATCCAAATTATGGTTGGTTGCACACATCAATGGGTTGGTCCTTCGATTAAGGAGGCCTGGCAGTCTTGGTGGAACGGTTACCGGACTGAAAAAAAAAAATCAGTACCCATGATTATGGCCTGGAGAATTTGGCTTGCCAGGAAACACGTTATTTTCAGGAATGTAGATACCCCTTTCCACATCATCGCTCATAATGGACCAGCCATCTATGCCCTTCTCCCTGAACAAGAAACTCCAACAAAGAAAAGGGTCAATACTCCTGAGAAAATCAAGGGTGATATCCCTTGGGCTTACTTTGATGGAGCATCAGATCTTGCGAACATGTGTGGTGCTGGAATTGTTATTCACCTAAGAAATTCTCGAAGATTGGTAGCCTCTATCAAACTTGTTCAGGGCACAAACAACTATGCTGAGATCAAAGCGTTACACCGCCTCCTATGCTGGCTTTCACACCTGCATATTACTTATGTTCAGTTATTTTGGGACTCGCTCAACATCATTGAATGATTTAACAAGGATTTTATTTTTTTTAATTATGCTTAACGACCTATCCTTGAAGAATTATGGTTATCGAAGGACTATTTTACTCACATTGATTTATGTCATATTTACAGGGAAAGGAATTCTGCTGTAGACCTCTTTTCTAAGGAGGGTTTATAGCAAGATTCGAGACGCTGGAGGACACGAGAAATAAGGCTAGAAGGTTCTGTGGATTTGGACCATTCTCCATTTTCTTGAGTGGTCTTCAATTTTTTTTTCTCTATATATGTTAATGTACTTTCGGAAATACTCACTTTCTATTGCTGAAAATTATAATATGTATGTACCACAAAACTTGGTTGAGGATTAGATCCTTTGTTGCTCCTCTTTATAAATTTTTATACTGGTTGTCTGTTCCTGTTTGGGTTGTTGTAACAGCGGAATTCGTAGTTTTGAATACTGTAGCAGAAGACTTGTATGCTTGTTGACTTTGATAGCAGAAATAGCTTTAATTATAAGAATACACAAGAGGTATTTATAATAATAATATTTTATTGATAAGATATATGACATGATTGAATGATTACAATGAGGTCTCGCTTTTATACCTATGCAGGTACCTTTTCACGAATGGGCATGTCTTTTAGACATGCCTTTTCATTAACCTAATGACTATTTATCATAATCCTAATTGATTAACTAATAATTACATTTATTTGTATTTATTCCATTAATGACTATATTTATTACTTTAGTTATGAATTTGATTCATAACATTGCCTCCTTCTCGAAAAGCTTTGTCCTCAAAGCTTTAACTTTTTGACAACTTTCTCCACTTTGGATTATCTCATAAGCATGTCTTTAATCACTGGGACTTTGGCATATATAATTCTCCAATAATACTTCCTTGAAACTAAGTTCTCCCTTTATATATATATATATATATATATATAAGTTAACTTCTCTTTTTTTTTTATGAAGAACCTCTTCCTTTCATTTGAATTTGTACTTCTATATATATATATATATATATATATGAATTTTTAAGTAACCTCCCCCTTCTTTTTTTTTCATTAATTTAATTAATTAAATAGTAATTTTAATTAATTAAATTAATAATTGTCTTTTTATATATTTAAATATGTTCGACCATATATATTATTTATGACCACATTATTTAATATGTCACACATATATTATTTATGACCATACATCGCATAGCGTTTATTTTTTTTTTAATTCAGAGTACTAACCTGCATCCTGAATCGGTGTGCCTCCCCACTTAACCCGTTGAGAGACACGCTGCTTGACGGCAGAGTATACAGAATATACGCAGGTGTCCCAGATGCAGAGGGACAACGAGGTGCTCGATCGAGGTCAAACGAGGCAGAAAGCTTGGGTTCCTTTACACCGACGAAAGTGTGTAGAAACGCGGTATTATTTAACCCGAATTGTAGGTGCGACGAGTAGTAAAGTTTGCAGCAATCAAGAACACGTTCCATCATTCTCAGAATGTCTTCGACTACACCCCACATCTTGCGCCCTGGAAGTCGAAGGGTTGAAAGGCGGCATAACACCCTGCGGACAACACCGTGGCAACAGACCCATTGTATTGGCGGCACAACATGGACAAAACGGTAAAGATTTTCGAATGAAACCGGCGCAAGAAGCTGTCGCGGCTCAACCCGATTGTCTCTCTCTAAAACGTCACCGGATAGACCATATAAAACTGGATTACGTAACAGACGAATATAAAGATAGGTGTAGCCTAGCCATGTGCATGCATCCCTTGCATTTAGATTATCTGCTGGCTTTGACACGAACTGGCTCTCAATTGGCAATTGTTGATTCATAAGAGAAAGGTAATACTGCAATTCACTGTGTCCTGTTATTATTAGTTTTTCTCCATAGGAATCATACTGTGGTCTTCCTGCAACACTGTGGTCCTTTTCTTGATAACGACACCATCGTTTTGGGCAGCAGACGTTCCCTGAAGCTCAGGAGTGCAGTTCATGCTGTTTAATTCTTGTTCCATTTGCTTACGATCATGAACAATAGCTGCCAGTGTAATTTCTACCATTGCCACAACACAGACAAACATTTTCACCTGCAACAAGGCATGATCATAATTGGGTCGGTATAAGGGACCGAGATGTTTTTCAGTTCCTGCACTTGCAATCACTGCAACAACCACCACAGCTAGAGGCAAGCCAACACGATTGAATCGGAATGATGCCCATATGACGACAGGAAAAACCAAATAAGACAAGCGTCGAACAAATTCACTGTCAGAAACACCCATATTAAAAAATATAACCAGGGACAGAACAGTAAGAAGCACAAATAGTACTATGCCCTCGACAGCCCTCGTCAGAAATGTTCTAAATGAAAAATCACCAGAGTTAAAAAGATCACTAAAAGTTCGACATTTTGTTGAGAAGCACTCTTTACTCTGGTATATACCATCCTTTGCCATATTAACTACAGTCTCGTTACATTCAAGAGAAACACACTGAACATCTCCAGTTGAAGAAGTCCCTCCAGAACCAGGTGAAAGTTTATGCCTGTGCAGTGTCCAGCACCATCCCTTTGCGAGATGATTTACTTCAGTATGACGAGACAACCTCACAGATGGACTTTCATGTCCCCATAAACAAAAGTCCTTATCTCGAGGATTCTCGTTATCAATTTCGAATTCCCCACCTTGCTTCTTGAGGTTCCTTGTATCATCACATCCTACTTGAGAAGGAGAAAATCATCTATTAAAATAGATGCCACTGTCACAAGTGCCAGGGGATATTGGTTCATCAAATGTATCACAACTGGACTGCTCTCTGTTGAGTTCCACATTTCCGTTTTCTTGTTTCTCACAATAGTCCTCATTCACATCATTTTTATTTGGATCATCAACATAAATATTTTTTTCAATATCTTTGTCTTTTATTTGAACGGTGGTGATTTCATTTTTTGTATAAAAGGCACATATATGTCCTGCGAAATATTTGTCTCCACATTTCCAACATTTCCCTTCTTCTTTACTTTTATTTCGCATTGGTGGGGGAATGTACTTAGTTGAATTTTCCATGGATGTTTTACTTGATTTCCCTTTATCATAACTAACTGCTTTCTCATTTTTACAACATTTTTCATCTTTTTGTTTGTCATGATTTTCTTCTCTATTACGAGAAATTTTTTTAAGATCTGCAGAAATTTTTTTACAACCGTTTGTGATTTCTGCCCAAGAATTCTCTACTTGCTGAAGCTTTTGTTGAATTTTTCTAATCTGCTCAATTTTTTTGGGATCTTCACGTAATGACACAGTGTGGTAGTTTATGTCCATAGGCTTGTAAACTACGTTCGTAGGCTTGTAAAACAATGTTATGTGCCATTGCTTCAACTTGTCCTTCAATATGGCTCTGATATGGCTTTGATACCACTGTAACAACGGAATTCGTAGTTTTGAATACTGTAGCAAAAGACTTGTATGCTTGTTGACTTTGATAGCAGAAATAGCTTTAATTATAAAAATACACAAGAGGTATTTATAATAATAATATTTTATTGATAAGATATATGACATGATTGAATGATTACAATGAGGTCCCGCTTTTATACCTATGCAGGTATCTTTTCACGAATGGGCATGTCTTTTAGACATGTCTTTTCATTAACCTAATGACTATTTATCATAATCCTAACTGATTAACTAATAATTACATTTATTTGTATTTATTCCATTAATGACTATATTTATTACTTTAGTTATGAATTTGATTCATAACAGTTGTTTTTCCTCTTAATAGGAGGCTCGGGAACCTAGGTTACTATGCTGCTTGTATCAGGATCTATATTTCTGTTTTGGGTCGTTTTCCTCCAAAGAGGAGGCCCAGCAAACACTTTTAATTTTTTTGTGGTTTCTACACTAGGCCGATAAACAATACAATGTTTTTCCCTTGAACAAGGGAAGATTTCGAACCTTCACATACTTTTTTGGGATGGGGCTATGAGAATGGTCTGAATTTTTTTGGTCGCAAATTGGGAAGAGCTCGGATCTCTCCCAAAAGTAGTAGTGCGTGTGAGGAGATTAAAGGTAGTGCAAACAGAGGCACTTAGGTTATTGTTGGTTTGAATTTTCTTGAAGGAACTGACATACACAAAGAAACTTGAAAATATGTCAACATGGCTCATATGGAAAGAGCTCTATGAATGTTTCTATTAGCAATGGAAGAACCCAAACTGTTCTTTAGGGACTAACATGATAGTCCAAGCACAAAAAATAATGGCTTAGATGTGTTCTTAGGGGTACGGTAAAGTAATATTCTTGGATGTACTCATAAATAGATCGGTAGTTAACACGTATCAAACAATATCACTTAGGACAAAAACAAAATCTTTCCTTTGGACCTGAGGTTGCATGGCAAGTGTTCAAAAAAATATTTGAACAAAACGTATTTGACAACAAAATTGGTAACAATGGAAATGTTAGGGGACCTTAATTTGAGAGGGCTTTGAAATCAAAGCAAGCTTTCAAATTATTGTCAAGTCTATCATAGGGAAAACCTTAATATTTTGGGTGAACTTTCTTGATTTTATAGTAAATAAAAAGCAAAAATTAGAGCTCATGCATATGATCCTTGTGGACCAACAATAACTTTGTTTGTAGGAAACCAACTTAATGACCATCATCTATTTTCTAACATATGCAAAGACACTATTCTAATTTTGGTGTTGTGCCTAGAAAAAGGAGTGATGGGAAAACATGTGTTTTCATCCTCGGAGACTATTTCTTTCAAGGATAAGATCTCAAATAAACCCCTCGACTTCAACAACTATAATTTGTAATCAAGTTTACAATATTTAAAATTACCAAAGAGTTATTAATCATAGGTGTCATTAATTAATGGGTCAAGAAAAAAACAACAAAACGTGTTGCAAATAAATTCCCTCTATTAACATGCACTTTAAATGTGCATGTTTCCTTATGAGCCCAAACTATAAAGGTCACAATGGTAGAGTTCTCTATGCAAGAGGTCACAAACCTTCTCTCTTTCTGTGAATCACATGCATCGAAGTCTGATTCACAACACCTATATTAAAATTGTATAAGTGGATCTATTCAAACTAGAAAAAAAATTGCTATTAAGTGTATCTATACTCCAAAGTTTTCTTTATTATTCAATTTTCATATTTGGATTACTGTCCAAAATATTTTAAAGAGGGCCTTCTAGGGAAGAGCAGATCCTTTTTTTATCCCACGGTTCCCACACTTCAACCCAACCACTGTGTTTGTCACCAAAATGGCAGTTTGGTTTCATGTCCTCATTTTCCAATACTAGTTTGTATTTTATCAGTGTTTGTATATATTGTCAATACCTAGGGAACAAATTAAAAACAAATCTTAAAAGGATTAAGTTTGGTTTTCACATATGCTTGACCCAATCACTTCTAGAAAAAACCAACTATGTTTGACGAGACAAACTAAAATCATGACTAGTTTCACACTAGACATCTACCTTAATACCATTAACATGGGCAACCTAGATGCAACCTCAAAAGGACTGCTTAGCAAGGTTCAGATGCCCAATATCCAGTGTATCCAAAAAAATAAGTTCATTCAATTGGAGCAAAACTGCATAAAAGCATAAGGGCCTTCTTTGCCACTTATTCCTAAGCTATTATATTTGTTGTGTATTATCATATTTTGAAACATGTTTTTGGATTTGACTTAATAATGGACAAATTGAACTTTGTCCATCTTAGTTCACAACTTCATGCCATAATCCTTGGAAATTTTGGCGTATGTTGATATGATCCTATGATATTGTTAAATATGTTATTTTCAAGTCGGGAAAATTTTATCAAGCACAGTTTCCAATCAAGTGAGGATTGGTTCTACCTATAGTTATAGTCATTAATGTTTAGCTCTATCCTTACTCCACATAGTACAAATATTTGGGGATTTTAACTTTGATAGGAAATGGTATCTCTAACTACCATTTTGATCATCTAGCCTCCCATTTGAAATCTTAAATCCACTTAATGGTCAATGCTCTAATCCATCCTCTCAAAAGACATGGTAACAATCCTAACATTATGTTGAGTCTTAATGATTTCAATTTACAAGCAAGTCATGACAACTTTGCATTATACAATGAAAAATCTTCAAGTCTTCACAATCTACAGCAACAAATTCCCCACCTAGCACTAAAACCTTCTAGTTCTAATCTTGATTCTCCTCCATCCATAGACTACTCAATAGTCACTGCTAGGAAAAGAATCTTGAAAGAACAAAAATTGGTATAAAAGAATGTGAGGTTTGTGATTTTATTAAATGTTAGAATTTTTAATTTTCATGTATAATATAAACACAAAGTAAAAGATATTGTTTTTCTACATATTCCAAACAATCCAATCAACAACTCAGCTCAAGGCTACTCTAAAGTAAAGCCTTCCTCCTACAATGCAACCAAACTTACATCCAAACATTCATTTCCCATGATAGTACTCAATGTTATTGTGTACTATGGTACTTCTAAAAAAATATTATAGATTTTTTTAAATACTCCTATTTCTTGACCATATCTTGGAAAAATATCATGCCATTCCATTTATGGTAACATGATTTGGGCACTAACAGGGTTAATAAAAAAATGACTTATGAACCCAACAATTGCATGCAAATAAATTGAAATTTTGCGCAACAAATTGAAAACAGAAAACCAAATAAACTTTGTGACCAACAATAGAAGGTAGCAACAACCTTCAAATTTGACCAACCACTTCAGTTATAAACTAAGCTACCATGTATGGATCAAATGACATGATTCGAACTACTAATTCTCATGAACCACCCATTCTAATACGTAAAAACCATCATATATCCAATCCTATTCCCCATCTCCTGATTGAAGATCATAATAATTTATCCATCCATGGCATTTCAATCACATACATACTGAAAGGCTCATAAAAAAAAAGAAACTTCTAACTAGACTATACAAGCAACACCCGACATATTCACAAAAACAGACACTTTAAACTCCTAGACCCCGATAGTAGATTGTATCAGTTTCAAATCAAACACATATTCTGGTAACGACCCTTGCCATTGAAAAGTTGGCCTTTTGAGCATCTAAGCCTCTCATTCGGGTACCCATTCATCAATTAATGAGAAATCCCATACCCCAAAAATTCAGAATCCAAAGACATAATTGGATACCCATTCATCAATTCATGAAAAATCTGAAATCCCACTCCCTCTGTCACCGATACTCATGCCTAATCTCGTCTCAGACACATAACAGCAGTAGCAGAGTTTCTGCAAACAGCGCAACTCAACTCAAATTTTTTTCTCTTCTATAACATCCGAGACGCTCCACATATCAACGAATGACAGGGAGAGTCCACTGGCAACGGTCTCCAAGGAAAACCTAGTGCCTCATGGTTGGAGAAATATGCTTGGTCAAAGTTGCAAACCCCAACCAATGGTCCAAAACCCCAAGGGCGACTGATGTGGTAGATTTACTTTGATCCCAAAGCATGGTTGATGTGGCAGTATAATATTGACTAATTTAACTAAGGTGACATGGCAGTTTAACTTTAATTTTTGGGCTTAGAAGAAAATTATTAAGGTTGAAAAGGTAATTCTAGTAGTTAAAGGAATTTGTTATGTTCCAAAAGCAAGGGAATAATTTATTGAATTAAATGTACATTAATTCTTGGTCCAGACTTTAAAAACTATTATGGTCCAAGGGAATAATTTTTGGATATGACAGTGATTGTTTTATGGCACTAAGAGGGTCAGTTTGAAAATAAGATTAGTGGATGGTTTGAAAATTAATATATTCTTTATAGTAGGTTGGCGCAACATAAGGGCTCCTCGGCCTCTATAAAATGGCGTGCCCCTGCTCTCCATGAATATTGAAAATTTCTTCGACTCTTCTATTTGCCTCCCTATGGAAGCTTTCATAGATCCGACGAGGAGGGTTAATGGTTGAAATTTGTACTTTTGGGGTAATGGCATTCATTGGGCTTTAAGGGTTATACATTTGTTTGGGATTTGTTTGGGTGTCGATTGTTTGCAAGTGCCGTTGTAGAAGCATTCCCTCACAGAGTTTCGTGGGGCACTGAAGAATTGTTCGGGTTTGATATATTTCAGGAACAACAACTCTAAGAATCCTTTTTGGCACTTGACATTAAGAACAGGTCAAAGACTTATCACAGGGAGTAGTATTGCAAAACTATGCATTTTGTACACTTGGTAATAATGTAAGCCCTTACTTTGAGTTGATCATTGTAGACCTGTGATCAAGTCACCAAAAGCTGCCAAAATAGTTCGGAGCAGTTGTGTTTGGCATTGGATTTCTCGGCCTTCAAGACTGGGAACATGAGATAATTTAAGCTATTGATTCCCTGCAAACCTAAACTAATGATTCTTCAGAACCAACGAAAATGCCAATGAGATAACATCAAAATATATGCGGCCTACATCACTGTGCCTCTGAGTGTATAAGTCTGTCATCTCTGTATAAAAGGGTTGATCAGCAGTTTAAGTATTCAACGAAGCAACAAGTGGTAGAGACTTAGTATTATTTCTGCGACTTCACAGAGGATCTGAGCTAAAACACATCAAGATGTTTGGCATTAGTTGTAGCAAAGACACCTTGTAGAAAATAAGCCTGCGACCCTGTAAAACATGCCAGATCTGTGCCGAATGTTATAAAATACAAGAAGTTCCACCCTGGAATAAAGATCCAGATCTAAAGAACTAGAGTTGTCTCTATATGACAAGGGAACCTTATGATTGTGAGTAAGTAACGTATAAGACATGTGACCTGAAGGCGTGACTCTCTAGTGACATTGTTAACTGTAGCCTGAAGTGACCTGATAGTAACATGACCCATATACAACAATAGTTTTGCTACTAGAAAGAATGCAACAGTATCAATGAACTACAGAATCTGTAGGGTGTTATCTACAATAATCAGTAGTGATGTGTTATGGTTCATAGATACTTGATGTAGCAGTAACCTTGTATGGCATTTTCAATATGGCAGTTGTGCCTCTGTTTGACTGCGTGATACATGGCTGAGCAATGAGAACTGCCAGTAGTAGTAGTGTGCCTGATACAACAATATTTATGTATTGTCCTGTAATTCAAATCACTGAAGGTTGTTGTCGAAACTTATGCTAGGATTTGAAAAGTGCAGTGACCCTAAGGTCACAAGTAATCTTGATGACAATTGACAGCATAATGGTCTCATATTAACAGTGCATAAAAAATTTTGTTTGGGAGTGTGCACTGATTGAGGTTCTAAACAGAAGTGATTGCTAACATGAGTATGTCTCGGTTGTAGAACAGATTCATTTTGTATGCTGGTGTAGATATATTTCCAAGACTTGATTGATAAGCTAGGGTTTGCAATGGAATATATGTTGAAATTGAAGCTGAGCTATGGGTTGCAAGGGTTGACATTGTGATATGCATGATAGAAGCAATGCCAATGAAGAACAACAATATAATGACATTGCTTTATTATGGCAATGAAACCTTGAATGAACAGTGAAATTTTAGTAAGCTCATGATAGAATTATTCCTTGACTGTATGACTCTAAGGGACCCTAGGTGATTGTGATAACTGGGTAGTAGCTTATGTGATAAGTTGGATAGTAATGTATACCAAAGTATTCATAACAAAGATATGTGACTGAACAATAAATGATGATACCTCTTGACATGACTTTGATGACATCACCAATTTTGATGACTCCTGTGACATTGATACAATGATGGCAGTGGTGTTGTGATATAACCTTGATTACATGACAATATCTTTGATATATGATAGTGACCTAGTTTGGAAGTAATCTGTTGATACAACAACATATTCGACAGTAACCTTGTAAGTGACTTGAAGTGACCTTGTTGATGGTAGTGATCTTCCTTTATCTTCTACCCTACCTTGACAACAATATTTTGATGTGGGAGAAACCTTGGTATATGGCAGTAACTTGGTGAACCTAGTATGACATTTGATATGACAATGATTCTAATGACAACGCTCTCAATACATGACAATAACAATGTTCTTGGAAAATGGCTGTAACCCTTGACATGATAGAAACCTTATATAGAAGTGACTGTGATGTAAATGTGACATTGAGATAGGGACATTATGACAGTAGTATTGTGCCAGTCAAGTTGTAACAACATTACTAGAGCAGTGATTTGATGACAACTGTGACCTTGCTGTAGTGATGACATTAATGTTGACCTTGATTGATGTATGACCTTGTAGAAATTGTGTAACAAAAGTGCAGTAGACCAGAAGCGGTGAAGCAGGAGGTACAAAAGCAGAGGACAACAGTGAACAATGTAAATAGTGGATAGAAGCAGTGGATAGAGGTTGGTTGGTTGATTGTAAGGGAGGCTGAGGACCCTTGTAGACTTAGTCTGCAAACATCTTCAGATTTTGGTAGTTTCGTACTTCCTTCCAGCATAGCTGGTAGATTGTGTATGTAATCATACATAATGCAAAGCTTGTTTGGACGACATATTCTGTGTATTGTTCAATTGATGTGATGTTTATGATTTTGTCTTGATTAATGCTCTGAATGTTTAAGGATTAACTAATCAATTGTGAAAACTAAGGGAAATATTGATTCACCCCCCTCTTAGTATTTCCAACAGTCGCTGACTCCAATGACATCGTCCGTGACTTCAACTCCTACAGACCTGAATGACTTCTATTATGAAATCAACAGTGTCATTTCCCGCCTTGCCCACATCATTAGAGAGATAGATTTGTCATTTCTTCATTCAACCGCAGTATTGACGGAGATAGACCTATGATTTCATCATATTCGCCCACAGTATTAATGAAGGGGCATGATGTTACTATTCATAGCTCTTCTCCTCCCTATAAATTGACAACATCCACGACATTTCAATAGATACAGAAAGGAAGATCCAATTTTAGAAACTCAAAGGCATCGAGTGCATAATGATATAGACAATCACAATATCATCCTCCCATCAGTGCATAATGATACAGACAATCACAATATCATCCTCCCATCACTAGGGCTTGCAAGCATCAAATTAATTTATTACTAAGAGTTAGTGGTCATTTAATTGGTTCTGGAATTATCTTCTTCTATGTCGTTAGTTTTAAAAATATTTATAATTACCTTGAAATATGTGAATATTCTGCAATTAAAGACAAATCCCTAATTAATATGCATCATGTGAATATTCTGCAACTAAAAACAACTCCCTAATGAATATTCTTCGAAAAGAATGAGGAGTATGTAATAATTTAGGACCGAGGTCATGAGGCTTCTGTTGATGGGTAACCCATCACTAAATGACTATGAGAATGATGAATATTATGATTTTTTTATAGAGAAACTTTGTTCAGAAATAAGAAGACTCAGCGTGGGCAATCTATCTATTAGACCTAAAGAAATCGAGTTCGATCTAGCCGAGTCCAGTGTTTGGGAGAGCGAGAGTGGAGCTTCAATGGAAGATTCTCCATCATCATTTCGAAAAGTAGAGCCAGAAGAGGATTATATTGAAGATTTATACAAGGATGTATTTCTTGGATAATCTTAACAGTTAGTAGACCTATGCACTAGGAGTTTTTCAAAGCCATGAACCCTGAAAGCATAAAGGGGTGGCTTCCAGGTCGAGGAGATATACTCTAAACAAGCCTGCGGTCACACATGCTTCCCACGAATCCTTGAAGAGAGTGCAACAGGACCTGGAGACTGTGTATGTCGGTCAGACTTGTTTGTCTTGGGAGGCCCTGCATTGGAAATACAAAAAGTTCCAAGAGGCGGCATTGTATGGATCAGAGCAGGTTTTGTTTTATGACCACGTGGCAGATCAGTTTCAACAATTTCAATTT